>CM040403.1:12258353-12688978 GCA_022702515.1 Ilyophis sp. 1 JC-2022 | reverse complement strand
CACAAAACTCGAGAGGTAGGTGTTCAGCGTTCCCGCTTTCCATCGATTCAGTCCTTCCTACCCCCCCCCCCCCCACTTAGTTTTTCTCTCTCTCACACACACTGTCTCCGAACGGCACCGTCCTGCTCTGCCGATGGAAGAGAGAACCCGAGTCTTGCTTAAACCAGGGTAGGGCCAGCTCTCCGTCCCCCCCGCGCCGAATCCCCCAGACGATGTTGAATTATGAACGTGCCACATCATGAGTCTCCTGTGGCAGGTAGCTGTGCATCGTACCTGGAATGCCGCCCTGCTTTTCGTAGTCTACCTCATGGTGCGAGCGTGGAGTCTGTGTGCGGCGTCCGCGGGACCTCAGAGCTGCCCGGTCGTCTGCTCCTGCAGTAACCAGTTCAGTAAGGTGGTCTGCACCCGGCGCGGTCTCACCAGGGTCCCCCCGGGGATACCCTCCAATACCCGGTACCTCAACCTGATGGAGAACGGCATCGAGCTGATCCAGGCCGACACCTTCCGTAACCTGCACCACCTGGAGCGGCTGCAGCTGGGGAGGAACTCCATCCGGCAGATCGAGGTGGGCGCCTTCAATGGCCTGACCAGCCTCAACACCCTGGAGCTGTTCGATAACCGGCTGACGGTAATCCCCAGCGGGGCCTTCGAGTACCTGTCCAAACTGCGGGAGCTGTGGCTCAGGAATAACCCCATGGAGAGCATACCCTCCTACGCTTTCAACAGGGTGCCCTCCCTCATGCGCTTGGATCTGGGGGAGCTGAGAAAACTGGAGTATATTTCGGACGGCGCCTTTGAGGGATTATACAACTTGAAGTACCTTAACCTTGGAATGTGCAACATTAGGGAAATGCCCATCCTCTCCCCGTTGGTGGGGCTGGAGGAGCTAGAGATTTCTGAGAACCATTTCCCAGAAATAAAGCCGGGGTGCTTCAGGGGCCTGAAGTCCCTGAAAAAGCTCTGGATTATGAACTCGCAGATCGCCCTGATCGAGCGGAACGCTTTCGATGACGTCACGGCGTTGGTGGAGCTCAACTTGGCCCACAACAACCTGAGCTCTCTGCCCCACGACCTTTTCGCCCCCTTGAGGTACCTGGTGGAACTGCACCTTCACCACAACCCCTGGAACTGTGACTGTGACGTGGTGTGGCTCTCCTGGTGGCTCCGCGAGTACATCCCCACCAACTCCACCTGCTGTGGACGGTGCCATGCCCCGCCCCAGATGCGCGGCCGCTACCTGGTGGAGGTGGACCAGAGCACCTTCCAGTGCTCCGCCCCCTTCATCGCCGACGCCCCCCGGGATCTTAACATCTCGGCGGAGCGCGTGGCTGAGCTCAAGTGCCGCACGGCAGCCATGTCCTCCGTCCGCTGGCTCCTCCCGAACGGAACGGTCCTGAGCCACGGGTCCAACCACCCGCGGATATCCGTGCTCAACGACGGGACACTCAACTTCTCCAACGTGCTGCCGAGCGACACCGGGGTCTACACCTGCATGGTGACCAACGTGGCGGGCAACTCCAACGCCTCGGCCTACCTGAACGTCAGCAACGCCGAGCTGAACACCTCCAACCTGAGCTACTTCACCACCGTCACCGTGGAGGTGGAGCAACCCACGTCCGAGGAGGCGCCCAAGCCCAAGACGGCGACCGCCACGCCGTCGGTCTACCAGCCCGTCTTCATATCCACGCCCACCGTCCTCCTGCAGAACACCAAGACGCCGGGCCATGTGTCCGTCCCGACCACAAAGGGCACCGAGAAGCCGCCCACCAGCCTGGATGAGGTCATGAAGACCACCAAGATAATCATCGGCTGCTTCGTGGCGGTGACCCTTCTGGCCGCCGTCATGCTGATCGCCTTCTACAAGCTGCGCAAGCGGCACCAGCAGCGGAGCACGGTGGCCGCCGCCAGGACTATAGAGATCATAAACGTGGAGGAGGACGTTCCCCCGCCGGCCTCCGCCATGAGTATACCCGGCGAGGGGGCCATTGTGTTGCCCGCCATCCAGCACCACAACAGCACCTACAAACCCAACTACAACACCTACAAATCGTCCCACGGGGCCCACTGGACAGAGAACAACATTGGCAACTCCCTCCACCGGTCCCGGCCCAGCACTATAACCGCTATACCCGAACCCTACATTATAAAAACTCACAACAAGGAGAAGGTACAGGAGACCCAAATTTAGCATTCCCACGCCCTCTCTTCTCTCCTAATTTAATGGAAACATGCAATAGAATGCACAACGACGAAGACAACAACAACAAAAAGACAGCGACTTCTTTTGTACAGAGTGCAAAATTGAGACTGTTTTTCTTGTACATGCTTATACATAAATATATATATGAACAATAAATACAATCTACTATGGGCTGGTAAGAGAAGCAGATTATATGAGAAGAAAAAAATAAATTGAAACTATTTTCTAACTTGTAACTTCTATTTAAAAAAAAAAAAAAAAAATGAAGAGTTGTTAAGAGGCTGTCATGACTTTGAGAAATGAGGGTAAACCTGTTAAAGGGCATTCTGTAATTTTTAGATGATGCTATATAGGATGCAGTAAATACCCATTTATACGGAAAAGACTTTCTAAAACAAACAAAAAAAAGCCCCTAATCAATCTTTACAGGTTTATCTTGTAAAAGCACCAAGAATTTGTACTGTGCCAAAATGTTATAAATGCAATAAAGGATTTTTGAAAGAAAAAAAAAAGGGAATTGTAGATAGAAAGCTTCTTCCGGTGAGGGGGAGAAAAGACAGGCTGGAGTCGGGGGTGCGCGGTAGCTTCAGCCAAATGGTTTCAGACTGCACCACATTTCTACCGCTAGATTTTAACCCCGTGTTCGCTGAGCGCCGTGATGGATTTGTTTGCAGTAATCTGGGGGGGAAAGGGCTGCCTCTGAGCTCAGAAGATGGAAAAATTATGTATTTGATGTTGCGTTACTTAGCGCTGCCTTTTGCCGAATACGTTGTTCAGACCGCGGTAGTTTTGTTCAGACCTCCTCAGACCTCGGTAGTTTTCCTTGTTATCGCCCGCAAAGATGTTTCCAGGACAGCGGGAAAAGGCTAATATTGAACTGCATTACAAGTGTTGCCTCAAGATTAAACTCACAAGAGCTCAGTAAGATTATGATCTGACTCCTGTGTGCTGGGCTGGCATTTTGCTGTGGTGAAGAAAACCTTGCTTACGACAAAGTCTTTAAAATGAAAGACTGACTAATGGGCTTAATAATTTACATTGTAACCAATCATTGAAAAAGTCTATTATTATTATTGGCAACACTTATTGAAATTTAAGAGAAGATACAACCAGTCCCCAAAACAAACAAGTTTTTTTGTCTTTCCTAAACTATCAGAAATTGAATTGCCTCACTTTCCCTTCTGATCGCATTTCCAATAGTCTATTACATCCCTATAGACTAAAACCTGCGTTTTTAATGCTTGGGGTTTTTGCTGTTCGTTCATTTTTATTCTAATCCATATTTTACTGATGTTTAAATGATCTGTGCGTTAGCCTGGCTCTTTGAATGCGCTATAACGGGGATTACGGCAAGCCGGCAACAATTGATAGTCTGTGGCTGCGGTGGAATGCCTTTTGTGCCGATGGAAATGTGCGGGACGCAGCGTGTTCTCTCACGGCCAGTTGGGTCCTGTTGGTGTTATATTAGGGCAGAACAATTGCAGAAGTGTGCAGTGCAAATCGTGAAGCGTTCGTACAGAAAACCACGATGGGGGGGGGGGGGGGGGTCAGAGGATGTGTGCGTGTGTGTGCGTGTGTGTGGGGGTGTGCACACGGGAGGGTGTGCGCATGGGGGTGTGCGTGCGTGCGTGTGTTTTTATGTGTCTAAGTGAATATGTCTGATATATGTTTGTATCAAGAGGCAAACTGCATTTGCGTACGCTGTTTAAATTTGACCCCTGTTAGAAGATTATCATTAATATTGTGGGGTGGGGGGGGGGGGGGGGAATAGACCTGCCCCCATCTAAGATAAATTCTGAACATCTGCTCATAAATAAACCTGGCTATGATGCCCTTTTCTTGCCTCGACTCGAGCCTTTACAGCCATTGCCATAATGTTGAAACTATAAGGCTAAACTGCGGACCAGCCCAGGATCAAGGATTTCAATTTATTGTTTTAATTTTTGTAGTGGTGAGGTTGATATGGCAGGATATTTGAGGTTAATAAGCTGCTCTGTGCACAGATAACGGCTTTGTAGCGGCTGACCAGGTTGCCCACGGGAGAGGATTGACAAGCACTGTCGCCAGGACATTTTTTTTTTTTTACGGCGATCAGGAAAACATTTTTTTTTTTTTTTTACTTGGAACACGACGGTCGCCTGGCAATCTGGGAACAGCAGCCTGGAATTTAAGCATCTTTTTGCACGCATCGTCATTTTCACGGTCACGTGGAAAATCACTAATTACTGGCCACACGCACATATGTCAGTTTTTTTTTCCCCCCAGACAAAAGAAAAGGCAACCAAGCAAGCAAACTTGGCGGACTTTTGAAGCATTATTAATTATCTTCCTCTGGAAATAGCAGCATGATTTGAGATGAGTTGATTTCAGCCTGATATGAATCTAATGGCTCATCAGCCATGATGCAGCACTTATTCCTGTATAAGAGAAAACCACCACAAAAGCAAAAAAATTTAATAAAACCATTTGTAACAAAGGGGGTAAAAAAAAGCAAGGATTCTCCAGGTGAACGTTAGTCTCTGCGAGGTTCATCAGCGCCGCTTTGGACAGGAAGCCGCTTGTAAGCGGAAAGCTGGCGTGTGAAACACGGGGTGTTAGCGGGAGAGGGAATTATTCCCGACGGAGGAGGAGGAGGTGGCGGCGGCCGGCGTGGAGCCGGAGGACCGCCGCCACACTGCCAGCTACGGATGAAACGGAGACGTGTAGCGGTCGGGAGCGCGGGTGGCCAAGCGGCCCAGCCCGGCGGGGTGGGTGGGAGCTTGGACCGACGAGCCCCTGAAAATAAGCTGGCCCCAGACCCGTGTAATTTCCCACTGTAATTAACTGGCAGATCTTTAAATGCAAATGAGTCGGGGAGCAGAGCCGTTTCCCAATTATCTAGTAAACCTCATAAAACGTAACACGTTTACATAACCATATCCATCTAATCTCTCTCTGCACTACATACGTGTTAAACAAGCACACACGGTATGAGTGTTTAGGTACAGATTCTGCCATTCACCAGGTAATTCATAAATACACTGCGCTCCAGTGAGGTGGGATATTGTTTTAGGAGAATGACAGAACCTTTGGCCTAGGTACAAACGCACCTTCAGCAGGCTGCTTACAGAAGAACGCTAGGCCCTCTGGCTCAGGAGAGCCCCATGGGCTGATATGATTAATGGTGAGAACGTGAATTGGATTTCTCCTCGGTCCTCGCTGGCGGCCGAGGCGCAGCGGGTTCACGGAGCCCCTCCCCCTGCACGACGCATTGCATGACAAATTAGCGCCCAATATTCCTGTCACAACCCGTACAGGTTACCTTTTTAAAAGTTTTTTATTTTTAAATTTATACTAATTAAACTAAAGGCACCGAGACTGCTCACTCCATATTAAAAGGGAGAAGAGGGCATTTGTTTTAGAGACGTACGGATCCCTGGGTTTGATGAATTCTCCGGGAGACTTATCGGTGGCGCGGTTTGTTTTGACAGATTTTGAAATGGCCGGGATCGCTTCCTGATTTGCTGCCGTTTTGCCCGCCGACGCGTGTTCCGCAAATAAAGGTGCCGCTCGATTTGTGAGCCCGACGTACCAGATTTTTATCAATTAATGAAGTTTCCGGAGGGCCAGGGGCCATTGTTCCTCCATTTCTCGCGGCCGAGAGCTGGCTTTGTGCTCCGACGGCCATTGTGCCCAATGATCCGCGGCCCTGTAGGAAGGCGATGGCCCAGAACAGAGCAAAGTCAAATTTTTCAACAGTCGTTTGACACGATGCGATAAAAAGGCGGAGAAAAATAAACGACAATCAGGTCCACTGCGATCACTCTTCTACACAGATAAATTAAACGTCCCCTGGGCTTGGATCATGACCAGGAGGGCTAAGACCAGGCTTCGTTAATAAAGCTCACTTCCTGCTCTTGTTGAGAGCGTTGCTCACTAGTGCCAGTGCGGTTTGCTCCAGTATAGATCTTTCAGCCACCCGTTTCAGTCTAAGTCAATGGGACCAATGTGGTAAAAATACAAAGTCAATATTTTCTTTTTCCCACAGGAACATGGTCACAATAGGTGTTTTCTTCTTTGTCTAATGTCTCCCCAAGGTGCTGATTTGTTAGGTTATTGATATTTGAATATTTTGTGGACCAATCAGGGACAGTCTGTGTAACTGCAAGTCACTTGGGGGGTGGGGGAACGGTACCTCTCGCGCTTAGTGGACAAACCGGACTCGACCCAGACATCACGACCATATAAGGGTCGCCCCTTTTCCCTACCGCGCAGCCTCTGGCTCCAGTTTGTACAAAATGGCGGCACAAAAACTGCACTTCCGTGGCCTCAAAACACTTTTCGCAAGCCCATGGAAACACAATGGGTGACATCACAGTCACTTTGTCCACTATTTTTTATATATATATATTTTTTTTTTTACAGTCTACAATTATGGCATGATACCAGTTTGATACCAGAGTACTGGTGCTAAGTTGGGAAACACAAAGTTGGAGGACAAAAATGCATCAACAATAAAGAGCATATGAATATGACAATCAATTGATGATTCATATTTCTTCTTTTGAGCCCCAAAAAAAAGAAAGTCTATTTACTGTGTGCCATGGAGGCCAAACATGGGATGAATTACGATATCCAAAGTATTATACTTTCCTATCTCTACACAGAACAGCAGGACAGCAGCCTTACAAGCGAATACATCCAGTAGAACTGCTAAAAGACTCCTCCCACAGTGATTGCATGGTGAGTACAGGGTGCACAGCAACCAGGCTGTGAGGTCAACAAAGACGCTCAAAGGGCCTCGCGAGAGGTACTAACAGTGAGAAAAAACGCCCGTGGTGGCGTTTCGTTGGATGCACCGGCCATTTGTCAAATTCGATTTTTTTGGCGCCATTCGCCTGTACGGCATGTCCGATTTCCCACAGTTAATATTCCAGTGCTTATTTTACAGAAGCGCCCCATTCTCCTTTTAATGCTGAGGGGTATATGTGTCAGTAATCATGTGATCATTTTCAATGAAGGCGACTGATGGGAAACCCTAAGAAGGCCTTTGGGAGTAGCTTTACAAGGCTGTAAAAAAAAAATATATCCTTCCTTGGCTGATGCACTGTAAACATTAAAATGCCACGAATAAAAAGGTTGTTGCATGCCTGAGAAAGAGGGCGACCGCATCAGAAAGTCCCACCTTTGTAGGATGCAATGAAAAGGGAAAAAGCTCAATAGTACTCTGAGGTGCTCGTACGTTTTAGCCTTCCGAGCACTGGAAGGAGTTCAACACCAAAGGCTGCGATTTGTACATTTAGGAAAGTAAAACATTTTCTGAATTAATTTCAGTGATGGACCAACTTGTGAGAAAAAGCGAGACGGTAGCGATGGATTTGTTACCGAGGAGACGAAGCACCGCAGCGGTCTTTCAAAACGTCTTTCAGACGGCAGAGCACAAGCAACAATGCCGAGCGGACTGATCAATGAGCAGCCCGAGAGAACACAAGCTCTCCCGTTTAATATTATAATTGCTGTAGGAAAAGGGGGGAGGCGAGGTGAACGAGTGTGACAAACAGAACCTGCGTTATCCTGGTGCACTGGAGGCTCCGTCGGAATGTGCACCAGAAACACAAAAACAGCCAGCTGCCAGCCCTGGAAGGGGGCGCATTAAATCTTATTTTATTTCATATATAGTGGCTGAGTGAGATGGGGGGATGGGGGGGGGAGGGGTCCACTGAGTTATTTGCAGGGCGAACTGCCAGCCATGCAGTCTGCTTTGCTGCAGAAGTGCCTGGCCAATGGCAGAAGGCCTTGTCCGATGGATCTGTGAAGCAAAGCCTTATGGGATACTCACTCGTCACACAGACGGTACAAAAGTTACCGGCAGGAGACAGAAGCGAATTTATTTTGACCTGAATGCGCAAAAGCAAGACACTAAGAACTATGGGATAGCATGAGAGATATTGCTTTCATAAGAATGAAGCAAAGGTAGAGAAGCAAAGGCATTTACAGGGCTTTGCCATTGTCCGGCAAAGTAACCCGGGCAAGGGCACCAAACGGAGGTCCGTGTGGAGACAAAAACCAAGAGAAAGGATTGCTTTGAGCCGCAGGGTCGGCCGTGGCCTTCTGTATCAAAACAAAATGAAGGTCACACTTGAGAGAGAGAAAGCGGAAACTTTTATCAATTTAAAAAAATTTTTTTTCCTGCCCTCAAAGCTCACTCTGCTCCATTCAAACTCAACACCACATTTTTGCACTTACACCTCTAAATTCAGATGCACAGGGAAAGAGAAAGTCATTAAGCGAACCTCTGCTGGTGTGAATACGATCAACGCTCTTTCAAATACACACAGGACTTACCATAAATCTACACTTCCCACCATTTTTTCCAAGGCAGGAGAGTCAGAACTCAATTAGTCACGGCCACAAGCACTTCAAAGATGCTATGTACGCCGCCGCGGTGGTACAGCGGTAAAGACCGCTGACTTTCAGTCAGCGCAGTTGTACTCCGAGGATCGGGGTTCGCGCCCCGGTCCTGCCATAGCCGAGCGTGGCCGGTGCCCTGTGGAGGCGACAATTGGCGGTCGCTTCCGGGTGGGGGGAGGGGCTCGGAGAGAACCGCGGCGCACAGGGGGACCCAGGGCGTGTCACGGTCAGGAGCTGCGCCCTGTAGAGGACGTAGCGTCCTCCCTGAAAATAGTGCCGATTGACGGGGTTGTGCAGCGGTGGTTCTCTAGCGGTTGCTACACGGGGGGGAATTGAATTAGAATATGGGTTCAATTGGCTACTAAATTGGGAGAAAAAGGGAAAAAATCAGAAACAAAATTTTAAAAAAATTAAAAAAAATTAAAAAAAGATGCTATGTACGTTAAGTCACCGTTTGTTAATTTGAGGAGCGTGTAGAGCCTTCTGAATGGGGTGGGGGACAGACGGAGCGATCGTTTACGGCTCTGACACGGAGGCATGCCAGTCATCGGTCATCATGTACCTCGGCTCGCCTCCGAACGGTTGACCCCGACGCGACCGCTGTTCCTGACGCGCCCGGCCTAGCGCTCCCCGCTCCCTCTCACCACGGCCAGGTCCACGTGTGAATAAAAACGGCCGCAAGTAACGGACGCTAAACGCGAGCAGCCATCGACCGAGCGCCAAACGGCGCGCCTTGATAAGCGATTCGGCCCTTCGCTAACGTAGGACGTTCGTTTGAAATTCGTGCAAACGTCTCGGAACACAAAAAATGCCCCCCCCCCTCCCTCACCACCACACCCATCGATGACACTTGAAATATATCACAAGTTGTCAGCAAGTTGGGTACTGAAAGGACTAGAGTCAAAAAAGAGGCACTAAAAAAGACATCTACAGACGTAAAGCTTTCCTTTGCACGCATTAGCGGTTCCCAATGGTCTCCTTTAAATGCAGAACTTCTGCCCCTGGTTAAAGCATTCCAAAAATATTCTCTCCTCATCAGCCATGTGCACTCAGGGCTCATCTCCTTTTAAATTTCATCAGCCTGCAGTTTTAATTGGCCGAGGCTCCCAATTCACAATTTTGGCGGACGATGCGGTATGAAATTGGTATTTTTCCGTGGCGGGGCCACAGGCAGGTGAGTCTACAGCAATGGACCAAGAAAACAGGTATTGAGCTTAAACTTCAAAGGGAAAACTTTACTTAAGGTTATCAGAGATATGCTGTCATTTTATACATCAGCGTTGCACCAGCAATGTGCTTCTAGCTAAGAGATGGCTAAATCATTCATAAGAAACAGTGAAAGAGAGAGAATGAGTGAGAGGATGAGAAAGAGAGGGAAAAAGAGACAGAAAGAGAGAAAGAGAGCGATAGAGAAAAAGACAGGACAGATTGAAGAGAAGAGTGAAACCCAGTGTATAAATGCAACATCTTGCTTATTTAGGTTTCTGAATTATCTTCAAACACCTTCCTTTACCTTAAATCTACAAGGTGCACATCTCCAGTAATGACAATTCTATCTGTGTCAGGCTGATAAACATTACAGTGTCCCAATATTCCTCGGAGAGCATGTGTACAGTCTCCACGATTAAATGTGTCACCTATACATAGGCGCGGGAAGATGTTTCGAAGTCAGGGTGCTGAAAATCGAAATGGCAAATTGTAAAAAAAAAAAAAACGGAGATTTTAAGTTGTTTTGTATCATTGAAAAAATACTTAGAAGAATGAGAGAAAACTACATCCTGTTAAAATACAGTAAAAAAATGTAATAAAAATAAATTCCAAAACAGGAGATGCTCTTCTTTTGTGCAATCGCTACAGCACAGACTCCATGGAGAGGAAGAATATACTTATATATTGAACTGAAGATTCATAACAGGTAACAACTGAGAAGCCCTTTCCTTCAAAAGGATCATCTTCCAAGAAGAGTGTTTGTGGTGGTTGGGTCAGTGGGGAAAGAATGCCTATAGGAACACTATGCATGTCTGTAATTGAAAATCTCGATGCCTTTGATTCGGGCCCCAAGGCTTCAATCGATAGCCAGTGAAGATGTTGATGTAAAACAAAGTCGCTCCACCCCTCCCCCCCCCCTGCACTCAGACCCCTGCCGTCCGCTTTGAGCTCCAAATTAGATTCTCTGACGTCTCACGAGGGGTATTTTGGCGCTCGGCAGGCAGGAAATGAAGCCAGCCTCATTATTCTGGGGGCTCATTAAGCCACAGTCAGCTGTGGACCTCTGAGGGAGTTGAGGGACAGACCTTCCTGTGTTTACAGGAGAGACAGTGGGGGGGGGGTCTTTTTAGTCATCCTCTTCCTTGAGAGACCACCCCACTCCTCAGCAGAGAGGCTATCGTAGACCTTGTTTTCAGAGGTGAGCCGAACGAGTTTGCGGCGATCCGGTGGACGTTCCGTGCCCTGCAATTGCACATGTGCGAACGTACGTGTGCGCGCGTGCGTGCGTATAAAGACGCCGTAAGGATGTGTGCGTGCAGCGAAAGGTCATCTGCAGCCCTGTACAGGAATCAATATAAAGTGGGAAATATGGTAGCTGTGAACAGGCAGCTCTGAATAATCCACAGCTGCAGGGCTTGTGGAGAACTCCGATTAGCGAGTGCTAAAAATATAAGATTAAACACACAGGATGGGCTCGCTCGCTCGCTCGCTCGCTAGCTTCTGCATGGAACAGAAACTGCACCCACCGGCCCCCAGCTTCACTATTCCACGTGTTGGGTACGGCTCATTGTTCCAACACCACTTAGAAGTTTCTTTAAAAAGCACATAACTAGTGAGAATAGATAACTAGTAAAGGAAAGCCAGGTTGAAATCCATATGGACCACGATCAAATCCCCTATATCAGAGCACGGCGAAGATAATTTGACGTCGGCTCAGAAGAGCTGAATTTTAATAAGTCTGCAGACGACGGCCCCGGTTTCCGTCTTTAATAGACAAATGTGTTAATAACGTCTATAATCAAGCCTCCTTTAGGAAATCAGGTGTTTAAAACACGGCGGGTTTAACGCAGATTGTTCTGTGAAAATCAGCTCTTAAGCGGCAAACGGCTTCATAATCCGGTAAGCCTCAAGTGTGTGAATTCTAAAGTCAGATAAAAAGGTGCGCTTTGCCAAATTGTTTATATGCGTGGGGGGGGGGGGGGATATGAAGCATGTTTGGGTATAAAATCTGTGCACTTTATACAGCAGGATGTGCTCACAGGACATGCTCACAGGATGTGCTGCAGGTGAAATTAGCTTGTTGCTCTAATACACAACCAAGGCTTTATCAGCAGAAAACATTCTCATGCCCTCTATAAATTTCAATGATCGTATGGCTGCGCTGTGGTTAAGGTACGAAGGCTGAGATTCCTCCTTTAAACCGAGTGGTTAGCCACCTCACGGCAGGACCACGAGCCACGAGGAGCCGTCGGATGGGGGGTGGGGGGCAGCGCGGGGACGGCAGACAGCAGCAGTGGGGATTAGTGCTTCCCGCTTGCGCCCCGGTGGGTAAATCCACCTTTTCGGTGAGAGCCTCTGTGTGTGACCTGTGCGTGCGTTGCTGTGGTGCTACAGGATGGCCGCATACAGAAGCTCTAAGCTCTGTTGGTAACGGCGTGCTCCAGTGACGTGCGTGGTGCTGTGAATGTGGGGGGGGGTAGGACACGTGGTCGGCATGGTGATTTAATGGGATCAGGGCCTCTCTGCTGGAGTCCGCAGCATACTCAAACACCCCTGTATCATTGCCCTCTGCCACCAGCGGCTTATAATGTGCAAGAATCCCGGGAGCCATGAATTATGCATCCAGGTGCGGCGAGCGGCGAGAGAGTAGCAGGCGATCAGGCGATCTCTCGCTCTGCGGCGGCCGCGACGCGGCTCCCCGGTGTCAGAGGAGGAACGCCGCCGACTGGAAACTCGTTCCCGAGAATTTGCAGGACGACCGTCTCTTAGAACGCCGCCGGTCGTCAAGCGGCGATCGATGAAGAGACCGTCTCAGCAAAACGGCGTAAGAGAGGGGAAGCGACGCAAAGGACAGGCAGAAAAAAAGCATCAGTCCTGAAGCGTGGGGATTTTGGAAGAGGCGCACACTCTAATACTCAATGAGTGTATGAAGCCACACACAGCCCTGAGAATGGAAGGCCGACAGACAGCGCTGGGGAATGAGGCACGCGAGCCGGGTATCGATCCGCTCCTTGTTTGCATGAGGTGACAGAGGTACCAGCGGGTCTAGCTATAGAAACAAATGCAGAGGAACTCCTGTCCAATCAATACCCTTATCCTGGGCGGGAGGGGCGGGGCTTGAGGCTGCACATTCCAGCTCTTACAGATGAATTTCGTAAACACCGAAGTGTCCTGGACAAGATAACACTGACTTTAAAAATAATTAGAAAGCCTGTATTATTATTATTACTAATACTACTACTGATATCGATATTACAAAAATAATATGAAATGTATCCTTGGACACAACCCAGACTGCTGTCCCTGCCAGGTTCATTTTCACAGAAACAAAAACGCCGCTCAGAGATCCCCAATTGCCGCTTTTAACAGAAAACTGTTTTAATATGAATGAAACCAGAGACACATGACACAAAGAAACAACCCAGAGGCCTCATGGGAAGTGATGGCGCGAAACAAAATGGGGAGACGCATGAGACGGACGAGATGATGGGTCCCGGTCACGCCAAGGCATATCAATCTTGAAAGGCAGTCTCATGACAAAGCCGTCTCGTCAGCCAATGAGCAGTCCATTGCCCTTACAAGACACCGACTGCAGCAAAATAACTAACTTCATTTGTAGGAGCCAGCTAGACGGGACATCACGTCCACGGGAAAAATCATCTAAGACAGGCCTCGTCTTTTTGGACAGATTTACTTCTAGCACCGGTGGCCATCACTGATTGGTTAGAAGTGGGAAAATAAAACTGGAGGGCACCAATCAGAGCTGGCTTAGGAGCCCCAGTTAGTCTTCCGCGCCGATATGAAGAGGCAGCCACCGGTGAGCCGCTAACAGGCTTTACCACGTGTACTACAGGCTTCAACTGGCCATTCATAGTTCTCCCCATTCTGTTGCCTTTTTAGGGGGTTTCAAATGTTAACCGCAAATGGAATTTGAATCATCAGGCAGAGAGATGGATGGCGAGAGAGAGAGAGCGAGAGAGCGAGAGAGCGAGAGAGCGAGAGAGCGAGAGAGCGAGAGAGCGAGAATGGGTTGAATAAAATGTCGCTTGTTAACTGAGCGCAGTGCTCAAGCAGCGGTTCACCGGGCCAAATGAAGGTGTGAATCCTTTCAAGAGGGGGCGGCATGGGACGGGGGGGCCTCATTACCAGAGAACAGGAGAGACTTGTTGACGCAGCGGGACCGACTGGAAACAGTCGTAAGTCTGCCCTCACGATAAGGTACCCATATCAAGAAATCTACATCAGAGTCCCAACTGTAAGCCGCAGCCAAGAGGAGAGGCATTTCATCAACCTTCTCTGGTGCGTCCGTTACACTCCTGACACTTCAAACGTTGAAACTCACTTCAGAATGCTCTGGAAGCACCAACCGCTGTAGGAATCCACCATCACCATCACCATCCACCACCACCATCGCCCTCCTAAGTGAGCCCACAGCTCATTTTCCCCGCTGAGTACTCCCATACTGCTACCAATTTGGCAGTTATTGACCGGAAATGGCTAGAAAGAACGAGACACACAAAAATAAAAAGAAGTTTCTTAATTTTCCCCTCAAGTTCACACTTAAAATCACCTTCTTAAATTCATTAGTGAAGTGCCAAAGCCATTGTGGCTCAATAAGAGCGTGTTTGTAAAAAAAAATGTAAAAAAATAAATAGAAATCTACAGCAGCACGAGATTCCCGAAACTAACTGTGCAGTTTTGCCATTTGCAGCTACCCGATTGAAATTTCATGGTCACGCGGCTTTAGGGGCTCCATTAATACTGGGCTCGATGACATTTACAGCACGGAAAAAGGAAGCCCTGCCCGGTTCATCAGGTCGAGCACTTCATATTAACAGATTACGCGATGACACTCGGGCTGGGCATGTTTTTTGTTGAAGTGTACTTGGCCCCGGTGCACGGAATTAGCACTTAACCATACCGATCCCCTTCCACACAGCGCTAGCGTTAGCGTAAACACTGAAGCAGCAGCACGGAGATACATTCTGTCAACATCCACAATATGGCCGATAAACAATGCAAAAAATAAAATAAAATGCAAGGCCACTCCACAGCAATCTTTCTTATTCCTGGCATGAAGGGGTAAAGAACAGGAAAGTGCATCGTTACACAGTAACTGGAACATCACTTCTGTAATGTATTATTTTTTATTTATTTACTTATTTTTTAATGTATATTTGATTGTCATTTACTGTGTGCTTCGTGTTGATTTTACTGTTGATTTTAGCACTTGGTGCTCCGTGCTGGAAAGGTGCGAAATAAATAAAGTTATTATTATAATAAAGTCCTTATTCACAATGTACCAAAAAATGATTGAGCAAATGTCTCAATCCCACTAGTCTTTCTCCAAAGTAACCCCTGGAACTGATAAAACGCCAGTGTTCTCTGACAATTTATGCTCTGCAGAATGAGATTCATATTACAAGAGGTGTAAATTGTCTCATTTCAAATCAGTGTGGGAGTAGTGCTATGAAATCTAATTATTCTAGCCTACCTTCCATCTGAATGCCCTGTACTTTTTCCTACAGCCTTCTTTGTGCAGATAAATAACTTGGTAAAGTATGAGCTGGCTGTGCTGAGAATCATTAGAAGAAGAACATTTAGAGTTAGAAGATGAGGGAAATGCATGTTTGCATTATGCAACGTACAGACCGCATTGAATTATGGGGAGGAGGTGGGGTTAAAAGCTTCAGTGTGGTAAATCAGTGGTGAAATACTCCATTAGGCATTATACATGTGGTATATGGGTAAGCCCGGCGTCTTCTCCGGGGTGTTAAGACGCCTGATCCCATCTCTCCCCCACAAAATTGGAGGATTTTGGCACAATCAAGAGGCAGAGGGGCGACGCGATGAAGGTGAGTGTCTGTTAGGGAGTTGATCAAACCCATTACGGGAGGAACGGACGCCCTAAACGTCGCGGCTGGGGGGACCGCGCTGTGAATGGTCATCGACGCCGACGCGCGGAAAGACAAGAGGTCGTCTCCCGGCGCGGTTATGTCTGGCTTTTCCGTCGTGGCGGGAAGAGCCGGCCTCCTCGGCAGCGATCGTTCGGTATGAATCAGATCGTTTGGCACACGCCCCCGATGCGTCGCTGGCAAGAAGCTTGCAAACATTTGCTCACAACAGTACATCAATTATGACACCATTAGCATTGTTGCGCTGATGAGTACGGGAACGAGCCGCTTCGCAGCCAGAGCTAAGCTCTTCCAGAAGGTCGCCGAACGCGCCGCGTACATCAACACCCTTCACGAGAGCCGTGGTCGGGAAGAGCTCGCGCCTCCGAATCAATTTACACGAGCTCGCCAGGAAGACGGCAAGACACATTTCACAGACAGTTTCACCATAGTAACCAGTCACAATTCAGGCATTCTGCCTTTTTGAGTGTTTTTTCCCCTCTTCATTTTGCGCGCGTTTGTCTGCCGTTTCCTTGTCCTTCAATCAATTTGGCTCTGAGGAAATAGTAAGGGGTTGTTTTTAGGAAAGGTGCAGCACATAGCGGAGGTCACTGAGGGGTCTTCATCATCTCTTCATCGTCTACTTCAAGAGGCCTGATGACGCCTTTCGAGATGCCGCTTCTCCTCGGACTGATTATCAACAATATCGGCGCGATCGAGCAGAAACGTCGGGCCGGTCTTTCAGATTTCACTGTTACTTCACCGCTGTTCTGTATGCGAGGATACACTGTAGTTATAGTCAAGACTGGGATCAGCCTGTCAGCTTTCAAGAGGGGAGTTGAGATGCAGCAAGTGCTTGTGCTCGTCATAAAAAATCTGTCTACGTGTGTGTCTGTCTATGTGCAAGCACACACACGCACGCACGCACGCACGCACTTGCCATGACAAGCACACACCAGGCTGGGCTTTTAATTACAGGGGTCTGAACAATCTGTCAACCAGTGTGTGTAACATCAAGGGAACAGAGTTACGGCCGCTAACTTTTAACACCCATATGCTTCGCCTCACGGTAATACGATTTGATGGCGAGATATCCTGCTGGATTACAAAGCGTGGCGTCTCTTCCCCCCCCCCTCTCTTCCCCCCCTCCCATATGAAGCGTCAGCATGTGAGGGGCGAATCGTGGGTCTCCCCGTCCGGCTCCAGCCCCGACACCGTACCCAGAGGTCGCTGATTGAAAACGGCGACCTTGGACAAAATCGGCCAGATAGAACGGTGAGAGGAGAAACACGCGGCAAATAAAAAATGTGTAGAGCCGCGCGGATCATAAACCTGGCCGGGGTGGTGGGGGAGGGGGGGGGGGGGGGGCATCCCCTCGGCCGTTATTCTCCGCCTGTTCTCTGGAACGTCTGTCGACCGTCCACTAATGGCGACCGCATAGTTACGGGAAAGCGTCTCTTTCCCTTGACGTGTACGGAGCTCTGTGTGCTTGGTTCTCTGTGGCCGTCAGTGTAATATACTTAAATATTATGTATTCTTGTTCCCTTTTCAAACATCATTCTCGGCAATGACTAATATCAAACTGCGCTCTCCTGAAACACGCTGTACGCATACCTCCCTGTAAATTAATTACAGAACACTATCACATACAGTATATATCACAAATGCATGCAAATATATGCAAATGTATTCATATACAAGTCAAATAATAAATGTGATTATGTAATTGATGGTAGTTAATGAGGAAAAGCATTGAAGTGGCACCAGCAGGCAGCAGCGTGAGTAAGTGCTTTTAAGAAATGGGGTTTTGCCACAGATCTGATTCCCAGCAAAAGGTACTCCACCTATAATGCTTCAGTAACCATCAAGCAACCCAGATACATGACGTGCACAATGTAAATTATGTTACTGTAGTTACTGAACGCAAGACTGCCACGCTGTTATTATTATTTTACTGAACGGCTCTGAGGACTCTTACTGAAATCACGGCCCTCAAGGGCCCAGAACCACTGGTTTTCCACCCTCTCTTTACCTGGGAGTCAGGTGTGAAGACAGTCTGGCCAATCAGTGGCACTAAGTGTTCAGACGGGAGAAAAGAAAACCGGGACTGGATTTGGACTCGAAGGCCAGGTTGGAGTATCCACGCGCTAGGGGCTGAGGGGCTAGGGGCTAGGGGCTGAGGGGCTAAGGGCCACTCTGTTAAACAGTGAGCGGTGAGCCTATCCTGCCACCCATCAGTTCCGTTTGCCTGACCACCGGCCGGACTCCTCACAACTACAAACTCTTGATAGTGTTTCACTGGACATATCAGTCTACATTGGATTGCCTGGTATCAAATGATCTCGCTGTAGTAAAATGTGATGAGGCAACAAGATCTGGCGCAACACGGGGGCTCTCACGGGGGAGGAGACTGGCGGGATGTGGGGGTGGTCTGCCGTGCGCAAGCCGAACAGCGGGTAGTAGGCCAGGTGAGTGTGAAATTAGCTGGGGCGCTTCGTTGCAGAGTTGGGCTTCAGGGTGCATGAGGCCGAGTAACGGGAGCGTCCCCCCCCCCCGCCCCCCCAGTGGAGCGTGTACAGGAGAGGGATAGTGGGCGGGACGGGCATGCAGTCTTTCAAACCGGCACAACTAATCAGAGTGCCACGGTCCCAAGGCCAAAAGGGTTTCCCATCTTCGACAGTTGCACACCCCCGCCGGACATGGAGGTTAAACACACAGTCGCCTGCCCGCCCCTCCCTCCCTCCCTCCCAAAACAGGGGTACGAGGGCAGTCTCAGGTTACGGTGTCTGATAGCACGGAATCCGGGACGGCGGCACTCTCCTCTCTGTAAAACCCATCCAATTTGCCGTTGTCTGACCGGCCGGGGGCGGGTTATGTTGTCTGGGTGACGGGGGCGGGCCTTTAACAGGCTGTCTGCACCCTGCGGGACCAGCTGCCGTGCAGCGTGTGGCGTGGCGGGTGGGCGGGCGGCCGAGGGCCCTCTCTCCCACGCGCACATCCTGTCCGCCTCAGTCCTCCCAGGCCTGCTTCCTGCGCCGTCCGCGAGTAACAGAAGAACCCTCTCCCCCTCAACCTCACCTCACAAGTCTTTCCGGGGCTCTTGCTCTGTTACACTTGGAGGGTGATGTGCGCTGGTCGGTGAGTTAGCACCAGCCGCTAGCAGGAGCTGAAAGCTTTTCTGGAGCTTGGTGCTCTTGGATGACGCGATATAAACCACAGTTACTCGCAAAGAGTAAGAGTGTGTGTGCATGAGAGTAAGAGTGTGTGTGCGTGTGTGCGCGAGAAAGAGAGAAAAAGAAAGTGTGTGTGTGCGTACAAATTTAAGTGCGTGTGCACGAGTGTGTGAGTCTGGCGGGCCACTCTTTGATGTCTCATTCTCATAGGTGTGACCGTGCGGTTTGGGTGCGTGGCTCCTTCAGGTGTTGGGCAGGAGGTGTGGAGAGCAGGGGGCGCGTGGCTCCTGCAGATGTTGGGCAGGAGGTGTGGAGATCAGGGGGGAGCGTGGCTGGAGGAGCAGGCCTCTGGGAGTACAGCTCCGGTACCCGCAGGCGAGCAATCAACCGTGCCCTCTCTGGGCGGGGCGGTGGTGTGGTTCCAAACCGCCCTTCAGGCCTCTTTTACAGAATAAAGCCGCCGCAGAAAGGGCCGTCCGTTTCCCCTGGCAATGAGTTTACAGCCGGAGCTTTATTTGGAGGCCACGATTAGCGGCTTCAAACCACTGACCCGGGGGCAGGGATTAGCGGCACAGCGTTTAGCGCCAGAACCACAGGGTGAAAACAACCATGCGAGCGGGCGCAGCTTTCCGGAAGAAAACCTCTGAAAGCCTTACTTGAGACACAAATAAACCTGGGCACCAGCGGCCTGGAAAAGAAGCAACAGCATTACAGCCCACCCAGGCAGGGGTCCGCCACTCTCAATTTCCCACACACGGTCAGCAGCGGCTGAGCCACACCGGCGCCATCTGGAGGGGCCGACGAAAGGTCAACCATGGTGGCTATCGTTCCCGCGGAACTTCGGATTTTCCAACAAAAAAATTTTGAGTCGTCGCGCCATAGTCCCGTTCTTCTCCGATGACGGACGAAATCGATTTTGATGAATGCACCCCCCCTCGTAACAAAGACCGCTTGCTGCCCCTTTTAAACGGACGAACGAGCGAGGAAGCTCTTGCCCAAAGAGTGTATTTACAGGGCTATTGATCTAGCGCATATAATTAAGGGGGCCAACTTCCTTGCCGGAACGCGAGTCCAGAATCGAAAATGAAAAAAAAAAAAAGCGACGCTTTGGACTGCACCGTTAAAGCTAATTCAGAGAAGTGATTTTTTTCTTCCGGATTTACCTGGAAATACAGGCTGTGAGACCCTAAATATCTCAGCCAGAGGCAGCGAACTCATAAGCACACACAGAGAGGTTAAACACCTTCACTCCTGACAATGTTCAGCAACTATTTTAATCTATTGGGGAATATGTTTTTTTTTATTTTTTTAGAACAATATGTTAGGATGGGTTGCTGGTACTGTAAGTCAGTGACTGATGGCACTAAGTAGCTTTTATGAGGTTGTGACAAAAGGCTACAATGCCATGCACTATTACTGCACCAGTGCAAAACAGTGTGGAGCCATCTCCCGCTGGCCTGTAAAGGCAACCCAAATAGAGAAAGCTGCAGTCGCTCTGAAAACCACCCCGCCCTCTAACCCCGCAACGGTCTTCCAGGGTGGTAGCGGTAACCACTCACTCACTCACTCACTGTCTGTGTGTCTTTCCGATGTTCACAACAGGAAGTGTGAGGTATCAAACCCCATTAACATTCTCCCACACAATGAGGCAGCGAGGCCTTCGTGATATAATCTGACCACCAGAAAAAAAAGCTGCTCAGAGAACTCAAAATAAGAACGATGGTCTGCGATCTCAAAATACTCCTTCCCACTATCATCATCATTATGGTTGTTGTAGTAGTTGTAATTATTGTCATTATTAGCCCATCTGTATTCGTTGTAGAGAGACACAGGCGCTGGCGTTAACCGTAGCAGCATTATTAGCTTCAGCCTCCCTGATGCGCTTAACAAAGGCCAAGTTTAGTTTATTCTCAGCTCTTATTCCTGTGTAGATGGGCATGCACTGGAGCGCACGCAGGCTGCACTGGGCTAAACGATCAACCCACTGCAGCCTGATTCGCTGCCTGGGAATTTAACCCCGCCCATCCCGCTAGCAGGCCCATATCCACGGCGCACCCGTGATTTAAAAAAATATTAACCAACGCGCTACGGTCGCTAATGCGCGAGCTACACGGAATCCATTTCCTTGGGAGGAGAGTCACCCTGCAGAACTTGTACAACGCTATGCGGCTGAGATTAAATAATGATAATAAAAACATTCATAATAATAAAAACATTAATAATAATAATAATAATAATAATAATAATCGCTGCTGAGATATTAAAAGTCCCTGTGCAATTACGGACCGTTATTAACCTAATCCGCCGCGCACTTCCCCTGGAAGCCGCGAGCTAAAGTGCATCTTTAACAGGTGCCCTGGATCTGGAGTCCGCTGACAGAGCGAGCAGAACCAGGCCCTCGCTCTGAGACATGGGCGTGGCCCCTGGGCACACGGCAACCCTCACCTGGGTTACTGGATCAGTACCAACAGGGCACCAGGGACGGGAATACGGAATACGGTGCGTTCAGATTGCGGTCAAGGTGAAGGGTATGCGTAGGGTGTGCGTTCATATCGCGGTGAAGGGTATGCGTTCATATCGTGGTCAAGGTGAAGGGTATGTGTTGGGTGTGCGTTCCCATCGCGGTCAAGGTGAAGGGTATGTGTAGGGTGTGCGTTCATATCGCGGTCAAGGTGAAGGGTATGTGTAGGGTGTGCGTTCATATCGCGGTCAAGGTGAAGGGTATGTGTTGGGTGTGCGTTCATATCGCAGTCAAGGTGAAGGGTATGTGTAGGGTGCACGTTCATATTGCGGTCAAGGTGAAGGGTATCTGTTTGGTACACGGTCATATCGCGGTCAAGGTGAAGGGTATGTGTAGGGTGTGCGTTCACATCGCGGTCAAGGTGAAGGGTATGTGTAGGGTGTGCGTTCACATCGCGGTCAAGGTGAAGGGTATGTGTAGGGTGTGCGTTCACATCGCGGTCAAGGTGAAGGGTATGTGTAGGGTGTGCGTTCACATCGCGGTCAAGGTGAAGGGTATGTGTAGGGTGTGCGTTCACATCGTGGTCAAGGTGAAGGGTATGTGTAGGGTGTGCGTTCACATCGCGGTCAAGGTGAAGGGTATGTGTAGGGTGTGCGTTCACATCGCGGTGTGGTCGAGAGGAATGGCATATGTACGTCATGACGCTGCGCTGTAGTCCAGCGGTCTCTCGTGTTTGTGTTTGTTGATTTGAATGTATTTTGTTTGGTTTTTTTCATGCGCTGTGTCTGCTGTGGTACGGGGATGCTGGCTGGAGATTGTTCGGGGCACTATTGATGAATTGTCTCGTCGAGATGGTTTTGTTTGTGGTCATATGTTCGGGAATGTCCGTTGGATCTGCAGCACAGAATCTGCAGCTACAGGGTTTGCCATCGCTCATCACCAGAGTTGAAGATGTCGGGACTGATCCGTGAGTGCAGGCAATCTCCAAAAGGCAGCCTGGGAAGGGAAGGAGTGAGGCGACGACTGGGAAGGTTGACGCAGTTCGACAGCGTAGCCTAGAGAGACCGCAACACTGCGTGTATGGAGGATAGTCGTGGAGGCGGATTTTGTGTGTTGGACTGCTTAGTGACATTGGACATCTCGGGACAGCGGGGGCTAATTTTAATCATTAATTCACTTAATTAGTTTGATTAATGCAATGATTTTATTGAACGTCTTTATTTGATATGTTTGTTTGTGTGTTGTGGGTCTGCCCCACTGTCTGTCTTTTTGTTGTTGTTGCTGGGGCTACACCTGAAGTTTCCTAACGGGAAAATAAAAGTTATTCTATTCTATTCTTCAGTGTGCGTTCGTACGACAGTCGAAGGGAAGGGTATCTGGGCAACCAAGTGGGAGTGTTATGAGCCAGGTAATGCGATTCCAGCATTTTTCGGGCCAGGGGGCGGGGTGGGGGGGAGGGGCTGATTTTGGAAGGACATCCCCCATCTTGGAAGGACATCGCAGGCTCTCACTGTCAGCTCCTGGGGCATGGTGAAGGTAAGGCTTGTGGAGGGAGGCAGGTACATCTGTATACACTCTACCTGCCAGAACCGCCAAGGACAAGCCCCTATAGCCTTATTACATTATTATATTACCAGCACTATCGATATAAAAGCCCCACCCCCCATCCCATAGACACACGCGCACATATATATGGAACATAGAACATGCCCTTCTCGTAGAGGGCATAAATGCTCCACTTGAGAGAGTGAGAGAAAAACATCTTAATTCTCAGAACTAGAACAGGCCCTTCTCCTGAAGAAAAGAGCGATCCGGCAAGCATGACCCGCCACCAGCGCCAAACTCCAATTACACGTACAGGTAAACAGCAACACAGGGGTGGAGTTTTTAGTGTTGTGTTTATTACGGGCGTCACCATAATCCCCAGTGCGCTTTGTTCTTTAGCCACTCACAGCGAGCAGCTTCGGTGCCGAGACGCTGGTGAGATCTCCCCACGCGCGTCACGCACTGACTGTCCACTCATCCCGCCTTATTAGAGCCCTGAGACAGGCTGAGGACCCGGGGGGGGGTGCTTCTCTGACTCACTTCATTTGGAGAGTTAAATCAAATTGCTAATCTTGTTCCTTTAAAATCACACCAACCCCCCTTGCCACCCCCCCTCCCTTTCAAACGCTGTCAACACACGATTCAAAACTCTGGTCACTAAGCAACGTGCTTCTAATTAACAGCTCTAAAGCCATTAATGTGTGTGTGTGTGTGTGTGTGTGTGTGTGTGTGTGTGGGGGGGGGGGGGGGTAATGGGCTTCCTATGGTTTTGTAAAACAGAATTATTTTTTTTTATAAATGTAAGAAATTGGAGGGAAAGGGAGGAATGGACTGTGCTGTGTGTTGGGGCTCATAAATAGCCTGTGTGAATCACTGGGCAGACCTGTGACTGTGATTCGCTGAGCTGGTCGCAGTATGGAGATTACTGCAGTCTCCACTCAAAGCCTCAGCCTGGATGTGTGAGCTGCTTCCAGTGTCACGTGCTGAAGGGTGGGGGGTGGTGGTGGTGGTGGTGGGGGGGTGAGAGAGGGAGGGAGGGAGGGAAGGAGGGGGGGTGGGGGAGGTGAGAGGGGGGGGAAGACTGCTACTGCAGCCACTCATGCTTTCAAGACTGCACATCTGGCGCTACGGTAACACCTCCGCGTTAAATCACCCTTGGAGGAGGCCCTTCTAGCTCTCAATTTACACATTTCCCCCTCGCTCTCCTCTTCCTCCCTCCCCCCTCTCTTCCTCTGCTCCTCCCCTCCATCCATCTCTCTCCCTCTCTCCTCTCATCCATCCCCTCCCTCCCTCTCTCTCGCCGTGCCAGATAAATAAATATGGCCAGGGAAGCGCTGAATCATCACTTTGGTGTTATTACAGTGAGCGGCGAGGCACATGCGTTAACATTAACGTCGGAGATCATATGGCATCCCCGCCCCCACCCACCAACCCCCGTGGGGAGGTACACAGCCCCCCCTAGTCTGGCTCCAAATTAGTCCCGTCAATGTCACCCTATCCTTCACCCAGTGGCCCCGCGAGGCTTCCCGCTAGTCCACTCCCACTGCAGTCCATCACCTCCATAACTGCACAGCAGAGGCATCAGGCTGTGCCCACGGTGAGTTATTCACTTCAACTCCTTATAAAAGGGTATGGATACTGAAAGCGCTGGGCCCGTTCCAGTTCTGTGTAGAGAGGGGAGGAGGACACCCAGTCATACATCCACCCAGCTAGGTTTGGGAGATGCGGGGCGCGCTGGTTGAGACTTTAATTGCCCCATTGTCACGAAAAGCCTGCGACGTGGGGTGGATGCGCACGTGATGCCGTTATCGGCACTCAGAATCTAATTTGGGTCACATGCTCTATCGGGTCGCTCTATCGGGTCGCTCTATCGGGTCGTGCTAATGGGCTTCTACAGAAGAGGCTGTTGTTCCCAAATCCAAACGAGGGCCGTTTAAAACAACCGTGTTCAGCACCAGCTCAGTTACGAGCAGATCTCATGAGTATAAAGATCGTGATCTGTACCGCAGAGGTTATCCTCACCAGGGGGTCGCGTCCGGTTCACCGCCGGGACCCACGCCGTTAGCCCACACGGATTGCGGTAGAGAGGCGGACCGCGGTGCTGCGACCAAGATTCTAAGCTGCAAACTCAGGCCATTGTCTTCCGGATCCCGCGCAAGGTAATATGCGTTGACGCCATAAGCGCGGAAGCCATTTCAATCGCTACAATCAAACCATTGGACTGGCAGTCAAGCGCATCGTTTCAGTCCTTTCTCTGGTGAAGGGCACTTACTCTCACAAGTACAGCAGCACCCTTATTTGGCTCTGAATGCCGTTGAAGTCATTCACGCGTATTTCACATCAGGCACAATGATCCTTGACAGGAACAGAGGGTGTAACAGCTCTAGCAACGTTTTAATCTCTTACAAATACTTGGAATGTGCATTTCCACCTCAAACCATCGCCCTTTATTGGACGCACTTTTCTCTGAAACATCCCACAATAGTTTTGGATTTCGTTCGGCTGAACCGGAGATGGTTTCCCGGACTCGGGCCGGGTTTTCCCGAGCCTGGCGGGCGAATAACGCAGCGTTCATCGAGGGGGGCGATTTCCCGAGCGAGCGACAGAGTCGTCCTGCGAGGGCAGGTTCGCGTTCCAGATACGGCGCCTGTAAACTCTCGACGTGAGGTCGGACATCTGCTTCGGCATCTGCTCGTACGCGCCAATGACCTTGGGGAGAGGCTCCTCATTCCCAGAATCCTCAGCAGGACGACTTCATTATCATCGGGAAACCAAAGTGTACTCATTCCGCTTAAAAGACTGCTTCTATAAAAAAACTAAAATAGAAAAAAACACGAAACGAACCAAACCATAACAAGCCAGCGTTGAAAGGCGAGATGTGCTACGCGGATATTCTATTTATGAACAAACGGTGAGAACTTAAATTTTTTTATTAATTATGAATATAGACAAGTGGGAAGTGATCAAAGACCATTGTAACTAAGAATATGCACCATGGCACAGCAAAGCGGATAGCTCTAGAAGCTCTCGTTACCAATCAGGAGGAGCACAGAGCTGACAGACTCACGGGCCGCTCGGCTGTTGCAGCGGACATGGACATATCAATTCAATTGTATTAGTATAGCGCTTTTTACAGACACTTACACCAAGGGGCGCAAGGCACGAGGTTGTCCGACAGGCCTCTGACAGCACGGGCCGTCGGGAGAGGAGGGGTCAGCCGATGCACCTCCCCCGTGCTCGCGGTCTGAGGTGCGCGAGACATTGCTGCATTCTGCCCACGCTGCCTCTCTTCACTGGCCATGAACGAATATGATCCCCATTCCCTGCCCTCTGTCACCTGTCCACTCAGACCCCCGTTTACTACGTTTCCATCACTTTGCAAGTAGTGTGCGAAATAAATCCTGTAAAACTCTTTCCAAACTAGTGAGGAAGTTGTTCGCAATATATCCCGCTCTTCTTGTAGTTTTTACTTCCGGTTTACTTCCTGAAATTGCCGGAAATAAGGGTTTCATCTGGGGCATTTAAGTTCCCCCATTTGTGTGAAAGTCGCCCGATCAAAAACTTTTTTTTGAGAAGGTTGACTGAAATATGTGCCCTCAAAGGGGTGTGAAGGGATCATATTCGGTCATGGCCACACTCTCACACACACACTTATTTATTTATGCTTACAGGGACAAAGTACTTCCCTCAAGATTAAGCAAACAACAGTGGAGAGTTAGCAGAGGAAAACAGAGTTAGCCGTGTGCAAAGCACATTTCCTTTAGTTCCTGGGGGGGCCCAAGACAAAAAAAGAAAAACACTTAAACTCAGTTATTACTTAGTAATTCTGTCTCTGCAATGTAATTGCACTAATCTCACTGAAGCAATTCTACGGGCATTACAGCATGTTTTAAATTACGCTGAAGGCAGTTTAGTCTAATTTAAGCGTCAATGTAAGGTGGCCGTATTGACGATGCCTTTTGAAAATGCCTATAGTTGCAATTTATTTATTTATTTTGTCCCTTTTGTTGTAAATGGAATTACAATGACAGTGGGGAGCAAAGGAAATCTTAATCTTAACATTTGTTAAAATGACACAAGGTGTGGGACCCGTTGTTTATACACAACATCCATTAATGAAACCCGACCCCGTGGAGATACAGACCGCCGGCTCCCCTTCCCGTCAATCCATAGCCAGAGGGCCGCTAGGCGCCAATCACCCCCCACCCCCCCCCATCACCACCTGATGCCTTAAAATGAATACCAACACATCCAGAAATCAATGCTGGAGACACAAGGAAAAAGACACGGGGAAAGAGAGCGAGCGAGACGTGTGAAATATGAAAAGCACAAAGGTTTTTATTTTTCTTCACCCTCCAGAGTCCAAATCGGATTTATTTTCACGGCGCTTTAAGGCATTTCTGCGGGAGAGACGCTGCCCCAGAGGGGGCTTTGTGTTAAATTTCCCCCAGATTAAAACCCCATCATATTACTTGAGGTGATTTATTTTCAATGGCGGACGGCGGACTCCAGGGTCACTGACACGGCGCACGTTTGACGGATTTTAACAGCGCGGCAGGATACTTACTGAAGCAGCCTGGGTTAAGCAAACGGCTCAAGGGTAACGATGCAACCGCCGCAGCGGGGATTTGGACACGCAAACATCCGGTCGCAATTTCCCTTAAAAGCTAAACACTCTCACAAACGCACACAAATTGTAGTAAGCAGGCTAAAGCAGGAAGACACATCTTCAAAATTACAGCAAATCATTTCAACATAAAGGTCATTTGTACTACATAATCCATCAGAACCGTGCCATCCGTGGTGGCCAGTGTGTGTATGATTCATAGCTCAGCTGATTGCATCCAACAACCCAGCGTAAGCGTGGTGACAGCCAGCCAGCGTGGCTGAACAGGCCCCCCAAACCCTTTTACAGCGGGAGAGGAAGTGCTTAAAAGGCTTGCAAATATGTTCCATAGAACCTCTGACTTTACTGAAACGGTTCTGTTCACTTCCACAGAATGCGACGGTCTGGCCTGCCTGTATATCCTTAAATTACACAGAGCAGCAGAGGAGGAATGTTTTCTGCCTTTAAAGAAAGCAAAGAGAAGACTATATACACAAACACCAAACACATCTATACACATCTAAGCACGTGTGTGTGTATGTATATATATACCGGTATATACTATTTAATCTATAAATATATTCAATCCCCCACACATTTCTTACCTCGCTTGATCAAAGAAGCGCACAACAAAGCCCTGACTCCTAACATAGTCTCCCTTAATAACACTCGCTATGAGAGACTTCGGCTTGATTGAGGGAGACCTCTGGGCCGCCAACGTTATTGCTATTCACAGCAACAAGCCTGCAGTGCACATCACACACACACGCACGCACACACACACACGCACACGCACGCACACACGCACACGCGCATACACGCGCACACGCACGCACGCACACGCACACGCACACACACACACACACACACTTCAGCTGAGGAGGAGGAGGAGGAGCCCCCGTTATGCAAGTGGCAGGGAAGGGAGTATACACGTTAGCAGGGTGACTGCAGTCATTGAAATTCCAACGCTGTACTCGCCCCATGCAAGCCCACCTATAAAAACTGCTCTCTACAGAGCTGACACTTTCATGAGCGCAGGCTGCGAAAAAAACAAAACAAAAAAAATAAAACACAACAATCGTACAGCAATCCCACAGGCCCCCTATCCCACAGCCGGCACCCTCAAACGACACGGCGGAAACAAAAACCTCAAAAAAAAAATGTATAAATAAAAAAGGAGAGAAGGAAAGGCGCGGATCGATAGAAAAGCACCTGAAAGCACTGCGCTAAGGGGCCTGCGGGACCGCTGCTGAGACTGACGATGCGCGGCTTTCCGTCCCACAATGCACCGGGGGAGCGCACTGGCGTCTCGTCGCTGAAATTCACGGTGCGCAAAATGAAATGCAGGACTTAACTTAGAGGCTGAATGCTTAGAGGTCAGACGGTAGCTAATCCTGTGGACAGCCCATATTACACAGCCACGATTTAGCATCATCAACTCTTATCAAACGCCTTAAAAATACCAACGAGAAGCTGAACATACATTTTACACTGCAAACAGAAAACATTTTAAAAGGATTGTAATGTTAAAATGGATTGCATTTTCATGCTCCAAACCACCCTGTTCCACACAAGATCCTGCGATAGCTCAAGTATTTGTTGCCATGTGTTTCGAGGTCTGCTGCTGAAAATATGAATGTCACATCAAAAAATGACGACTTTATGTTTTTTCTGGGTCGTATTTGCGGCTCCAAGCTGAACAGGTCCCAGCTGGGGAATTCCCAGGATTGCGGGTGAACCGTTCGCTCTCGCTGGAAAAAAATAAACTTCAACGATCAACGTGAGAGTTTTGACGGCAGAAGAAAAAGAATTCTCCATTTTAAGGAGCTTACGTTGTCATGTACTGTAAACAGCAACGCTAACGTTTCTGAGAAATCTGCGGGAAGCGGCCTTCATAGCCTTTATTTAGCGCAATACTGCGGAATGCAACCCTGAAACTTCCCGTCGGATCTCGTCACGGACATAAATCGCATGCGGAGAGACCAATTAAGCAAATGTTTGCCTAAACTACCTGAGAGCTGCGAAAAATTATTCCAATTCGACATGAATATTTCATTTTCGAGAACGCGAGCTGTTCGCGGGACGTCCAATTACGATCGACGCGCTCGGAGAGCGCAGGGATCTGGTTCCCCGGCGGAGGCAGGAGACGACTAAGCGGTTCCGACGTGTCTCTGCCGACGCAGCTAACACGGCGCAGGCCCGGCCCATCTGCACACAGCCTAATTACCCATAAGCCCCCTGCACGCAGGACAAGGCAGAGACGATGGCAACGGTGACCGCACAACAAGGGAACGGGGCGGGTACTGATACCCACCCACCACCTAGTGATGTTTAATGTAATAAATGCCATAATAAATATCCAACAGAGTGAGACACAGACGTTCTCACTATCAAACACTATGTGAACATTTTAAATACTGTACCTGATCAAAACTGGCCAGCTTTAAAACCGCCTACAACGGCCCCGCAGCAGTTTCAGCTATATGCAGAAGCAGTGTAATGCCATGGGATGTGATCCGTCCTATACCTTTCAATCCACGCTTAGAAATACACACCCCCGGCATCCCAGAGTGCCGGAAATGGGTCTGTTGTGACAGAATTGTTGAGATGTCACTCTGATTCAACTAATTGCATCACTTTCCCCTTTGCCCACGGAAAGAGCACGAAGAATATTAAGCTTTCTTTCTGCCTGGTGCGACCGCGGGGCAATCAGGCCTCGGACCGTTAAGGGAAAGTATGGTCACCCCTACAAGACCTCACTGGCCTTAACTGCCGTTCCCATAGTCAGGTGCAAAAGCATTAATCTACACAAACCCCGCCCCCCCGTCCACTCTGTAAACGAGCACAGCGCATAATGCACATTATCTATTATGTTTAATGTAGATTTAAATAAAACAAATGCTAAGCAAAGTGTTGGAGTATTTTTAGATAACTGGGGAGGGCGGCCTTTTACGAAGACTAATTATGATTCCATTTTCCAAAGTAAGGTCTTTACACCCACGGGCCGAGATCTAATTTCAGCTTCCGAAAAAACCGCCGTTTCAAATGGAACCTGATTCGGCCTCGGTCCCCGGAGCGGAGCAGAGCACCAATCGCGTTTTGCTTGAATACTTTCAAATGAGCGGAAAGCCGAGAACTTCACAGGAATACATTACCCCAGCGAAGAGGACATTATTCCGGTTCTTTCTGCAGAGGGGAATCAGGCGCCGAGAGCGAGCAAGCAGGCAGACACCTCTGAGCTTGTTAAAGGCAAAAAAATAAATAAAACAAAATAAAGAGACGGAGCGTGAGAGAGTCTCTCTCCCTCTCTCTCCGAAACAGAGAACATCCCCTCCGACACTCACAAGAAACTGATCCTGCTCCAGCGCGGACGACCGCGAACCGCAAATCTCCCCTTTAAAAATGCAACCATTTGGGCCCTGGGTGCCTGAGGTCCGTGTCCAATGCTACTCGGGAGAAGGGTTAGGGACAGGGCAAGCGAAACAGAGGGTGGTTTAAATAGTAACTGCAGTCCCGCAGTCTTCCCCAGCTCGCAGGGGGACAGGGGGGGTAGGACAGGGGGGGTAGGACGGGCGGGTCAGTTGCCCGTTTTCCCCGTGTGTAAGGGACAAACATGGCGCAGATTAACCACTGCACTTGCACTCTGTGGTGGCTGCTGATCAGAAATGCAATCCCACAATGCCTGGGGATTAATTTCCTGGATGGGGTGTATTTCTGAGAATAAATCATCTTTACAAAAAATAATCTTTAAAAATATACATATTTATTTCTGGGGAGTCGGACTGTGCAGAGGGGGGAGGCGGACTGGTGCGATTAGGATGACGCAGCTTCGGCCAATAAGCACCGAGCGTGTGGTTTATAATATCGCCCGCAAACTGCTAAACATCTGATTAAGCCCACCGCGGCTCCGCTAGCTCCTCTTACGGAGCCATCAAGCAGTTAGCCAATCCCCATCATCCCCGGCTCGCCGGTGCAGTAGGCCGCCGCCCCCGGCTTCTCCCTCCGCTAATTGAATCTGACTGAAGTGCGTCCCTCCGAGTTCAAGCGCATGCTCTTCTTGTCGGCGACTATTGCTCTGCTGATGCTCCGCTGATGCCCCCCCCAGGATGTGACCTGGGCCCAAACAGAAAGGGGGAGGGGCCAGGGTCGCCACATGGCGGATACGAGTGACATCACTCGCACGTAAAGCAGCCCAGCACGTCGCATCACTACAGGGCCGAAGGTTCTTATATCCTACCCGTGCAGAGCGCCACCCTAAAGGGGGCGGTGCCCTCGTGTCGCCCGCGGATGATAATAATCTGTGGTGGCTGCTTCCCGCTGGGCTCCCCTTGACAAACGCGGTTCAGGTTTGTCCTGGCACGAGAGCTGTAACGGCCGTGCTCTTTTTCTGACCTGGGGAGGCATTTGTCCCCAAGCCCATGGGGCTGCTTACTCAGAGAAACCTGACTGAACATGAAACTATTAAAATATTCCACCTTGAAAATAACTTCTTGTTCAGGTCAGGCAAAGCAACGCAAGGATACTGGCTCGCCGTCTGCCATACCCTTCAGAACAGGTTTTACTGAACGCGGAGAGAGGAAAAAATTAATTATCCTAGCAGGAGCCAGTTATTGTGGAATATCAAGGGCTCTCCATCATCACTCGCCTTGCTTGGGTCACGGTTTTATCAACTTCAAACCCATTTTTATTTTTATGCACATGCACTGTACTGTGCCTTGAGTGCAATGTACACAACGGGCTATTTGCAGACCGTTATGACTGCGGACTGTAATCTGAACACAATTCAGGTAATTTGCACAAATTACTCAGCACCCCCACCCCCACACTGATTGTGTCTAGGCAGCAGGTTTGCATTTGCCTTATAACTTAGCAGTCAGAGTTCATTAAAGTGTCTGGAGCCAAAGTGCTGACCTGTCGATATGCCCAGTGTAGCGGCACCGAGGGAGGGAGGCAGAGCGCAGAGTAAACGGCCTTCTCTGTCACACATCCGCACTCTAATGTCAAGAGTGAGTGCCGTGAAACAATCACGCCAATTTAATGGCCGACCTAGCCAGTTCATCCAACTCCCCCGCCCAAAGATATCCTAAAAATCCCCACCAATCCCCCCCCCGCCCTTCCCGCTCTCTCAAATATCCCAAAATCCACATTGGATAGCCTGTAAGCTTTGTGTCTGCTCTCTCCCTGAAGAAAAGCGGCCAATAGTTTGGTTTTGATTGACAGTGTCCTTGTGTCGGCATAAGACTGGTGAAGTTTTAAATATGTTCGCAAATGGCAGCCGTGAACCTCCCATCTCTTAAAATTAAGTGAAAATGGACTAGCCATGGTCTGTAATTTATCTGAAAAAAGAAATTGTTCAAAGGCAAAGGTGCTTAAAAAAATTACTTTTGTCGATTATCTTCAAAACCAGAGCCCGTTCGGTTGTTGTGACGGTAAGAGTGGAAATTAATTTGATGCTTTGAGGGGTTCGAATGAGCCGGAACAGTAATAAACAAATGTAACTGATGGGGAAGACTGAAAGACAGGGAGCAGGACAGAGGGTGCGCGTAAAACCCAACGCACGACGCGTGTCGCGCCATCGACAAACGGTCCCCTCTCGCCAGGGTCTGTACGCAAAACGGATCAAGGTCAATTAAAGCTTGTGCTTTGAAAGCATTTAGAATTTATGAAAACTGCGAGGAAAGCTAATAACTCAGGGAGGCAAATGCTGACCATCGCTCATGCGTACAGGGGAGCTGACAAGACGAACTGGTGGCTGCTAATGATTCTGCCTCTTCAATGTCATCGACTGCCTTCGCCAGCTCGCCCCGTGGCGAGGTTTCACCCCGCCCACGCCGCTAAGAAAACCAGAGCCCGCAAGGAGGAGAGGAGGAGCCATTACCAAGCCTCGAACCCTTTCATGCATGAATTATTACAAAACAGAGTCATGATTTTCATATCAAACTCCGAATGTGTTTCACCCGCCTAGGTCACAGAAATGTGCCCCAAATGGCCCCCTGAAAACATCGACCACACATGCAGATATATACAGATCATATACAAATTACAATACAAGAACTACGGCAATTCCCTAATAAGAATATATATATATATATATATATATAAATAAAGGTGCAAGGAATCTGCTCTGATATTTTTTTGGAGAACATAAATGTTTTTGACTATGTTAAAATAGACTTCGAAAAGCCTGTCCACTGTAGTGGATTCCATGCATGAAAGGGTTAAATAAAATAAACAAATAAACAAATGTGTTTGTCCTTGAATTATTTTGAGGTCATTTGAAGATGTAGTTGTAAAGCCCGGCTTCTTTCTGGCGATTTCCATTTCTACCTGAAATAAGGCGCTTCACGCTCCTACCTAAACTCGTCCCCCTTTGATAGAGCAGACTCTTGGACTGAGCGCTGGCCGTCACGTGCTGGGATCGGCCGCGACTTTATGACCTCAACGACAGACAGGAGCCCCATTTGGCATTGGGAAAGCGGGAATAAAAGGGTTCTCGCGTGAGAAGGTGCCTCGGTAACATTGGCTGGTAGAAAGAGTTATCGCCTGTCTGCTGTACAGAGAAAAATGTCTCCGGGACAGAGGCTTTACCTCCAAATCAGCCTGGTTTAATTCCTCCTTTAATTAGCAGCCATCTGCAAGTTGTCAAAGAGGGGCTCTAAAGTGTGCCACGCTAATAGGGTACTTCTAGCATCCGTGAAGGGGCGCTGCAGGCAGGATTATTTTGGGACAGGCTGCACGGGAGAAGGACCGGGGTGCAGGTGAGGCGGCTTTTAATTCGCCGAACCGGCCCGGTACCTCAAGAGCCAGCTCTGCGAAAACGGAAGAGGAGGCGGAGCTTAAACGGTCTTACCTCTCTCTGAAGAACCAGCTCTTTGGTGAACAGCATGGCCTCGTCACTGAAAGGCTCTGCCTCCAGCTGGCCACCCGGCGTGTTCCTGGACCCCCGCGGGCACTCGATACCTGGGGGAAAGGCGTCAAACACGTGTCATTCGCGTGCACGTTCAAAGCACCCAATTACAGAAGCAGGCCATCTCTTCTCAGGACACGGTGGACAGCCAATCAGTGCCCTCCGCACGGCACGGGAAAAGCTGCATGAGTCCGAGGCCTCAGGACAGACGAGGAAACAAACAGACTTAAATGAAATGCGGTACTAAACTCCGTGTACACATTTACCCGCTCTTCTGCGTGTGTCTGATGTGTGCTACTGAGGCGGCCTTAAATCGTGCCATTTCAGCTGTCTGCATTTTATATTTGGGGGAAGAACTTAATGGTTCAAACTGCTCCCTCTCTTAAGTTCACCGTCCTGCGTGCCGCTTTAATACAGTTGTCCGACCTTCTATCATACGCGCTCGTAAAAATTAACTGCTGTTTAATACCTTTAACCTTCCAGGTTGAGCTGCTCACCGACCGCAAACGTGATACTGTAAAAAAAATAAAAAATTTAATAACGCAGCGGTCTGACCGGCACTGTAGCGGATAAGCGGATAAGCGATTAAAAATGTTATTCTGTTCACGCGACACTAGTTGTTTCCGGGGGCGTCTGGGCTGTGATACTGGTTCCCAGGGCTAGTTCTGGGGCCTATAGAAAATATCATATTTGCACAATTCCTTTCCCCTGGTTCTTCACTTTATCTGGCTCTGATAAGCCTGGGGGGGGGGGGGGCAAGAGGTGTGGATCAAACACGACATGATAACAGACCGCCACCACCACCACCCCCCCGCCCGACCCCCACCCCCACTCCACGCCCCTCAGGAGAGCGTGGGCAGCAGGCACTGGAGTGGAAGCCGTAATTTCAAAAGCCGGCGGGAAAATGAGGCCGTGCGCTATGCAAGATGGTCTGGGGCCAAAAAACAACCGCTCTGTAAGTACACCTATGGGTGCTGGCCCCCGTTTAATAGTGGGTACAGCTCTTTGTTTGCCATAGAGGGCAGATTCAGTCATTTCTGTCCCTCTGTACATGGAAAACTTACATATTACACTTTCATATGATCAAGCTCACAAGCATGTACCATCAAATTAATAAATAAATATGCCTACGCAACCTTTGCCAGCACGCCAACGCCTCCCTCGACCAAGATTACGGAGGCCGGGTGTAAGAGGAGGGGGGTATCTGTAATTGGATCTGGCTCTGGTCGCATGATGGAGTGCGTTTCCGGATGAGGGGGGAGAAAAGGGAGTATAGGGGTGCCCGGCTTCTGCTTCTTTAAACAAAATTGCCGATTTATGTTGGAGAGCTGAGGCCCATTCATCAAAGAGCGCATCCTTATCGTGCGCCTGGTCTCCTGCTCTCTGGACTGCGCTACCCCCGAACCACGCCGGGATAAAGTGAAGGGTACGGATGCAGACGGCCCTGCTATTGATTTATTCAGAATACCCTAATGATCCGCGCAGTGGGCGGTGTGCCTCGTAGCGCACTGTTAGCAAAGCGCCTTCGTCCTTTACGGAGAGGGTATGGCGGGAGTCAACAAGGGATTTGCTTTGAGGAACAGCTACACTACAGTGAAAGCTCAGTAGAGAGAGAGAGAGAGAGAGAGAGAATGCAAAAATGGAGTAGGGAGGAAGCATGAAGAGGGGGACGAAATTGAATGAGGGGACTGAAAAATGCTGGGCCAAAGATGGAGAATAGAGAGGGAGAGAGGGAGAGGGAGGAATGAAGAGAGAAAGATGGAGTGAAAGAGAGAGGGAGAGAGATGGAGGGAAGGAGAGAGAGAGAGAGAGAGAGAGAGAGAGAGAGAGAGGGAAGCAGCAGGAGGGAGAGTTGCACAGGCTGTTGTAGTTGTAGACTCTGCTATGATTGATAAACTGCTCACACAATCCCACGCACGGCATGCAGCTACCAGCAAACATCCAGCAAACATGAGCGCCTCCTCCCCTCTCTGACACCAGTGGCACTGCAGTCTCAGAGGGGTCATGACATGCCAGTGTGCCCTTTACTCACACACCAAGATAACATCAAGAGCGGGGGAGCATCGGGCCTGGCCAGAAGGCGAGCGTGCGTGTCCATGTGTCTGTGTGTACATGCGTTTGTGTGTGTGTACATGTGTGTGTGTGTACATGCGTTTGTGTGTGTACATGCGTTTGTGTGTGTGAGAGTGTGTGTGTGTGAGAGAGAGTGTGTGTGTGTGTGCGTGTGTGAGAGAGTGTGTGTGTGTGTGTGTGCGCATCATGTGCAGCCACAGTTGTTCACAGTCACCCACAGCTGCCCTCTACACTGCCACTAGTCTTTTGCCTTAGGGAATGTGGACACACACACACTTAATCCTTCATGCACGCAAAACCACTCAAATCGAAAGTACTGCCACAGAGAAAACACCATTGAATGAGGACTACAGCACGAACATAACTGGGCTCCAAATTCAAAACTGTGGAATGCATTTTCCATAAAAGCTCCGTCAGCCGAGAAGAAAAAGAAGAAAAAAAAACAGTAATTAAAACTTTAGGTTACTGTCGTAACCCCGGTTCTTTGAGTAATATGAGCGAGATGTCTCGCTATGGGATGTGACCCTCCGCAGCCCTGACAGAAGTACCTATCTCAAATAACCAATCCTGATTGGTCAGAGAAGCGTGTCCCTCCGCTGCGTGATGTAGTCCCCCCCACTACAAATACCGCAACAGGAGGACACGCCCGCCATTCTAAAGCCCGAAATTCCTTCTCACCGCCCAGCAAGAAGGGTTGTCTGGCGAGACATCTCGCTCATATTACTCAAAGAACCGGGGTTACGACAGTAACCTAAAGTTCTTTTTCATAATCTGAGCTCAATGTCTCGCTATGGGATGTGGTTACTCCCGCATTGCCAGACAGCTTTATCGAACAGCAACCAACCAATGGGAGGGTCCAGATGTCCAGATGCTAAGTCTGAAGGACCGCGCTGGCAACGCACGGGCCCGACACATCCAGCATGTAGAATCGGACAAAAGTCAGAGGCGAAGTCCAACTCGCCGCCGCACAAATGTCCTGAATAGACACCCCCCTGAACAAGGCCCAGGATGCAGCCATGCCCCGCGTAGAGTGAGCGCGCAGGCCCGCAGGCGGGCGCAACCCCTCATTAGCGTAGGCCAAAGTTATAGCTTCCACCAGCCAGTGTGAGAGGCGCTGCCTCGAAACAGGCTGACCTTTCCTGGGATTAGCCCAGGAAATAAAGAGCTGGTCGCTCCGTCGGAAGCACTGAGTCCTGTCCACATAACAACGTATGGCCCGGACCGGACACAATGTATGAGCCCGCTGGTCAGCAGCTGGAGCTGTGAACGCAGCGAGAGAAATCGGGGAGCATGAACCCACCACCTTAGGCACAAAGGCTGGGTTAGGTCTCAGCGACACCCTTACGTCCCCTGGGGCAAACTGAGTGCATGATGGATGCACCGAGAGTGCATGAATATCGCTGACCCGCTTCGCGGAAGCGAGCGCCAGCAACAACATTGTCTTAAGAGACAAATGCTTCAAACTAGCACCCTGTAACGGCTCAAAGGGGGGACCCTTAAGCCCCTCCAAAACCACCGTCAGATCCCATGGGGGCATAAGCGGCCTGGAGACTGGGAGCAGTCTACGGGCACCCTTCATAAAGCGGCACACCAGAGGGTGCTGACTCACTGTTTTGTCCCCAAAGCCCACGTGACTGGCGGCAATGGCCGCCAGATACACTTTGACTGTCGAGAAGGCTCTGCCATCATCGATGAGGCTCTGCAGGAATGATAAGACCACCGGAACAGAGCACTGAAAAGGGGCGTGATTCCGATCATGGCACCACCGCTCAAACACCCCCCACTTACCAGTGTACAAAGACCTGGTGGAGGGGGCCCGAGCATTCTGAATAGTGTTAATCACACTCGGAGGAAGGCCCGCAGTGGTCATAGAGAGCCACTCAGGGGCCACGCCCACAGTTGTAACCTGTCCGGGTGTGGGTGGAACACCGTCCCCCCCCCCTGTGACAACAGGTCCCTGCGTATTGGCAACTGCCAAGGCCGGGCGCACAGCAACTGATAAATCTCCGCCAACCAGTGCATCGCCGGCCAGTGTGGAGCTATCAGGATAAGAGAGTGTCTGTGTTCCCTCACCCTCGCCAGGGTGGGAGGAACCAGCGCCAGAGGGGGAAACGCATAGAGCAGCTCGTGAGGCCAGTCGTGCGCCAGAGCGTCCAGCCCCAAGGGGGCCCCCCGACTGTGTAGGGAGAAGAACAGCTGACACTGGGTGTTCCCCTCCGACGCAAACAGGTCCACTTTGGCGCGGCCATAAATGGACCAAATCTGCGTCACCACGAGAGGGTGTAAAGTCCATTCTCCGTATACGGGCGCACCCCTGGACAAGAGGTCCGCCCCCACGTTCAGGGTCCCCGGGACATGCGTTGCCCGCAATGACAGGAGACGCACACTGCTCCACAGGATCAGTTTGCGTGCCAATATGTGTAATTGACGTGAGTGCAAACCCCCCTGGTGATTTATGTACGCCACCGTGGTCGTATTGTCCGTCCTCACCAGGACATGATGACCCCGGAGGAATGGGAGGAAATGTTTCAGAGAGAGAAACACTGCCGAGAGCTCCAGAAAATTTATGTGATGTCGCTGGAGACCCAGGCTCCAGCGGCCCCTCACAGATCTGCCCTCGTGAATGCCGCCCCACCCCTGGAGGCTGGCATCCGTAGTGACCACTTTCCTGGACAGGACGGTGCCCAGGGGCACACCCTGAGTCAGAAAAGAGGGTGCCCGCCAGTGACGTAGGGCCAACACGCAATCCGACGTCACCAAAATCCTCCGTGCGCCATGACGCACGGGGTCCAGCCTGAGCGCAGCAACCCAGCGCTGAAACTCCCTCATGTGGAGGCGACCGAGGCGTATTACGTGTATAGCCGAGGCCATCAGGCCCAGCAGGCGCAGACACACCCTGAATGGAACGTAACAGTGTCTCTGAAAAAGAGCAAGACATGCCTTGAAACTGTTCGCCCTCTCCTCCGAGAGGCGCGCCGTGAACGGCATTGATAGCAGCTGTAACCCGAGGAAGATTATTTCTCGACCCGGTGAGAGATTGCTCTTTTCCGTGTTTATCACAAAGCCCAACTCTGACAGATGACGTGTGACAAACTCCGTGTGCGACCTGGCCTCCTGCTCCGAGCGCGCTAGGAGAAGCCAGTCGTCCAAATATGTGGCCAGGCGTATTCCCCCCCGCCTTAGCGGGGCGACCGCCGCGTCCGTACACTTCACGAACACCCTCGGGCTGAGGGAAAGTCCGAAAGGGAGCACTCGGTACTGATAGCACACTCCCTGGAACGCAAACCTCAGATACTTTCTGTGGGCAGCGTACACTTTTATATGGAAATAAGCGTCCCTCAGATCCACTGATGTGAACCAGTCGCCTGGTTTTATTAGACGCAACAGTGATGCCTGTGTCAGCATCCTGAACTTGTATTTCCTTAAGTGACAGTTCAGAGCCCTGAGGTCCAAGATAGGGCGAATTCCTCTCCCCCCCGTTTGGGGACGAGAAAATATCTTGAATAATACCCGGATTGACTCTGCTCGGGAGAGACGATCTGAATAGCTTTTTTGTCTAAAAGAGACATTATCTCCTCCTTTAGCACGCCAGCTAAACGTCCCTGTGCTCGTGACTGTATTATGCCGGAAAAACGAGGCGGCACAGTGTTGAACTGTAGCCGGTAACCCCGCTCTATCGTGCGTAATACCCACGGATGAGCCCCTATTTCTCTCCACTTTTGAATGTGAAAGCACAGTGAAGGGGAGAAATTCGGCTGAGGCTTTGCCAACACGGGAGGGCTCATAAGCGGTAGTATGGCTCCCTCCAGTGGCAGAGCGAGAGAATGTCCCTCGGGCCGTACTGCGCATGCGCGAACTCGCGCCGCAGTCTGGGTAAATTCCTCCGTAGCCGGAAATGGGGTGCCCATCGCCGGCAACAGAGGGACAGCCTGTCCAGCGGACATGCTGCTTATGTGCAAAGCATTCATTTTGTTTGTACTTGCTTTGTTTTTGGTCTTTTTCACACATTTTGTTTTCAACTTTATTTCTTTTAATAAAGGCAGAACATTGTGTGTGTGTGCGTGCTTGTGGACATATGAACACGGCTGTGCAACGGCAAACAGCCCGGTGGCAATGTCCCTCCTCGTCTCGTCTGGCCCTGGGGCGGAGATCAGCGACTGGAGATGAGCACTTAAAACACTCTTTGGTGGAGCCCATGAACGGGGAACTGATGGGCGCGTCACCCGGAGAAGAGGCGAAGGCGGTCAAGTAGCCTTCTTCTTCCTCCTACCCTGCGCAGCTGAAGCGGCCGGTGAAGGCGGCGGGGCTGCGGGCTGAGCGCCGGGGGGACCCTTCCAACCAGCCCGAGGGGCAGGCGACTGGGATCGGGCCGGGGAAGGCTGCTGCTGCGGTCTCTTAGGGATCTTAAATCGCGCAGATTGAGCAGCGGCCTGGGCGAAAGATTTTCCCCGTGGCGGGGGAGACGGCGAGGGGGCTCTACGCGGCAGGCAGAGCGCAAACGCCTCGTTGTCTTTCTTCCTCGCCTCCGCTCTCTCCTGCATGGAGGTCAGAGCTGAGCCGAAGATACCCTCCGGTATGACGGGCGCATCCAGGATGTCATCTCGCTCTCTGTCAGTCAGCCTGGCGAGATTGAGCCACCTGGCTCGTTCCTGGACCACGAGAGAAGCCATAGCTTTCCCCGTGGCGAGCACAGCCACCCGCTGGACATGAAGGCACAGGTCGGTAATCACTCCCGCCTCGCGCCAAACCGCGGCGCTAGGTGCGCCGTGGAGAATGTCAGCTTGGTAAGCGGAGAGAAGCGACAGCACATTCAACGCCCTCATCGAGAGCGCGGCCTGCTTGTACGCCCTCTCGGTCAAAGCAGACTGAAGACGCTCCGATTTAGCGGGGAGGGACGGACGTCTGCTTGAGCCAGCCATGGCGCCACCCGGGTACAGATGCGCTGCAACCGGGGACTCGACCGGGGGCATGACGAGGAGACCCAGGGCTTCCATGTTCTCGGTGTCGAGAACGGAGGCACCCGGAATCTGGTTCCTTCCGCTGTACGGCTTGTCGCTCCACATCTTGGTGAGCTCGAGCAGTAAGTCAGGAAAGACGGGAAGAAGCTGCTTAGCCGTGTTACCGCCCGGTGCTAATAGCCTGCCCTCGTAGCGCGAGCGCAAGGGCTGTGTCACCGGAGCGGGCCAGGGAATACCCATGCTCGCTGCCGCACGTTTGCACGTGTCGAGCAGGACCACAGGAACCGGGGACGAGGGACGTGCGTCCCCGCCGTCCTCCGAGCCCTCGGAAAGCAGCCCCGGCTTTGCAGCCGGCACCGGAGTGATAAAGGCCTCATACTCATCCTCGCTCTCTGAAATGAGAGGGGGATAATCGGAGTCATCCTCTACACACTCCAGCTCTAACACATCGTCGGAAGGAAAGGCAGGAACCGGGGACATCACAGACAGGGTGGCCCAGTCGGTGTGCACCTCCTGTTCCTCCTCTACCATGGGCTCCTCTTCGTCAGCGGCTACCGGGGCAGCGGCGGTCAGAAGCGGGTCCTGGTCGGACAGGCTGGCTTGGCGAGCCAGGCGGCGTCTCAAGCTTTTTGTCGTGAACATTTTACAATGTATACACGAACCGGGGACGGATAGGGACAGCCTGGCGTGGTCAGTCCCGAGACACCTCACACACACGGAGTGCGTATCCTTCCCCGAAATTCGGGCACCACAGGAGCAGGGCCGAGAGTCTCCTCTGGCATGAGGAGCAGCGGACGCCATGGGGGCAAAAAGCACCGGCTGGTGTGCGGGTGTTTTTTACGCGAAGTGCTAGCTAACTGGTGTGTTAGGAGCAGGTAGGCTGATGACTGGCGTGTCAAAAGCAAGATGCTAACTGGTGTGTTTAGCAGGAAGCGTCGAGGAGAGCTGGCGTGCAAAACCTCGGCGAATATCGTGAGCGAAGTTAGCGTCCGTCGACAGAAGCTAATAATTAATTAATTCCGTCTGTGGACAGTTAAACTAACTTATACTCAGAGAGATAATGCTTCCAGGTGAGAAGAATTTTTAGAATGGCGGGCGTGTCCTCCTGTTGCGGTATTTGTAGTGGGGGGGACTACATCACGCAGCGGAGGGACACGCTTCTCTGACCAATCAGGATTGGTTATTTGAGATAGGTACTTCTGTCAGGGCTGCGGAGGGTCACATCCCATAGCGAGACATTGAGCTCAGATTATGAAAAAGAACTGCCAGGTTGTCGCGATGAGGTTTGATATTGGGGTCACACAGCATGCGGCAGACCATTCAACAGCCACGGTCTCTCTGCAGGCTGTTCTGAACATCACGTTCGCCCCCGTCCCCCAACCCTCATCATGGCCCCCACCCCCAGGAAAGAGGCAAGGATAAGGACCCTGGGGCAGGGTCATCCATAGCCAGCACACTGCTACCAGTGCCTGATGCAAACCGCCCTGCTCCATGATTACAGTCACAATGCTGGGGACAGTGATGGCAGTTATATTACTGTAATTACTATTATCACCACTGCTACAAATTATTATCGTAGAGTCATGAGTAGCGTCATTAATTGTGATTATTGTACCCTTATTCAAGGTGACGTGGCTAATTGAAGAACAGTGGCCTGGGTCCTACCCGGCATAGCCATTCAGAACAAAACCGCAGCCAAAAGCCCTGAACCGCCTGTGTGGCCGACAGGGATCCAGCAGAACCTGCACAAACCATGAGCCTTAAAAAGATAAATAAATAAATAAAAACATTGAGCCATTACAGGGTCAACCCGTTTTATGGCGCACTTCATCAAGGTTACTGTCGAGCGTACGTCTCCCCCGCAGCCAGCAGGTACATCGACGGGGGGGCGAACATAGCGCTCGTCTTGGGGTCATTTGTTTTTGCTATCCAATTTCGAAAAAAGGGTCTGGAGAACGAGCAAATATATATTTTGGGCCATCGAGTCCACACTTATTTCTCGTTCATTGCGTGCTCTACAATCCAGCCAGTAAAAACTGTTCTCAGAGGCAAAAATGAACAATAAATAATTCAGGGTGAATAATTATTTTTTATAATATCAAAGTCTTTTCTTTTCAGAATCCCAGCTATGTTATGGATGTGTTTTGCACACTTTCTCCCTTTGACCTAGCTTAATTGAGTGTCCAGTGGATACGCCAAGATAGCCATTTGTGCTGTGAGCATTAGCCTGTTGATTTTCATATCAATTCTAGTCTCCGTTTGCTTGGAAGGTTAAATTATTCAGTCAGTTACCCCAAGACCACCGTCATATCCATTTCGATGTGGATTCAAAATATTTTTATATTTAACTGTCTAGCCCCGACTGGGTGATTTAAATTCACGTTTTCTAAATAAAAATCTTGCCGATGGAATAAACCAAGTAAAGCAAACTAAACGGACAAGGAAACATAAGAATGCGCAGAATAAAGAACTAAGGGAGCGGGAAAATTAACACTTGTCCGAGCCGACAAGAGGAGAACCGACAAGAGGAGAACCGACTTTTTGCCAAAATCATCTTCGGTTTTCACAATTGAGCCTAATGCTCACTCGTACGTTTCATGGGTACGCATTTAACGCAATGCTAGACTCACTTTTGATAACGGGGGAGAAAAAAAGACATTGGCCAAGCTTGCGGCTCGTCGTTTGCATTTATGGACCGATTTCACTGAAATGTCATTTTGATAAAGAGACACAATTTGCACCCGTACGCACACGCACAGAACGGGACAGGAAGTACATCACTCGATGAAGCAGAAGCAACTAAATACGCAGTAAATTGCAATTTGTGCATTCATATTTACTTTTTGGTGGCGTATTTCAATATGTGTAATGCTTGTAAACGATCAATAAATTCTTAAACAATGAACATTAATATTGAAAATTGAAAGACTAAAGTCACCTGGATTTATTGCCTGGCTTGAAGAGCAAGAAAACACACAATGAATAATCTGGTTACAACCCGATACCACCATTTGCTTCACCATTAGATTACTTTCATTGGCATGCTCTGTATAACTCCATTACTTCATTATATGGATGGGTAGTTAATCAAAAAGTTAAAAATTCTACTTTGCTACATGGTTTTAATCCCAAAAACTGTCAAGTTGAAGCAATCTTAAAAATGCATGTACGACAGGGCTTAGAATTACCCTCTCTATTATTTAAAAAAAAGAAACTGCCATAAAATCAAAGAAACGATTCCGTGCCGACTCATGTATGACATTACAACATTCAGAAAGTATTCCACAGTGAAATACCACCGCCCGTTTCCTTTTCTTATTCTGCCTCGCAGATCAAGAGGTCTTCGGTAGGTACAGAGCGCACTGCGTCGCTCGACGCTCGCACACCAGCGCCCCGGCTTTGGTCTGCACTCATTCTGCCAATCAGCATTACTCTCCCGGCCGCGCGGTACACGTGGACGGGAAAGGCAACAACCTGAAGATGTTGCGCCCAAGATCCCGCTCACGTTAAGGAGACTCGTGATGTTCACTGATGTCTCTTATTCTCAGACTTGACAGCTCCAATTTACTCATCTCTGCCTTCTCGTTACCGCCTAATCAAAGGACAGGTGGAGATAATTGATACGCGCAAAGCAGGAGCAATCAGGAAGACACGGGGAGAAGGTGGCGGTTGTCGCAGGATATACATGCGACCGTTATTTAACAACAGGAAAGACGTATTCCGTCACACCATAAACACAATGTTGAGACTGGGCGAAAAGGAACCAGGGGACAAAAGCCGATCAATCCAAACAGCTGGCTTGCCGGTGTGGGGCTGCTCGTTCAATCACACGCCACCCAAAATAAATTAAATAAATAAAGTCGCCATCCGGTCTAATGACACGCCCCCATTCCCTGAGTTACAATTCCTCTCTGTGAGCTCATCAAAATTCCTGCGGCCAGCGACATCAGTCTCTCTGGTCCTGCCGGTAGGTCTAACATTTTAATCTGCTACCCTCGTGAATGATGCGGATGAGATATAGGGGCGGATCATCCCCACCCCCTCCCCGACCCCCCCCCAGCCCGGTGACCTGAAATAACTGTGCAACAAATCACTTCACCCCAAACAGGCAGGGCACCAAACTTTACACCCAAACTAAATAAATTAACGGCCACGTTGTACTCGGCCTCGTGGACAACGGCCATCCGTCCCGATAAAAAAAAAAAAAACACGCGGCGACGTCGGCGTTTCGGTTCCCGAGACCGGCACGCAAAATGGAGCCCGTTCTGGAGGCGGGCGGAAAAACGTTAAAGCGGAAACAAACTTGTCATTGGATGGAAAACGGAGAATTGAAATGTGCGGTGCTCAACCTCCTGCCCATCAGCGGAGGACAACGTTGGCCCTCTCGGAAGACAGGTTGGTTTCGCTCCACGAGTAACGAACGGGCGAATAAAAACAGAACCGAACGTCAATCAAACAAAGATTGAAGCGAACATCAAACAAAAACATCAAGAAGCCCATGAATAAATTTACTGCAGAATACATGACTTTTTTCAGATATGGGTTGTGGGTGGATCGGAACTTGTGCGCATTCTGAAAAACAGCGGAGTATGTTAATGATGTTATTATACAGCACCGCCTGACTCTCACAGTTCCAAGCCTCACTGCCAAGTTTAAATCGGGCTACAAAACAAACAATGAGGACACTCGGAAAAGTCAGAGGCAGAGCACACATCGTGTTCCTTTCAACACACAACCAGCGCCTTGCTATGGCCGCGTTTGAAAGGCTTACTCCCTCCTCCCTCCCCCTCTTTACACGCCCACATCCCACAGGTCTTTATTCCGTTTGAAACGGGCCGGTTCTTAGTGCCGCCGAGGGCCATATCTCAAGGTTGCCATTCCAGCTCTAGCATCCTTTCAACCCGGGCAAGAAAAATAAATAAAGAAAATTAAATAATTAAATAACATGACTCAGAGCGTCACGTTTGAGATTCCTCAGTCTCTTGTGCATAACCTCCCTCCATTCACGATAGTCAGCTCCCACCCCGACCTTTGGAAAAATTGTGTTGTTTTTGCGCTCCTGAATCTGTGGTAATAACGCTCCCACTGATGTGGGCTGTTTGCATCCGACAGAATGTGCGCCAGCTAACCTCCTAATGCCCGTTTCACAACAGTGAATAATTGAGCTAAAGTGGCAGTTATTAATTTAAAAAAATGAATCAGAAAAACACTAAAGTGTACACTGTGCCTAACATTTCATCATGCCATGTTTTTTTCATTTCATAGCCACCGTCAGGTAAAGAGCCTGGTACGTCTCGCTTCTTTTCTTCTTTCTTTAAATGTTATTCCATTTCTGTTGTTCTTTTCCCCATATTTTGGAGACAACCCCCAGAGGCAAATGCTTTTGGGAAGCCTTGAGAGGCTAAGATACTAACACGCGTCAAACGTAGAGGCGGGAGCATATCAAACGAGGAAGAAAACATTTGTATTTAACGGGTAAACAATGGCACAAAAGGAAGTCGGGCAAATGTTTTGAAGTCCATTTCCTTTGGGGCACACTTTTTATAGGTGTATTTTCCCTCTATATATGCCAGCTATGACTGGCGGCTCTGAGAAATTGCTCGAGCACATTTTAAATGGAAATAAATAAGGCATAGGAGAGTGGTGAAGAGGGTGGTGAGGGGCAGAGACTGATTTTTGACTCTCCCTCAGGACGGTGGCAGGGGTGAGCTGGGGTGAGTGAGAGAGTACCTGGGGAGGTGAAGCCGGTGACACTGCACTTCTCCCAAATTCAACTGCTGAGAGCTCCACCACTTACCTCGGTCGCCCCCACATAAAACCCAGCAGCATTTGTAAGAGAAGCGGGACGCCACCCACGCATTTTCTAACAGGGCGCGACGTGGCTGCTTCTCGGAACCAAAAACTAGGCTACGGCTACTGCGCGCGCGCACGTATTTGGACCTTCAAAGTTATTTTTGGTTTTATGCATTCTAAATGAACCACAAAGAAAGGGTTCTTTTAGGAGAACCGGGCGCACCCAATAAACAGAGTTTATGGAAGCAGCCTCAGATGATCGGCCATTACGGCCGACCGAACAGTATCACAGGTTGTTGCCTTTGTACCGAACCAACCACAGAGACATTCGACATATAGGTTCTTGATGGTGGAATTAAGCTACTCCCTTCCTGAGTCTTTCACCAACTATGAAACCATTAAGAGACATGGAAATGCTTCCAATTATGAATCCACAGCCCCAAGTCATTACACAGTAACGACCCCATTAGTGCTGAGCATAGGTTCAGCTGGAGAGCCGGTGGTGTGCGGGCACACAGGACTAGTGCAAAGCAGTACCCCGAGTTAAAGAAACATCCAACACTGGAAGTAAAGACAGCAGCACTTTCATTTACCCGTCCCAAAACAACACTTTTAACATTTCCAGTGCAGGCCTCAGCTGTGATTCAAGGATATTTTGCGCCATTACCGCCAGAGATTAGGTTCAAGTTATTCCATTAGGAAACAGAACCCACACTAAGGCTGTGCTGCCATGTGGCATTAGATAAGAATCATAAAATGGGTAGAGCAAAGAATACAAGGCACGTGAACACACACACACACACACACACACACGAAATGCAGAATACTGGACAAACAGGCACAGATCAGAGCAGGCCTTGTGAAGCAGTACTCAGTTTACTTATTAAATACCCTATCTGAGGGAATCACACATCACACATTTAACATACTGTCCATTCACATCAGTGCATTTACGTGAGCTGAACCAAGTTCCAGTTGAAAACTAGCTCAAGGCTGACGGTCCCCTTGAGGCCGCTCCAGAGAGGCGCTGCATTCTTACAATCCAATAACCGCCAAGCCGGCACTGCGTCACGGAACCGCGCTAACGTGATTCCCGCAGGGTTCGGAAGGGGGGGGGTTATCTGGGACTGCCGGACCCTTCAGTCCAGCATGCGGCCTGAGGCAGAATTTCCGGTCGCATTAAACGGAAAAACAAACAAAAAAACGCGGGTCGACCTGCGGTGGCGCCGAGCGAATCGACGCCGCGGAATGCTAGCTCTGAAAGTCACCCTGGGTAAGGGCGTCTACTGAGGAAATAATTAAGAATTATAATGGGATGTGAAAGACACAGCTTAACATATCCTACCTGATTATTTTCCCCATTAGTTTTATTAACCTCATCAATGCACAGCGCTAATTGGCTGTTATTATAAGTGTAGCTACTCCTGCGCGGTTAAAGAGGGTTATTCTGTGCTGCACTGCAAGGGCACTCGTGTGCGCGCCTGTGTGTGGATGTGTGTTCATGTGCGCACGTTCATGTGCGCACACCTGTGTGTAGGCGTGTATATTCCAGTGTGTGTGTATGTCGTGTGCGTGTGTGTGTGTGTGTGTGTGTGTGTGTGTGTGTGTGTGTGTGTGTGTGTGTGTGTGTGAGTGTGTGTGTGAGAGAGAGGGGGGTTGTTACCTAATCCTACCCAATACCCATCTCCCTGGGAACATGGGCCACTGCAGGGAGATGCACATATCGGTGCTTCATCTGCTCTTTACTAAACACGCTCAGTGTGTGCTGCCAGCTCCACCAAATTTCTAAACAAAGCAACTTCGTATTAGAATTCTAATTATTTTTTTTTTTTAATAAAAATTTAAATATAAAAAATTAAAACACAGCTTTGTTATGAAGACTGATTTTCAACCCTCTATTCCTCCCGCCCCCACGATTCCCACCTGAAACGGGAAGGATCCCCGGCATCCACATGGCGGACTGAAAGCCTTGTTGGGGGAATGAGTCAGAAATGCAGATGGTAATTCTGTGGGTGGGGTGGGGGGAGCGGAGTGAGAATTTAGTGCTGAATAAGACTCTGCTGAAGATTCTGCTGAAGAAGGCAAGGGGGGGGGGGGTGCCGGTGGTGACAAGGGCAGGACAGCAGAAAACCGGAGCGGGGCGGCAGTGGACTGGGCTGGGGTCTTTCCGGGTGACGGGCCGGACAATTCAACGTCTTCTTAATTGGCAGTCGCGGGGTGAGGCGAGCGCGACCTCGAAGAGCCGCGGTGGATGGTGAGACATTTCGGTTGTGAGGACAGCTGGGGGTCATCGGAGTCGTCCGGAGCGCTCAGTGACCCGGATTCCCTCTCCGGCCAGGTGAAACGCAGCATAGCCGTGGACGCCCGCGGCCCCAGTTTGCCTCTAACAAGCTAGACTGATTTGCTTTTTGCGCAAGTCGATTTAGAAAATGCTCCGAAAAGGGTTGGGGAAAAAAAGATTTTAAAAAATCGCAGTGATTTATTTCCCCCTATCAAAAATACATGTTTTTTTTTTTTTTTTAAAGACCTTTCCTGAATTCCAACCAACTTCAGGAGAGGAGGATGTGGTCGATAAAGCCAAGCTAGTCATAAAAAGCAACAGGAAGCAGAATTGGTCTGGTTGGCAACATGCTTCGCGCCTCACCACATTTGCAAAGGAGTTGGCGGCCAAGTATTTAAGTTTTCCAACAAAATTTGTAAAGATGCACTTTCTTACAAGTGCTGCTGGATATAAAGGGAGCTACTGAATGGAACAGGGCCGTACCCTAACTGAGGTGGCAGGTGTCAATCGCAGATCGCTTTTTTTAGCCTTTGGCTTAGTTCACGATACGGGGGGCAGCTATACATTCGCCCAGGATAAACCTGGAGTGTAGAACGGCAGCATAAGCATTCAGGGGGCGTAGATCGGTGGAACCTCGAACAGCGAGCCGATGTAGAGGTTTAGGGAACGCGTGCGCTCACCGCTGGGCTGCCGGCCTCACACCTAGTCTATTTTTCTTTATTAAAGATAAATAAAGTGGGTCACCCCGTGGTGTCTTCCAGAAGCTCTGTTGACAAAGCAGAGCGATTCACTCCATTTTTTTTTATTGAAGAGCTCCAATGGGGAGGCTTTGCCTGGGGACAGCTCAGAGGCATCGGCCCGCTAATATTGTCCTCTTGTCCCCTGAGATGCCAGATATTTACACTGTGCCATCCGAGAGAGAGAGAGAGAGAGAGAGAGAGAGAGAGAGAGAGAGAGAGAGAGAGAGAGAGAGAGAGAGAGAGAGAGAGAGAGAGAGAGAGAGAGAGAGAGAGAGAGAGAGAGAGAGAGAGAGAGAGAGAGAGAGAGAGAGAGAGAGAGGAGCTGGAATGGAATTTAAAGGCACCTTTAATTAAACTCCTCTTCCGTAGGTACAGGTCAAACGCATGCAAAAGTACATTCAGAAACTAAATCATTAAATGACATCAACTACTCTCCCAGAAAAAAAATAAACACAAAAAGCTCCAAAATGCATACATGGGGGGTGTGAATCAAAAAGAAAAACCCAACATATCCTCTCCTGCACTGTACAGAGCACACCCCCTAGGCCCCAAATAGAGCCAAACCCATCCAGGTTACCAATCAGGCTGTAGTAGGCGTATCCAACCCGGAGTGTGGCAACCAACATCCGTTTCATCGTTAAAACGGGATCTACTGATGCTAGACCCCGAATATAATTTTCTCGTTTTCCAGACAGCCAGTTTGGCGAGAGAGCGATTTTTTAATGCATTTGTCTTGGGGCCGGAAAGATAAGAGGGGATACTGATCTGTTTATTAATCTTTTTAAGAGAACTCCATGTCAAATTGGCTGTTATGGTTCAATAATAAAATAGTAATCCTGAAGAACTATATGCACTTGTATAGATTAGCTGAATATTTAAAAAGAGAAAAGATATATAAAATAAGGACAATGTATCAAAGAGGAAGTGTTTTTTTATTTATATAACTGATGCTCACTGGTCACCCGTCAGATGGGTTACTCATAATCGGTTTGAAAATTCAATTCAGAAATCTTCTCATAAAACTTGCATAAGGATTATGGGAGTTCTAAGATGTGCCCATCCCCCCTCCCGACCCGACAATGCCATTCATTTAGTTTCCACTTTGGACCGACAACGGTCAAAAAATTGATTGTGGCAATAAAATCCAATAAAATAAATATATTTCTAAAAAAGCAAAAGTGCCAAGCGGAATCCCGGGAGGCAGACGAGTGCAGGATGTGAGCATCAATGTCGAAGGAATGTCAGCATTAAGCCCAGAATATTCCGAATGCACAAGTGGGCTTTTGGGAGCGGCGGCTTTGACGGACGGCGAGTTAAACTGAGGACAGGCGTCAGATTCTTCTCCTACGTGACGCGCCTCCAATCGCGCCCAAGACCCGGTCTGTAAACAGCACGGGACGTGTTCTCGATGGGGCGAGCTATCTGCGTAACCTCACATGATGGTTAATGTCTTCTTTAGCAGACACGCAACATTACATACAGCCAGAGACATAGGCTGTGTCCGAATCAGATCCCCATCTACTGCGCCCCATTTCCTGCGTACAGCGCACTGGCAGAAGCGTGCCGTTTAATGTGCACTGTTTAGCACGCCACTATCCAATATCAATATCAGCCATACTATTTTCCAACCGTACTCTGGAAGTGTCGTAAGACGTCCCACCCTTGCGTGGCCATGTGACGTGTTGTTTTTGTTGTTATTGAAGAAAAACGTCAGCAAAGCTGCGCTTCATTTTTAAAATGTAGCTTCACGTTATATTTAGGTGGTGTGCTCCCGAATATACTCAGCGAAACCCTGGAAGTAAGTGTTCCATACGAAAGTTTAAAATGTACTATATTTACAGAAGGTTTAGCTTAAATTTTTGTCCCATCTACTCAACAAGCCTACCTAATAGTATGGAAGGCTGCCGATTCAGACACAGCCCTGGTCACGGCAATCGAGGGAGAGCCAAACGGTTCGATAGAGGGGCTGATTTCATCAAAGTCGTTGGAGAGGAAGTACCTGTGGGTGCGATACATGACACCCAAATGGCTGCAAGCAGTACAAACACGATGTTCACCGCGCGCTGTGGAGCAGGAAATCCGTCAAAAGCCGCGGCTAAGCTGAAGCTCCCTCTAACCGCTGCTCTGCTTGGACCTCCCGTGGCTCCGTAGGCTCGCACACCACTCAAAAGGTGAAGAGACGGCAACGTGACTGGCCCGAGACTCGTTTCCAGAAAACCGGAATTACAATGCAGCACAACTCAGCACGCCGGAGGCCTCTTATCCTTGAAGTGATGCCGACGTACATTTTCTCCTTCATGAATGGACTTTTCGTGAATAAAATTTTTTCCCTTTCATTATTCTTATTTTTTGTTTAATTTATTATATATATATTAAATCGTGCAATAGTTATTTTCTTAAATCGCTGTTGCGAGAACAGTTACATCATTCTGAGGCGACGGCTGCCCGTCACAGACTAAACAGACACTCCTTTCAAAAGCTGTGCGTGCCGCAAGGATCCTCCCAAGGATTTCACACCCATCACATCTTTGTGAAAGAGGTTTATGAAAGCGCCCCTTGGATTTCTGAGCTGACACTCTCAAAAAACACTTCCTCCCAAATATACTTCCTCCTACGCTCATAAGTGGTAACTAAACCCAACACAAAGCCAAGTCCTTCATCCCCATTTAAATCTCTGCGGGCCTCTACATCACGGCATCCATAACTGAGATTTCCACCTATTAACAATGATACACTAAAGATATAAATTATGAGCTTGGTATCCTGAGGCCCTCCTGTTAATTGAAGGTTAATTACAGTAAACCTCGATCAAACTAGGCCGTTTCTTCTCGTTGCAGCCATGAGAGAATATTAGATAATGCTGAGCTGTTGAACATACCAAGTCCTTTAAAAGGAAAATTACACAGGCTGAAAAAATGTGTAAATAAATTGGTACAATCGGTACTAGGGGTGCAATGAATAATCGACGAAAATCGATGACCAAATTAGTTGCCAACGAATTGAATTGTCGATTCGTTGGTGACGTCCTCGCGTGTGTTTTTCACGCTGTGTAGCTGAATTAAACACGTCGTTTTTTCCCGGAGCTGATGATGGAAGTAGTTAGAGTGAGACATATGGCTTCCTTCTCATCTTTGTTGAGAGGTGCACACGCGTATTTCACTCTTAACTTTTTTTGGAAAAAGTGACAGCCCTAGTAACTCACATCTCCATTTATCGTGAAACCGGACATATAGAGGGGCCACATTTATTTAGAACATATTTCAATGTGCATTTCAATATCTACACAGGATTCTAGAATCAAGAACAAAAAATATGGCTTGAATGATGATTTAACTGGCTTTCTCGTGGCACAATGCCTACATACCATTACGGTTTTCTCCACCTTCTTCTGTCATCATTATATGTTACAGGGAAGCCTAAATTCTCCCATACATACCACTTACATGATGCGGGAGGCCTCAAGTTCTTCCGCTGCTCCGCTAGCCATGACAGCACTTTTTTTTCTTTCTTCTTCTTGGCTTTTTCAATATGCCCCGTTCGCGCGAACACACAACTTTTTTTAAATCATCAAATCACTGCAACTTTGCATCGAGATTTAGGGAATTATTACGTAAAAAAATAACAGCGACAGTAAAACTGTATTTCAAACTATGATGGTTAAACACGTTGCAATTAATCCGTGGTTCACACGCGTGCTGAACCGTGGGGAGGGGGGATCCGTACGGATTACAAATCAACTACGGTCCGTTACACCACTACTGTTGGCCTAATATGATAGTCCAGCAATACGTTTTTTGTACTGCAGCCGCACTATAAATTAAAAATGTATGTTGTATTGATGCCAGAAATATGCTTTGATTAAGGAAAAACTGCTGTAGTTTTGTTATATTTTATTGCTGCTACTTTGCCTATTTATCTTTTGTATCAGCAGCAAAGTTAATTCTATGCTGTAGGACAGGGTAAACAAGTAATGTACAGAGTAGGTCCCAAAGATTTAAGAACTTCTATGTACTTTTATATTTTTTCCCTGTATTAATAAAATGAAATGAAATAAGACGCATTATTGAATGAAGTACTCATCCTTATTGTTAGTTAACACATGCCTAAAACACCCCCAAGCTAAATTTAAAAGTTGATAGCTAAATGAGAGCCATTGAGTAATTGTGCGATTCATAATCCGAATAGTTGATTCGTTTCAACAATCGATAGATTAATCAACTATCAAAATAGCAGTTAGTTGCACCCCTAATCGGGGCAAAAAATCCCACATCTGCACACACATCGTGTCCGTTGGTGCATGGTCCATGAACCCTTTACCTGACCGAATTAGAGGAATGTGAGGTCGTCATTTCGAGATCATTCTTTCATTGTCATTCATGATTAAACTTAAAACTTGCTTTCTTGCAATCATGGGATTCTTATCCATATTAATAATAATAATAATAATAATACTAATAATATCACCAAAAAATGTCACCATGCCTTTTTCTGTATTTAGTCTCCATTCCTGCATAAACGACCCTGACTTTTCCACTTGATACAGGATCACCATGGCAACTGATTTGACCGTTGAAAATACAGGGACGTGAGCATCTCCGCTCAATAGCAAAGGCATGTGACTGTGGACAGCTGTTCAGAATTCTCCACAGGTAGGACGCACGAGGGATGTGAGAGTTTGTGAATCTGGTGGCTTTAGCCTTCCCGTGAAGGGCTCGCGGTCACATCCTTTTTGAGAGAACGGACCTCGCCGTTGGCACTAAACCCGAAGCGCGACTTGAAGTCTCACCGCTTGACCATCTCAGTTGAAGCATGGCGGGAAGACCTTCTCGGCGGCATTCGCTGCCTCCTCCCTCCCCCGACTCAGTGTCTTGCTCTCCTCTCTTCAGACCGTGACTTGGCAGGGCGGGCAAGTCTGGGAAAGTTGTCGCTAATTTGCCAGGGCGCCGGTTGCCCAGGAAACCAGTTCTGAGTCACGTACGTGTGACTGCGTGCGAACCCGCGCCGGAGAAAAGGGAGCGGTCTTGGATCGGCGCCTCGGCTCCAAAAGGCCACCTCTCGGCGACGCGAACGCCGTGACCGCTATGAGCCCCAGCCCCACACGGCACCCATCACGCGCCCCCACACTACCCCCCCCACTCCCCTAAGCCCGTGTGACCAATCATTCTGCTGACACGTCTGGGGCCCGCGCTCATTGTACCAGGAAGAGACTGCATTTAGGGAGACATTCAAATGCACCGTGAGCTCCTTAAGGCAGCAATTTCAATCTTTCAGCGCTCGCTAACCTTTAGCAGCGTGTGTCGGGAATAGGCTGTTGCATGGAAACCGTAATAAGAACATCCGCAGTAACTCGGGAGCGAATGACGGAGCTGAATCCGCCATTAACGTCGAGGCGCCAGCATTCCTGGGCTCGGGCCTCTGTCGCTCTGTGACCTTTCCACAGTTTTAAGCCCCAGCAGAGTCTTAGATCGATTCTTTCCACCCCGTGCTACCTAAACGGTCATTTGACATGAACCCACTGAGCTTTCCCCCCACCCTCCCGTTTCGACCAAACCTACCTTTAGAGTTTAAGCGTGTCGTCTTCTTTTATCCCCGACCGCCATCAGTATGTGAAGGAAGCAGAGAGCCGCACACTTAACGTTCGTAACCAGAGCAAACCGGAAGCAGTTGAACGCTGTAACGGTCTTATTCTGCTTGCCACCGCAATCTGGACAGGTCAGCCATTAGAGACTAGCCTTCCCGGCACATTTACAGTGATTCATGGTCCCTGTCAAACAAATAAATTAATTTTTAAAACGAGACACCAGTATAAAGCTCTGCCACTAGCAGTCTTGCGCAGTCTTGCGCAGTCTTGTGCAGCCGCTGCAGGACAGAGGATTACTGCAGACAGACTGCGCTGTGTTTTTACAGAGATTAGCATCTCCCAGCAGACCTTACACCGCCTTATCGCACCCCTCTGTCGTCTTACTGAAACCGAAGGCGAGGGACGTGAATAAAACGCGGAGGGAAAGACGGCGTTAAACGATAATGCGGCTGATCGAAACAAACGCGGCCCAGAAGATAGCGGCCCGTTCCCCTTCTCTCGCCCGTTCCTTCTCTCTCGCCCGTTCCCCTTCTCTCTCGCCCGTTCCCCTTCTCTCTCGCCTCTCTCTCGCCCGTTCCCCTTCTCTCTCGCCCGTTCCCCTTCTCTCTCGCCCGTTCCCCTTCTCTCTCGCCCGTTCCCCTTCTCTCTCGCCCGTTCCCCTTCTCTCTCGCCCGTTCCCCTTCTCTCTCGCCCGTTCCCCTTCTCTCTCGCCCTCCCAATCTGGCTCTGCCTCTTCAGATCAGAAGCTTCCGAACAAGGCTGCTGAACAAGATGTTTGGCGGGACCAGGCGGCGTGAACTTTCCGGCTCCCGGTCAATTTGCGCTACCAGGAAAATGGCGCCCATTCACACAGAACAACAACTGCCTGGACAGCGTCAGTTACCGCAGTAACAAACTATCTGTTATCGTTACAATAACCGGACGTCATAGTGTTGTCACTAAGGGACATTATTTTTACATTGTGATGTAATAGTGAACAACTCTGGTGAACTTTGCGTAGCAAAGAGCAGACACAAAGTACGCCTGTCCTCGTCAGGCAAGAGGGCCCAATCAAATTGACAAATTCAAAAAGGGAAAGTTTCAGAATTAAACAACAGACACGAGTCATTTATTCCAATCAGCGTTTATTTCATCTTAATATGTGTATTAAAACTAATTGCATTTCAATGGGAAACATTTCTTTTTTTACCAGAAGACCAAATAATATGAAAGCAACAGCTGTCTCTTCCCTAATGCGTTTCCTTTGGTTGGTGATATGCGTGATCAAATAATTATAAGAATCGGGACAATTAAAAATGGCCTGGTTCACAGATCACAACGCTGGCAGGATGGATTTCCCATCAGAATCGACGGGAGAGAAACGTCCCGGTAACGGCTTTGATAATGAATCGTAACGAGCAAACATACGGGCCAGGTTATGTCAAAATGCCACACGCTAAACTAATTAGGACACGGGGGGGCAAGGGAAGATATTCAGAAACAAATTACCAAATTAATTTAAGTATTTACTGTACAGACATGGACTATTAAACAAGAGTTATTCTTGTTTTGTTAACAATATATTGTTCACTGTAGGGAGTGAACTGATAGTTTTAGTTTGTTTGCGCCAGAACGTAATTAAATTAAGATGAACATAGATACCAAGACTCCCGCAACAATGCAGCAAATTAACTTTACTCGTCCATTCAAGCCCCTGTGGCCTCTTCCAACACAACTCAAGAGCACAAATTAAGGCCACGCATAAGCTTTGTGGACCCAACTGTAAAAGTGACACTAATAGACCGCAAAGGCTGACAATATAAAAGATTCTATCCAAAGTTACAAATGAGTAAGTTAATTGGGCTAAAATGGTGGATTAAACTAAGGAGCACCGCAGAAAAAAAGAAGAAAAAGAAAATCAATTAGTCAATGAAGCGGCAACAGACAAAATGGGTTTCTTTTTTTGTGAAGGTACGGCGAGCAAGCACAGGGCGGGGAGAGGAGGGTGGAGAGAGGGGGGCTCGTTTGGAGAGCCTAACCGAACTGTCATCTCCAATGACCCCACATTATCGGGCCAACCTGACAGTAATTCCAGGAGAAAGATAAATCCACTTTCAAATAAAGCAATTTGGCTTCTATTGGCCTTGGTGTGAAGCGGCGAGCGAGAAAATGTTGTCGGAGGGTCATACGGGGCGGATTATTCCGGAGCGGGTTGCGCAGAGCCAACCAGAGCAGACCAAATAAAACACAAGAATAATTATTACACGCAGTTATTTTAACAGCGGTGTCTGAATGCTGGAGCAGTCGCGGCACGCCTTCTGGAGACCGACCGTCAGATCAAGTGAAAATAAATAACCTGGAGATTTAGTGACAAATAAACACCCGGACGACCTCAAGCTCCCGACTGATGGTGGGAAGACTCCCGCGTGACAGGAGTGACTAATCTCGACAGATCTTCGCTTTCCCCGGGGTGTGAACGGCGAACCCGTGGGCTGCACCTCGCCTTAGCGTTAAAGGAAAGGACCTTAAAAAACGGAGCAACGCTTCCTGGACCTGCAGCCTCGTACTCCCGCCATCGAGAATACACTGGCGACTCTCTTTGCAGGTGACATCTTTCTACTGCGCAATGAATGCAACATTTAAAAAAATATATAAAATTATATACATTTTTTAAAAAGGCATTAAAAATAAGCCCATAACCACCCATTCCCACCGGCCAGAGTCAATGATGACTAGCAACGAGTAAAGCCATTGATGTAAGACTCAGGCTCCAGAGCTCTCATCCTTCATGGATTCGTCTCGATGTTCACCCCGAGCCTTGGGGAACCCTGGCGCGATGCAAACGTGAAATTCGCCTCTGAGGCGGGCGAGCAGCAGCGACCGGAGCTCAATGGCGGCCCAGCTGCTTCCTCTATCCCTCCCTCCTTCCCTCCGTCCCTCCCTCCCTCCATCAGGCCGCTATCGCTCCATACATCCACACAGGCAGGGAGCTTCCACACCATTACACATGAAGGCAGGAACAGCTGACGGGGCGAGTTGGCGGCTTCGGCGGCCCCCCTCCCGATGGCGAGGCCGTGTGAAGGTCCCGGGTACGAAGAAGAAGGCAGGGGGTTCGCATACGGCGGGAAGTCAGGGGTCAGGCCACTGGAGGGCGCGTACGAGTCATCCCAGCCGTGTTTAGGTCGGTTGGAGTCAAGGTATCCGCATACAGACTTGACTGGCCGTTATGCCCCAGCCCACCCCCGTGGTTCGAGACGAGCGCTAATTAAATTACGGCCGCCCACGCCCGCCGCTGGACTGCGCGGCCTTGAACCCGCCGCTGGCAGGGCTGCAGTTGGCAGGGCTGCAGCTCCTGCCTGCGAGGTCGCCAGGTCAGCCACGCCCGTGAGGTCGCCAGGTCAGCCGTGAAGGACGTGATTAAGACGTGTTCTGGGACTATGGGGGAAGAGCGCTCAAAAAAAAACTCCCCTCGTTTGTCCAATGCAAATACACACGTACACGCACTTAAATCTGGTGTCTGATCCTCAGTAATGCCCAATAGCTTCCGCTTCATAACAGTATGTTCTATTGTGGTTATACTACGGAATATGCTACATTTATACAATATATCTATCTTATATTTTATGATTTGGCTTAAGCACATTTTCCCTCAGTGGTTTTCCATTAAGCATAATTATACTTCACAAACTTATAATCCAACAAGACAGTAACCATTTATTAATAATAATAATAATAATAATTGTTTTAGTAGTGGTAGCAGTAATAGTAGTGTGTGCTGTCACATGTAAGATGGTTCAGTTATCACCTGGATAGCAAGCACCAGCAAAGCATGATAAGATGATATGTAAACTGCCTTCTGGTTTCCAGTATGTCAACTGGACGCTCGCGCTTCAATGCAATGCAAGCACAAGACTGCAAACTGCAACACTCCACAGACACGGTGTCCTGACCAAGCTTTCAGCTCAATACCCTGAACACTGACAGTTTTGTTTGTTTTTGTCCGTCGCGCTGTAGCTCGACGTGGCTTTCTGGATCATTAAGATATATGTGAGGGGGATTTGAGGTTGAAGCCACAGTAAGAACACAGGCAGCCACAGAAAATCCCATCGCAATCTCGACCGACCAAACAGGGGAAGTACGGCGGGAAGTATAACAGAAAGAATGGCGGCCCTGAATCTGGACAGTATATATATAACACCTGCGATGCTCCAGTCCATCAATCACTTAAATTAAAGATTGCAAAAGTGTCAGTTGGTAAAACGGTTGAGTTCAGTGATATTGTGTTTAAGTGACAGAGTTTAGATAATAAAGAGGTAAGCTAACATTTTTATGTACAATGAACAACAGCAGTGACATGCATTGTAAACGAGCGCTTTGTGGTGAGGAGAGGCGTCCGTCGCGTGCCCCGGGGCCGAGGACGGGTCACTCACCGGCTAAGAGGAAGGTGATAAGGCAAGTCTCTTTGGGCATGTAGAGCTTGAGACGGGAGCCGCTGAACACGTACTCCACCACCGCCTCAGACCGCCCGGCGCGCTGCAGGAAGGGCAGGAACTGTTTGGCCTTCTGTGTCTCCTGCAGAGGAACGAACACAACCGCATCAGACTCCTCTCGTCTCACACACACACACACACACAGGTGTACAACCGCCTCTGCCGCACGTCTCACACATATGTACAGCTGCGTCACACATGTTTTTCCAGTCGAACGTCCCTTTCTCTGTACATTCGCTAGTTAGTACACTCAGTATGTGCTGACAGTGACCATTCTAACTAATCAAATGTGAGCTTGACGTTCTTACCTTTAATGCTGATTTTAGATAATATTAATTTAGATGAATATTAGCCTTTAATCACTGTCACGTGACACAGAGAGCTAACGTGTTAACTAATGTTACCTGAAGACAAAAGTTTATGATCAATTTATTAACGTTACCTAACTAGCTAAATTGGTAACGTTAGCTAGCGTTATTGAAAGCTAAAAATGAAGCGAACGATTAAGGCAACGTTACATTAACGTTACAAAAAACCTAACTGACGAAGTCGCTGTGGCTGCTGTAACAGTTGGTGATGGCGATGGGGATGTGGATAGTGTACACTTTTCAGAGAGAGCGGCTGAAGAACTTAGAATGGCTTAGGTAACGGCACAATGCACTGTGTAGACGGTCAAGCCTGTGGGACGGAGATCGCAGGTAACAGTGCGTTTGCAACGGAGCCGACACATTTTAAGCGTTGAGAGCTTAACCAAGCACGGAGACAGCGCAAAGCAGGAGACCAAATTTTAAATCCTGGCCTCAAGGTTATTACGTAAAGCCCCAGTGGTGGCATGCTACGTTCACCGCTCTATGTTACTTGTAAACCATACTGTTATATTGTCCTTTTTTATCAATAAAAAAAATCTATTACATCTATTGTTGGTGCGCTTTACATTTTGGCTGGTGCTCCTAACTTTTTTAAGTCACCAGTGCTAGCAAGTAAAAAAGTTAATTACGAGCCCTGCCCCATCGTCATTTACCCAGTTTGAGTCCATACGGCACTGTGCCTCTCGGGCAGTTTCACCAGGGGTGAGGATTAGCGATCCTTAACCCCACAAGGTCCTTATCTGCCCTAAAGTTTACAGAATTCTACCCAGTAATGTCCAGCCAATAATCATTTTCACTGGGTGGCCTTTTAAATGGTTTCTCAATAAAAATATAATTCCCATTTCTTATAATACTGGATGGAGATCCACTTCCATAGACAATGCCAATGAAATCCTGAAGTGCAAACACTGGCATTGCTCAATTTTTTCAAGCATACTCAGGACAGCGCACCCTTCTGTTCAGGAGGAACCAGGGATGCACAAATCCAGACGTACACGTGGGCTTAATGAGTTTTCTTCCTCTTAAACCCCTGGCGCTCGCCTGTTTTAGCGATTCCTCCTCTGGCCGTAGAACATCTGCCGCGATACCCGCAGCACCTCAGTGTTATTTTTTCTAAACTATTTTAACTGCAAATACAATACCTAATTTAGAGCGCACAGAGGATTGCACGGCCAATCAAGGCGCTGAGCTTCCCTCGGCTCAAGTCGAGTGTTAAATGGGTTTTGAGGGAGTCGAGAATCAGCAGTGCTCTGTAAATGGATCCCGATTGAAGACCTTGACCAAAAAAAAAACGAGATGGGTGCCTATGTCTTACACAGATTAATGGATCCTGGCCCCAGGGGACAAAGACATGGCTACCAGGACGTGCGTTTTCGCTGTCGACACCCACGATGAAGTTCCGCCACTCCAACACGATTAGCGTGGGGTATTCGGAGGGGTGGAGGGGGTGCAGGGAACAAAAGAAGGTGTGGGGGTTTCCGGCTAGACGCGGCGGAGAGGGAGAGCACAGTCGGCGTGCGGCCGATCCAAGCCCGCAATCTGCAAGAGCGCCAGCCCTCATTCTTCCAGGGCTCTGCCCGTCTGTCCGTCTTTCGCAACTAAAGGGTAGAAAGGCCTCGCGAGCGAGTCAGTTGGGGGAACGGTACGACTACAAAGCGGCGAATGAGGCCGTAGCTCAGGCCTCCATTACTTAATAGACAGCGACTGGACAGGAACTTCAATCACTTGTTCATAGGTGTGGCATCAGCTGCCAGTTTACTGGCGACTTTAAATCCTTACAGCCTCCAGAATATCAATATAAAAAAAATATGAAATATGAACGAATATGAAAGAATATGAAAAGCAACCTCCAAAAGGACACTACAGATAAACATTGATTACTGATATTTGTGTAAATGTAGGAATGTGGGGTTGGGTGGGATGAGAAGCGCATAGCGGCAGCGACAGACCGAGATATACGGCCTGGTTTTTACACCGTAAGAGGCGTCCTTTTACTGGGTCTTCAGAGGTCACGGTTGAAGGGGAGCGGTAAACGGCTTGCTGCTCAGAGCCGGAGCCATCGCGGTTTAAGAGTCGCGCATACCGCCAGCCTCGCTTTGGCAGAACACCTTGCGGCTGTCTAGGACCATTACTCAAGAGATGTTAATTACAAACGAGGGCGGGCCGTTTTTTATTTATTTTTTTTCTTTTTGAGCTGGAATAAGTACAAAAAAATTGAAAAAGGAAAACAAGCCCACAAACAGACTCCTCTGATGCCAAGGTGCCCGGAACACAGCTGTCTCGCGCACGAGTACGGCCCACCCGCTCGTTTGCTCGTACGCTCGTACACTCGTCCGCTCGTTTGCTCTGTTCGCGGCCGCAAGGTTCCGCAGTCTGCAGGGAGGCGCCCAGGTGGTGGGCGTCGTCGAGGTAGCCCGACGAGCACACTGCTCTTCAACCGCCAACTTGCGAGCCCAGCCGACGGAAAACCAAAAAGAAACGACAACAAAAACAAGATGGAGGACAAAGCAGAGGCAGGTTGAGACGGGTGAAGAATCAAACGCAGAACGTGGAGGAGGGGGAAAAAAACACAGGAACAAGCAGTTCTTCCACACAAACGCACCACTGGAGAGTGCGCAGTCAGGTGGGGGGAGTCATTTCAGGTGGGTGGAAATTGAATTAGCGGTGACATCAATAGCTGGCTATTTGTTTTTCTGCCCGGATTGTTGTTCAGAAGGCTTCTGGCCCGAAATCCGATAAGGAAGACTGGCTGTTTACTCCAGGGTGGAGGACGCGAAAGACAGCAAGCTCTCTCCAGCTCCCGAGTGGCGTCATCTCCGCCAGCTCCCGGTGGAAAGACTTACCAATTCCCCCAGCATGCACTTCACCCACTACCAGACTTCCAGCAGAGAGAGAGATGTTTTCACAACAGGAACAGCACAAAGCCCATGAGAAAAATAAACTATAACTGGCACAAATGCTGGTTTGGGAATTCACTGAAGGTCAAATTATTCTGCACGTGAGCAAGGTAAGGGGGAAACCGCAGCAAGTTAGCGAACGGCGGCGGCGACCTGATCCGCAGATGCCCGCCCGTATAGCCAAGCCCAGGAACTCATCACTTCACACCTCACATTTTGTTCCAGGTGTCAAAACAGCACTGAGGCCAGTCAGAGGTTAAATCCCTGCCCGACGCCAGATTTAATACCTTCAAATATCCTAAGACTCAAAGGTGACCGAATGGAGAGATTGGACCGTATAGATTGCGGATCAGCTATGCTTAACGGCACAGAGAGGACGAAAGGCTCTGCTTCTATTTTGGGCCTCACGATGGTTATTACATTAGCGATCCTCGACCCACTGAAAGCACAAGCGGCTGCCAGGAAAGAGAGCGTGGAACAATATCTTAGACGCGGCCTGCCGCGCACGGAGAGCGGAGAGACATTCATCAGACGACGAGTCCATTAGAAAAATCAACTCTCTGCACCGATCGCAACTTTCAATCTGATCTACGGTTTGGGCGCGAGTGAAGCGGTCCCGAACCGCGCGCGGAAAGAGCCCGGCCCATTACCCACCGACGACCGGGTCCTCGCGGCGCGTTCCGAACGCGTCGAACCCTCCCCCCCGACGCGCCCCTCGTAAAAAGCGGTGATTTAAGTTTGACGACAGAGTGGCCGGTTCTTAATGGCCCGCTTTTCCGTTTTACGTCCAGGAATGCATTTTCACCTCGTTATATTATACAAGGGAGTTTATAGAACAAAGTAAAATTTAACAACCATTTGGGAAGCGGCCCCCGGGTTATGATTTACACCGGAATTATTAGCATATGTTGGAAAATAAATAAATGATGGAAGACGAACGTCATTATTTATTTATCTGATTTGGATATTTAAAGGGTGCCGGACAGGCCGTTATGAAAGATGGCACCTTTTAAATACCCTGGACATAGCGTGCATTCACGAGTCATCCCTGTGAGTCAAGCTGACCCAGTGTGGACTCTGTACAGCTGAGTGAGCACGGCCCACCTGGGGGGTTCGCTTTCAAAAACTTTTTGACTTTATCAAAGAAAACTTTCAGTTTCGATTTCCAACCATAGGCACACTTTAATTTATCATTTCTTCAAGAAGTATTGATGTTTTTTTCTGAGTGCAGTGCTAGGTTCCTTCTGGACTGTAAAAAGGCAGCCGTATCTGGGCGTGAGAAGGCGTGGGGAGAATGAAGTCTGAAATGGCCCTGTAATAGACACATTCATGGGACAGTGAACTCAAATTGCAACCTAAGCACCCAAAACTAGAGGACCTCTACTGCTCATCATCACCACAGAGCTGGCACTAAGTCACCCACGACTCAGGACCCATCTCGCCAAAAAGTGATTTCCCCCCCCCACAGGTCGATGTTCTGGTCAAATGAGAACACAGTCACTTCCAGTTGCTTTCTGGGTAATCAAGTCTTTTGTTCTTTTAAAGTGAATTATTTCTGTGGTAATCACCAAAACTAGGTCACAGCTATGGATGTGAAGGGACATACCCAGAAATTAGACATTTTTACAGTAGTGCATTTTTTAAATATTTTATTTTGATATTTTTTAATGGGGCTATGTGGGGGTTGGGGACTGCATTCACAACACGACGCTTCTCTCTCACTTACCCCAGAAATGTCAGCGACTCGGTGAATGGGAACCTCCTTCTTGCTGTGGAGGCCTTTGGCGTTCTTGATGGCCCTGCAATTAAACAGCCCTCATTACTCCGGCCTTCAGCTGGAAAAATGACTTTGTGCGCGTACAACACATTTCACCGTTATTGCCATTAGCTTAACAGCAGCATTACACCAGAGCCATTCGCAGGATCACATTTTAAAATATCATCAATAAACACAACGGATATTTACTACAAAACCTGTGGTAAAAATGTCATAAAACCTGCTTAAAAGGTAGTCCAGCCCAGTTACCCGTGGGATTCAAAACAGAGCCGCTGGTTAGAAGTCCAGTTTCCGAACAACCAATCGCAAAGTGCCTGAAAAAGCTTTTCAGATGCAGTCAGTGCAAAGATACCAGAGACATGGCTCCCCATCATACAAAAAGAGCTGCTGGACTCCCCTGACCTCACCAGCCATCAATGAGTGAGCGGAGTAAAAACCGGCGCCAAACCGCTCAAATAAAGCTGAGGAAGGCCTTCTGAGAGTGATACCCCTGACGTATCCGCGCGGCTCGAGCTGGCACTGCATTGGCAGCTCACAGACATGTGCGGTTAACGCAGATCTGGCTGCGGTTAGAGCCATTTGGGCTGTCCAGAGTCGCATTGACGAAACCCTGTCCAAGGCAGTCATTTCACCCGCTGACAAAATATGACAGATCGTTATTTTTTTATTATTTTTTTATTTTATTTTTTAACAACCAGCCAGATCATCGTAACAATGTTCACGCCGTCTACAACAACTTTAGCCTGACGGGTAGCAAAACACAAATTCACAGACTCTGAGACAGCCGAAACGAGGCAGCTGGCGGTTTGTGTTAAAAATAACACCTTCAAGCTTCTGTGACGAAATGACGTTTATGCAAATAAAACTGGAATTACGAATGCGGAGGGAATCTGTGCCCTCAGAGTGATTGAGCAGCCGCCCCCCCCGTTGCCGCGACGACGAGAGCGCGCGCGCCATCTTTACCAATCGCCAAGATTTATTCTGCGGTAAATTTAGGTCACCCAAAGGCCCCTCTCCCTCGAATTAGGAGCGTGGCGATAAAGGGAAAGAGAATTTGACTTGGGCATTATCTCAGGCCCTTTCATATCCCCCTTTTATCGCCCCCTTGTTTCTAATTTAATTTTCGCCTCCGTGTGAAGTTGGGCCCAGGAGATTGCTCCGGGAGCGTGGGCCGAGACCGGCAATTTGAGCCGGAAAATGAGTCTGGACCGCTCCTCACCTCTGCCGAATTCCAAACCCGGAACGCCGGCGGCAGGTCCACAGCCAAACCGGAAAAACTTCGACCCCGAAGACCTTAAATGCCGCCACACTAAATCTTTCCCGCCGGAAAAGTTCTCGACCGTATATTCATGAACAAAATCAAATTAAATGAATGAAAGGGAGGGGGACGCGTGGCTGTGGTCGCATAAGTAATTTGGCCGCTACACGCGGTGAAAGACGGGAGCGAGAGCGACCGCGGCTGTTATTACTGAGGCAGTAAAACGGGCTGCTCTGTTATTCTCTGCATGTTCCAATGCAGGTTTCCCCGTGTCCTGGGAGCCTGTCTAAAGAGGCCGCTAAATTAAAGTACCTACAGCCGCCTGCCACCAGCTGCATAATACAATTCCATAAGCTTTTATGAGTTCCGGCTCACTCAGCCAGGGGTAAGATGAAATGCTGAATACAGGGATGAACGAACACACACACACACACACACACACACACACACACACACACGGTTCACCCTGCTTATCCACCTACAGTGCAGTCCATAAGTATTTGGACAGACACACAATTTTAGTTGTTTTGGCTCTGTAGTCCAGAAAATTGGATTTGAAATGAAACAATCTGAGGTTATAGTGCAGACTGTCAGCTTTAATTTAAAGGTATTTATGTCCATATCCCGTGATCCACATAGGGATTGGTCCTTTTTACATACAGTCACCCCCATTTTTATGGAACCAAAATGAATTCAACAAATTAACAATATGAAATAGTAATCATATTTAGACAGTCTTTGCATTCGATGACTGTCTGAAGTGTGTGAGCCATAGACATCACCAGACACTGGGTATCTTGTGATGCTCTGCCAGGCCAGTACTGCAGTCCTCTTCAGTTCCTGTTCGTTTCAGGAGATCTTTGCCTACAGGCTTGTCTTCAGCAAGTGAAACACATGTTCAATTGGATTCAGGCCAGGTGAATGACTTGGACAGTCAAGAACGTTAAAATATTTGGCCCTGATAAACTTGGTTGCTTTAGCAGTGCGTTTGGGGACATTGTCCTGCAGCAAAGTGAAGCAACGTCCAATGAGGTTCGAGATATTTGGTTAGACCGGCCTTCATCATCAATAAAGACAAGTGAGCCAGTTCCAGGGGCAGCCATACATGTCCAAGCAAGACGAGGGGGAGCTTTGGATCATGAGCAGTTCCCTTCTTTCTCCACACTTCTCCTTCCATCGCTTTGGTACAGGGTAGTACTCATCTCATCAGTCCACAAGAGTTTGTTCCACAACAAAAGCTTCTTCTTTTTTAATGCACTTTTAATAACCTGACCGTTCTGTTACTGAGACTTACCAGTTCCTTCCATCTTGCATTAAACCCTCTGACGTTATGCTGGTGCAGTTTTCTCTATATTTTAGTCTTTGACACATCTATGCCTACATCCTGGAGTGTGTTCTTGATCTGTCGAAAAACAGATTCTTGCTTCTTAATACACCAACCAGTTGATTTTGACACACCCAATGTTTTGGCTACATCTCTGGCATTGACACTTCTCAACCTCATGTTGAGAGACAACCGCAAAGAACTCCAAAATTCTACAAATTCCACACCTAGAATTAACTTTAGACCTTTTGTTAGCTTTCTTACGCATGACCTAGTGATGCAAGACCAGACAGCTGGCTAAGAAACAGTCGAGCGGACAACTGTCAAATTACTTCTGGTCCCCCAAAATGGGGGGGGACTATGTATAAAAAGGCCAGCAATTCTCACATGGTTCATTCGATATGGATGTAAATATCTACAGATTAAGGCTGACAGTTAACCTCACATTGTTTTATTTTGAATCCAATGCTGGAGTATAAACGACAAAAATTGTGTCATTGTCCAAATACTTGTACTATATATCCATGACTGTTTAAATGATAAACATCGCAAACAAAATAATTGAGAAGTGGCACATTTAGCTACCCACATAATTAGCAAACGGAAAGGAAGGGGCAGACGACGAACCCAACGTGACATGAGGATTGTGTTTTCATCGTGCCTGCACATACGCGCACTCGCCTCGCCGTGCGGTTTCGGTGGGCGAGGTGCGTTGGTATTCTTACCTTGCCTCAGCAGCGAGGAGCTCGTCGTAGTGCGATGATCGCTGGTCGTCGTCCTGGCGGTACCTGATGACTGTGGCCAGTCCTTTGCTAATGAGAGCCTCTGCGATGTTGCTGCGGAGACAGAGCGCGAGGCGGCGGTAATTAAGAGTACACGCGTGCAATACAACAACTGCATTTCCCCATCAACGCCCCAGGAATACAAATCCAATTTTAACACGCTTCTATTAGCGGCCATTTGAGTGGATGCAGAAGGAGGACATTAAAGAGAAATTGGTTTCTGTAACACAGGCCTGCAGTGGATTGGGGGAGACGCAGGGGACTTGACTGATAAAGTTTGGAAAGCAGTTCTCATTTGTGAAACGGTTTTCAAACGTCAGATCTGTTTAAAAAGCACAGTGGACCACAGTGTTGAAAAATGATCAGTAGTGCTTTCCCTGCACGTGTAATACTGAACATGTGTTATATGAACTCTGCAAATTACTTTGTGAGAATTTCAACTTACAAAATATCCCAGGTTCAAAGATGTTACAGCCAGGTGTGGTTTAATTAATAATAATGATTATAAAAATGATATACAGTTACATGGAGAGCAACAAGACAGGTCAAGTACCAAGGAATAAGAATGATTTTTAACTGTGTAAGACTATCAATGATGGTCCACCCACAGCCCAAAAGACAAAGAGGCTGACTGATGTAATTACTCCCATCATCGTCACCGTTATGCACAAGCGACAGAGTCATCAGCCAGCGGAATGTCCTGTAGAGACGCAAATGAGACGAGTCACCTCGAGAAACTAGGCTCCATTGCCTGGCAACCAGATCAGCAAAGGAGACTGGGAAAATCCTGTGATTAATATCTCTCACACTTTCAGCAGATCAAATGTGAAATTTTACACCGCATCCCTTAGTTGGATGCTCAGAGTACACATCGAGTCAATAGCCCATTCCAGGGCTGATCTGGCAAACATGACACAAACCAAACAAATAACACGAGTGTTTCTTTCTTCAAAAACCATCTTGGGCATGTGAAATGATAAATGGGCGGGTCAGGACATCGTGACCGGGTCGTTCGGCCGTTCCAAAAGAAACCGCGGGATAAATGGCGGGGGCCAATTTCTCCAGTTTTGTTTTTCTTTCCCCATTTGTGGAAGTATTTCTACTTTGAGACTCTAAAGCATACAAAAGCATCACAATGAGAGCCTGAATAATTTTAATTGGCAAAGTTAAATCCTCCCATCTCCCTGTGGTGGTAGGCGAAATGGTGGGCTGGGATTAGACTGCAGCGAGTAGTTTCAACTTCAGACTCGTACAAAAAAAAAAGCGGTTAAACTGCCCCGAGAACATTGTGCTCGCCAATCAAAGCGTTTCTGTGACAAAAGTGGTATGAAAAACCTGACCCACTTTTACAGAGACTCTACAGAACTCTGACCTGAGATTTCTCCCTCCCCAGACACCATATAACATTCAGCACTTTAACGCAACAGGCAGAAGGGCCATCTATCGGACATGACCGATAGTCGGTGCCCCGCCCCTCGGGCAGCGCGGTAAGCCGGTGCCCCGCCCCTCGGGCAGCGCGGTAAGCCGGTGCCCCGCCCCTCGGGCAGCACGGTAAGCCGGTGCCCTTGTCGGATGATGGACAGACAGAGGTCTCCACCACCTTAGGAACAGCCTCGCCCAGAGCAGGAGGTTCAGCTGGGAATGCCGACACCTGGCTTGCACAGTTGTGGATATTATGTATTCATATGCATGTATATACATACACACACAGGCAGTGAAACAAATGTGAATAAATACATGAAGTACACACACACACACACACACACACACGCTATGGAATTTCTTTCATGATACATCAGTTTGTGTGTACAAAAAACTAATCAGATTTCCACACACTAAAAAACAGCGCTGGCCTCTTTTCCCCGTGTGAGCGGCAGGAACACAACAAGGACAGCGTGACATTCCTCCTCTCGCTGCTGCAGGCGTTACTCCCAAACCCAACAGAAGTGTGCTTTCTGTGGAGAAATCTGCATAGCGGCACTTAGCCTGCCAGCCAGGTGCGCGCGCGGTACTGAGAGCCGTGTTACAAAAGGCACCTCTGCAAATCCTTGTTCAGGCCCTGACCACAATTCAGTGCGAGTATCAGAGCGCTCACTTTCAATCGCCTCATCTGTCAATCTCTCCGTCTATCTGCAGACGCAGCGAGGAAGACTACATATCCATACAAATGTATTTAAAAATAATGTACATATGTATATCAATGCGGAATCGCACGAGAATATCACGTGTAAAGGTGCACGCGCGCACATACGAAAAGCAGAATGATTTTTTTGCCACGGTGCAACATCAGCATCAATATCAATCAAAAGAGCACATTTTGATGGATGTCCTGGGCGTGATTTGAGGCAAAAACCCAGACGTGGTGACATTATGTACACATTAAGGCCTGCAGAACGCAGCATTGCCGATCGCAGCACTTTAGCCAGGCTCGGTGGGCCCTGGGGTCTGGAAATGGGATGGCCAGTTTCCCTTAAGTGGGCAAGAGAGATTTAATGCATTCCACCATTACTGAATTGATCCCAATTGCACCAGCTTTTAAACTCCACCACCAAAAAAAAAAAAAAGGAAATTAAACGTAGCATCAGAAACTAACTGAAGTTGCCCTGTGGCGTCCGCAGTGGGCCGACGTGCATAATGGAAGGAAATTAAACTATTCCACAGGAAATGGCGAGCGTTTCACACGCCCTGCCTCGTAAAGTGCAATCATCGATGTTGTGGATTGTACTGAATTAGACCGACGAGTCGAGCGTCCGCAGCTCAATACGGAAGTTACTCGTCCTTGCTGTATGGGGGGGGGCAAAAAAACACACAGGCTATCCAAAAAAACCCTGAACTATACTTTAACCTGAGACCGACCACACGCACACACACGCATATATAAACGCACACACACGGAAAGGTGAAGGTCACACTGTAAAGACCGACACGCTGAGCACTGAAATAGGCTGCAGAGAGATACAAATTCTGGCTGCCTGCTCGTGTGGAAGCTGACCTTTCTCTGCCAATCACCGGTTGCTGCCTGGCATCAGCGTCATGAATAGCAACATGTATCTTTACTTATGTCTTCAGCTCATCGGCCTGTCTGTAATTGTTCTTTTCTGAATTGAGAGGAGGTTTTTTTCGCTCTCCACTGTAACACCGTGTGCTGCAAGATTTGGTTCTCCTCCCGCTCCACCTGCCCGAGGCATTTTCACCACCTGTTACTTGCTCTGTGGCAGAATATGTCACCTCTCACAGGCTGATTATCTTGTCATTCGACTTGGAACGGCGTTCAGGTGCGCTGTGTATTGGAGTTTCAAACACGCTCCCGCGGACAAACATCACAAAGAGGTGCTACAGCCACGGAGGCTGGAAGTTTACTTCCAAAGGTCAGAAAGCTGAATTCAGGGCAATAACATGGCGCATTACACAAACCAAACTCCATTCTGCAGAACAAACGCTTCTGTTTCCATATTATTGGACAAATTGCTTTGTGACCGTTCCCGTCGAAGGAGCCCCTTTATTTTAATACAAATATTGACTTTAAAAAATTTAAGTACCACGTTCAAGCCTCCTGAGAGAATTGAAAATTCAAGGGACTTTTTCAAAGACCATCACAAAAGAAAAAATAAAGTTCCCACCCACAGCAAACGCGGGAATCGCGTGCTCGGAAAGGTGAACGCTAGTGTCCCTTTGTTCAGTCTGCATCCACAAGCCTTTTAACAGCCTTGAAATGTCCCCATTCGAAATCGAGCACTTTCAAGGTTTTCACAAAAAAAAAAAAACTCCCAAGTTACTTGAAGGTTAAGTGAGAAATTTCCTTCTGTGTGCCTATAAATCCCGTTTAGTGCCCTTGCCAGCGGCAGTTTGTTTCTATGTCTCACTCTAGGTTTGATTCCAAACCGTTTACCTTTCATTTCTGTAAATACCAAGCAGTACAAACAGATAACTGGACAAGGGGGACTACCTGTGAGCACCCAATTTACTGATTTATCGGTGTTAATTTTTATTGTTTCAATTAAATACAAGCGTGTGTTAAATACCTACTAAGGCTTCTGTAATGTTGGCCTTAATAGCTCAATAGCTTTTGCACACGACCCAAATTGACCGACTTTTTGGCGTCAAACACGACGGAGGATACGGCTCAAAACACAATCTAGGCGGAGAAAAACCGCACCCGTCACTCAAAGAGTTGGAACGCGTAGCTTGAGGGTGTGGTGCCAACCCATCTGATACTTTGTGAAATTAATGTTTTAAGGCCTACGTCACGTCCGCTAATCCTGACATGAGCTGAAAACCTCCGAGACAAATAAAGGGACAAACAGCCGATCACAGTACCATGTATATGGGGAGGGCATCGATCTTTTACTTGCAAAATGTATGGCGGCACACTATTCTAATGGCTTTTTGCCAAGTTAACGTGATTACAAACACATGGCTTCCCTATGTAATCTAAGCATGTAGTCTCAGTACAGAGCGTTCATTTGTCCCGCAGGACCTGGTGCACCATTTTTCATGGCGTAATAATTGAATTCCCAAGATGACAGTACTAAACTTGATTAATACCAGCGACATACAGGACCATATAAGCACATGGCTATGAAAAATATGAAGGCCATCAGCTCATTTGGCAATCCTTGAAAAAAAATTATAATAATAAAATCCACATTAACCATACGTAAACATTCATAATTAAAAACAAATGTATTTATCTTTTTAAAAGACGGGTTTGTTTGGTTCACGCAGTTGGCCACGCCACGCAGTTGGCAATCTTACGCCTGGAATGTGAGAGGCTGAACTATAGTGCGTGTGTGTGTGTGTGTGTGTGTGTGTGTGTGTGTGTGTGTGTGCGTGTGTGTGTGCGTGCGTATGAGTGACCACTCCTTCCATCCTTCCACAGCAGATACTCACATTCCTCCAATGGTGACGGTGGCACAGGTGCGTTCTGGGAAGGCTGGGACAGAGCCCCCACCCAGTTCTGAAGCGGCGGTAGCTGCTCTGATGTAATCCACTGTCACGTTGACCTGAAATCCGACAGCAACATTAACCGTCAAGCAATTTTCAACTGTAGATACGTACTTGTAAAGAATAAAAGCTGTAATCTTAAACTTCCCTACAACCAAAAAGAAATTAATAAAAAGTTGTATTGAAAACACTGCACACACAAGCAAAGATAGTGACAAATTGAATATTTTTCTTCAGCATTCTCTAATATGCAAATTACTGAACAGTGTGCAATATTTTTTTTTTAAATGATTAATAAGTGTCAAGCGCCTCATGAATATGGCAGACGGCCCAGGTATCCAGCATTGATCTTTATTATCAGGGTGATCTGTAATAGGCTGCACTGTGGTGCAGTTACTCTCATCAGCTCGCCGCTGAATCGCACTTCCTTAACCCTTCAATGGCCAGCTCAACCATTTGGTAGAGCACATTTTGAGTCTGGATATCATGTTGAAAAATATGTTCGACTTGACTCCACCTGATGGATCTCTACCATTTGGTTTACGTGGAAGAGATTGCTCAATCAGGAGTTAAGTCCAACATATTTTTCAACAAGATATCAAGACTCAAAATATGCTCTACCAAACAATTGAGTCGGCCACTGAAGGGTTAAGGAGCAGCAGGCTACTACAGCGGGAGATGAGCAAACGGACTGCCAACAACACAAGCCCCTGTGGTCCACGTCCAATAGGCGGTGCCCTTACTCTGGATTCCTCTTACTACGGATGTTGTTTGTCTTTGGTTCCCACGCTGAGGACGCTCCTACTTGGAGGATTTGTGGGCGAAAAAAAATTAAAATAGGCTTGCAATAAAGGGCCTTTTACTGACCTCTAGTAACAACGTCCTAAACCTTATGCCACACTACACTATATATGGCATCAAATAAGGAAAGAGAATTTAATTTAAAGAGTGAGCCAAAACTCATCGTGACTCCATGACTGTGCTACACGCGGTTTTCCATAACTGGGCTTGTTCTGCTGAGGCCTGACCTGCAGGTAAGGGTCAGTATGTGAACCAATAAGAGGACCCAGAACCTGAACTGCAGGTAAGGGTCAGTATGTGAACCAATAAGCGGACCCAGAACCTGAACTGCAGGTAAGGGTCAGTATGTGAACCAATAAGCGGACCCAGAACCTGAACTGCAGGTAAGGGTCAGTATGTGAACCAATAAGCGGACCCAGAACCTGAACTGCAGGTAAGGGTCAGTATGTGAACCAATAAGCGGACCCAGAACCTGGACGAAGCGCAAACGCTCAACACCAAAATAGGAGGGTGAACATTGTGTGTGATTAAAATGTAAATATAATTATTTCTGGCATAAACACATAGGGTGCCATTTTGGATATAAATTTGTCATCCGGACAGCATACAGTAAGGGCATCGTGCATATTTATTATGTGACATGGACTGCAATATCAACAGGACATAAGTATGCCTGTGACATTTGTCAATATGCAGTCACTGTGCATTCCATGTCTCCATAAAGACCTGAATGGTGTTCGATCAGCATATTGAGCGTACGGGCTACACCGCGCGCAACATCAATAATATTAGCTCAATTGCTGCAATGCTGCAAATCAGATGTTTATCTAATATATATTTCCCAGGAAAAAACTGAGAAAAAAAAAAAACTCAAGCAGACTGAGCATTCCGTGGCACATTATTTTTTTCTAAACCAAAGTCCTGACAGCAGAGAGGCTTGGTTTTAGTCCCCTGCTCTGTATTACACAGAATGTGTGTCTAAGTGAGTTTTTATCTATAGGCGAGTTTCCAAGGTCACCGCCAGTCAGCGTGAATCAAATCAGCCGGACCATAGATCTCCCCCCTGAGGAACGGTTTCGGCGAAAAGCATGCCACGATGCGAGGGATTGTTTATGACTCTGCCGAGCCAAACACACTCAATGTCACCCTCGCCCAAACGCGCCGCCACCACCCCCCCTCGCCCCCCACACACACACCCCAATCTCTATGGAAACTCCGGCTGAGGGAAAATGATCCCCTTTAATTCGTTCTAAAACCAGATGCCATTACGCTATTGATCAAAGTGACTCTCGCGCCCCTGTAATACTCTGGGCCCAACACGCATGATTAGGATTCCTCTTCTTTAATGGAAAAATGCAGGGCTCCGTTTCCAGCCCGAAAACGTGTGTGTGCTGCGTCTGTGTGTGTGTGTGTGTGCTGCGTCTGTGTGTGTGTGTGCTGCGTCTGTGTGTGTGTGTGTGCTGCGTCTGTGTGTGTGTGTGTGCTGCGTCTGTGTGTGTGTGTGTGCATGTGTGTGTGTGTGGCCCTGAATGGGGTCACCAAAGCGAAACATAAAACCCTTTCTAATCTAACCACCTCGTCTGACACATCAAGGTTGTAGGAGGGCGACTCGACTACATTTGCATTGAATGGGTTTATGCGTCTGACGGGTGATGTTCTTCGCCTCAATGCGACAGCTGAGGAGGATTGGACCCCCCCATGAGATTGGAAAACAATTCAAAGGATTCCAGACACTTAAAAACATACAAAAAAGAAAGAAAGAAGAACGTTCAAAACTAGCTTTTATTGCCTGAATGACAAGTATGTTAAACGGCTCATTTTTGAAGGTGAAAAAAGACGAACGTTGGCAATGTTCTCCTTTGTACTTGTTGGGATTTGCTTAAAGAGGCATATGTACTGAAGCAGCCAACACCACACATACCCTTTTAGAAAGCAAAACGGGGAGAAGTCGCCTTCAAATAAAGCAAGCGTGCGTCATAGGCGAGGGACTCCCAAGATAATGCACAAAACTGGCTCCGTCTGAAAGCGCGCGACGGATTAAAGGTTTTATAAATTATTCTGCCAGTCTCGGATAGATTACTATTCATGACAACTTGCAGGACCTGAAAAAGTGGGGGGTTGGAGGAGGGTGTGGGAGCATAAGATGGTACAAAAATAAAAAATAAAAAATATAAAAATTTTAAAACACCATATGCTTGTTGTCGGAGCAATATGAAGAAATAACCCATGAAATACCCGTGTGGTTTTTCAGGTCATCCAATGAAGCACACCGAGTCTTTTACAGAGATTTAAAAGAACGACAGGGACCCTAAACCCTTCAGGCAGACCTTGTGAATTAGGTGGGCGTCTGGAAGCCCTCGTGCTGACGAATGGCTGGCGGAGTCAATGCCCCTGCCCCAGACCTTGTTCCCCTGAATGTCCCAATCACCTGCCCCGGCCCGGCCCGGGGGACACGGACCAACAGCCTGCATCGCCGTCCCCGCATAACGCGGGCCACTTTAAGAACTCAGGATTATCCGAATGTGCTGCTCCTGATAAGTGGATTAATACCATATTTTCATTTGAATTTATAGAGGTTGGGACACACGCGGGAAGCTTCCGCTCAAACTTTCAGCCAAATCTGCACTGGATTTTGTACGACTGGGCATTACTTCAATGGCAAATTTGGAAGGCACTCCAACGCAGAATTACCTAATTAGCCGTCGCAAAGAAACTTCTCAATTTACAAATCCGTCGGCGCTCCATTAAAGAGAAGCGCAGGCCTGCCAAAAAACTCTGATGCGATAGCATGCATTCTGCATTGCATATTCTCGTTCATTTTGCTGCAGCAACAAATTTGGCATCCCCAAAAGATAATACAAGCATTTCTCGCTAACAAATTACATAGCAAAGTCTGGTAGATCCAACCATAGATATAGAACCGTAGATGTGACATCTAAGGTACAAGTTAATGGCACAATCTTTGAGACCATACCCAGGTAAGATGGTGGCCAGTAACCATGGTTTTATATCTATGAGCCAATCATTAGCTATCTGGCTTCTGAGACCCGGTTATGACATCACAGTGGGTTAGAAAGTACATGACACTTTTGCCATAGGTTCCTATTACAGCTGTACCCAGGTAAGATGGCTGCCAAATTGTTCCATTTCAGAATTCCAAATTACTATAACATTATATGATATGTCATCTATCTACACCCGCTTCCTTAAAAGAGATCTCCCACTCTGACCACAGGCAGTTGCTTTTTAAAATACAGGAGCAGGGAGGCCCTTTTGCTGAGGGGCCGTTCAGATGAGCCAAAATGTAATTTGCTCAACATCCTAATCAACATCGAAATGGGGTCCGGGACCTTGTGAAATCCAGGACCTGAATCAATTAGTCGTACCGTGAAGAAACCGTCCCGAGAGAGCGCATCGCGGATTACCGCCGGAGAGCAAACCGTCAAAGTCAGTGATTTACTTTTCTACGATTCGAGCGCGAGAGCGGTTTCCTTCCACTACCTCCCCTCCCACTCCACCCCCCTTTCAACCAGTGGATGTCAACCGCAGGCAGCCCTCGCTAAACGCACAGTCTAAACGTCCCCGCTAACGTCCGGCTTTCAGGTAAGAGCGGGCCTGTATGGAGACTACACGCTTTGCGATAATTCATCGGATCCCATGGACGGCTGGAGCCGTGGCGGGGAATGTGGATGCTGTAAGCACTCTCATTAGCGATGCTTGGGTAGCTCTGGCCCGGGAGGTTACATAAGACGCACATCCGCCACACGCTCCATAAGCAGACGTACGTTTACACGCGCGCAAAGTTTCAGAAAAAATACTAAGTTTTGGAACGTCCTTTACGAAACCGCTTCTCAGTACCTGCAGCTACGCTTTTACACGCAGGAGGGAGTGTGTGTGAGAAAACCGAACGTACGTTTACGAGTGCACACAGTCCCCGCTAAACAGTCGTGGAACGTGCCCCTTTTCAAAACGGCTTCTCGCTACCTGCGGCTGCGCTTTTACACGCAAGTGATTTAATGCGAGCGGCGTAAACGCGTGAATGATTACCTGATTGACCTTTACAATAATAGCGTTCTCCCAGAGGAGTATTTACATACAGCCAGAGAATACTCCTAAACTGATAGGGTTAAAGTTGGCACAAAGCCACCCAATGGGAACTCAAACTAATAACTGCCAAAGCGTTTTGTTTTTTTAATGACTTGCCATAATGAGTGACACTGGGCCAGGTGGATGGGGGGAGTAGTAAAGCCATTGCTAGCTTAGTGCCATGGCAATACCAACAATTTACATGTAGTACGACAGAGCATCCCGATAGATGTGAGAGAACAACACGGGCCATTACTGCGCGTGTAAATGTTTTACTGCTTGGGCTAGTAAACCTTAGTGTAAAACACCCTTAATGTTACCCCCTTACATTTTAATGACTCTAAACACAGGGCAGATGCAGATTTATGCCATCATATTTGGTTTATGAAAAACGCAATATCCTCCCAATGCCCACTGGGTTGCAACATGGTTATATAAACGGCTGAGGAGTAGCAATACCACAGACGTTCTGCTGAGACAAGCAGAGGTAGATTATATATATATATATATATATATATATATATATATGATATGATATACATTAACTCTTTTGGTCTTAAATAAAATTTTTAGTCCTTCATTCAACACCTGTCCCAAATCTACTTCTTGAGTTGTTGAATTACGGCCCGAAAGTCACTGCATTCACCAAGCCTTGTGTGTAAAGTGATTCAAATGGCACTATGCAATAATAAATATTGACTGATTGATTGATAGATACTCAATAGAGGCTGAGTTACCATAACCAGTGTGATTTGATCCCTCGAGTGACACAAATACAACTAAATACAAGCACAACCAGATTGAGTGTGCGGCCATTTTAGATGTAAATGAGCAATACAGGTTGAGTACCTTTGTCAACGGTGCACCATCTTCACAAACGTTAGGTTTGCGTCTAGTCTAGTCGTGTAACCGTGAGCCAATCGGCCTCCGTGCAACAAGAGTCACGCCACTCTACCTTCTTCCCGATGAGCTTCTTCCTCATGAACTCCCTGGCCTCAAACATGTACGGGATGTCATACAGGGGGCGGAACCTCTTGTCTTTGTCCTTGTTTTTCTCCTGTGAGAGAAAGAGAGAGAGGGAGGGAGAGAGGGAGAGAGGGAGAGAGAAAGAGAGAGAGGGAGAGAGAAAGAGAGAGGAAACAAAGAGGGACGGACATATTAATCAACACCAGCGCGCCAGATCGGTTTGGCCGCGGCCCTGAAACCGCATTTTTATTTATTTTTTTATTATTATTTATCGTCGGCGCCGTAAAACACGGATCCTCTGAAGACTCTCATCCGAGCCCAACTGTCCTACATTCCGCTCAGACGCATTCTTCTCCAGGCATTTATTCATTTCCTTACCTCTGCTTTCAGTTATTCTGAAAATCTCATTAACACCCAGCCTCCCACCCCCACCTTCCCTTCTGCAACTGTGGCCCAGCCATGAGGCCTGGCGGTAAACACATGTATCTAAAGCCGCCAGCGCGCTCGCGTTATTCCAGAGAGCTTAGCATTCATTCTGTGTTCAACACTGCAGCGCTACCAAATACGCTGTGTAAATTCATGGGCATCTGGCTTCCATGCAACACCTTGCAACATTTGAAATGGATAAAAGATTGTGAATTTCAATTTGCTATAATGCCATCTGCAACACCAGCGGTTTGGGCTCAGGACGACAACAAAAAAAGCTTCCTGCGGATCTGAATGCGCTCTATACGTGCACATGCTCTCTGTGCCATCGATCTCCATTCATTACCTTTCCCTCAAATGATGCCAATGTTCTGTGAAAGCAAGACAATGGAAAGAGCACAAACTAAACTCAAAACACCGACACAAACACGCAAGGAAGACCGTTCTGAAGCGTTTCCTTTCCCTGTGTTGACGGGGGCTGCTTAGCACACCAGAAGAGACCTGCTTTACTTTGCTCCTCGACGTGACGCGACGAGGGGAAGCCAATTTGCAGCGAATTCCAGGGCGAGCGGCGGGCGAACAAGCCGCATCGAGCCGTTCCGCCTGTTCCAAGTGTTTTCAGTCACATTTTCAATTATGGGGAAAACGTGCGCGGGAGAACATCACAGGCTAAAAGTTTACGTTTAATAAAGACGAATACAAACCTGTCACAGTTCTACTTTTCAGGGTTTTTTCGCCATTGCGTTTTGAGCGAAAACGTGCCCATTTTACAATCCGCACGCTGGCTGAACACAATGTATTCACCGCAACGCGAAAGAAAAGGGAAGGTTATGAGAAACAGTGATTACATCAGTCGAGCTTTTAGAGTGTCCTTGCCATCTACGGGAAGGAATAAAGGGACCATTGTGTGACTGCTGAACCATACAATCATATGTCAGGGCTTCACTCAAGAGCACGAAACGGTTAAACTCAACCTCCAGGGAAAATAAAGAGAGATGGAGGCGAGAAGACAGAGAGAGAGGGAGTGCAGGGAAAGAAAAGGGGGAAGAGAGAAAGAGACAAAGAAAATAAGTCATTCCGCACATCGCGCCACGTGGGTTTAAATCGAAGGGCGTTTTGTGCGGCTCACGGTCATCCGAATGTCACCGTTGAGAACCGGTGGAGAGAGCGGCAGGGGCTGTACAGTGTTCCACTGAAGAGCACACATGGATGCATGTGAACATTACACATACACGTACACAGCGTTTAAATAAATAAATACAATTCCAGCTTTGCCACAAATTGCCCCCTCGCACCAAAGCTGCCCACAGCTGATAAACTGAGTTTTACACAAATACAGTATCGATAAAAACAGCATTACGAGCGACACAGGAGTCGAGGAGCCGCAATAGCAGCATACGGAAAGAGGACGCCCGACGACCATCGGGAAAAAAATGTGGCCGACAAAGCGTTCACAAGCACGGACTAGTCCCCCGTGCGCTTTGTGCACGCGTTTATAAAACGTACACATCCAAGATAAATATTTTCGCAAAAAATGTAACCAGCGTTCTGTCAATGCGGTCTCAATATAGAGCTTTTATCCATTTAAACTGGGTGTCATAGGAACTGTGCCACGCTTGCTTTTTATGAGTATTATTTGGCCCTTATCTGAAACAAATGCTGAAAACAAACAAATCATCAAGTGCAATTTGCAGCATAAATAACTGCATCAGACAAGCTAGATAGCAGCGCAGCAGAGGCTATTTGAAACACTTAAATCACTGGCTGGCTAATCTGCCATGCATTGTTTAGTACCTGCTGCATATGTGTGGTGACTATAAGCTAAGCCATATATTTAAAGTGGTGGACTGCAGAGGACAGGGACCCCCTCTCCCTGTGTGTGTGTGTGTGTGTGTGTGTATATCTCTCTCTTACTCGAATAGAGCAAGACTGCAGGACTGAGTCACTCTTGTATCGCCCCCAGCCCCCAGCCCCCCCCAACACACACACACACACACACACACACACACACACACACACAGACACAGACACAGACACAACCTTTTGCGCAAACACGCATGCACGCACAGGCACACAATAGTAGTTCACGATGCACTCGCACACAAACACACACTCTGCCCAGGATCTCCATGTGAAGGGAGCCGAAGAGGGCACAGAAAGGTGAATACGAGACCCTAAAGGTCAGTCCCACCCACCCAAGAGCACTGTGGCCATGTGGCTCAAAACCCCGTAACGCCACCTACTGTAAGGTCACAGTGTAGCAGGTGCGCATCGGTTAAAATAAGCGGTGTTGCGCAGTAAATTCACAGGACCGCTAACGTATGTGTTGCTTTGCTGACATAGCGCTAGCGGCCACGGACGGACAGGGACATCGTAGACCGTATTTCACCCCGCAGAACACCGCCGCCATCAGGCTCCCCGCACTGTAAGCGCTCGTAAATAGTAGCACATCCGTCTGAGAGTTTAGACGCGTTCCCCGACACAACGCCGTGTCCGAGTTTTAATATACGGGCTTTAAAAACATCGAAAACGATCGCAAAACGGCTTTGGCTTCGTTTTAAAAATAAGACATTCATTCCGAGGTCGGTCCCTGAAGAATTTCAGACGTTTATAAAAAAAATAAAAATAAAATAAAAGACGACGGCTTTTGCGAGCACTGCACTTTTCTCAACAGCCCTTCCTTGTTTGTGCTTTTCATTGCAGTTCACACCGTTTCTGCGGTCTCTGCTTTCTTTGTTGGGGGGCGGTGAAGGAGGGGGATGTGACACAAAAGGAGCAGTATTGCGCTGGCCATTTTAAACACTCGTACTCATATCTGACGTACACAGACCTGCCCAGACAGCTGGCGCCGCGTACGACGAGGGCCCCGATTACTTTTCCAAGAAGAGAACGAGGGATAGAACCTCCTGAACAGAAAGCGCTCACTTCGCCGAGGTCGCCGTCGCCTAGGATTTACCGAGGCCAGCGCCGTAAATAGTTTAACACAGTGCCAGTGCTGCAAGAGAATGCTGGGTATTTCACAGCGTACCCGTCTTAAGAAAGCATTCCCAAGCCGCCGCAGTGGTGGTGCAACGGTAAGAGCGCCAACTTGGTCGTTGCAGTTGTATTCAAAGGATCGGGGTTCGCGCCCCGGTCCTGCCAGATCCGAGCATGGCCGGTGCCCTGTGGGGCGGATACGGCAAAAGGGCGACGCTAGAAATTAGGCGGCTTTCGCCGAGGTGCAAACGGGGTTCGAGCTAAACGCCCTCCAGCGTTGGTCCCCCATTGGTCAACGACACCGCTGGCTTCATCAGAGCGGTCATCAGAAGGAATGCTGATTACGGATAAGAGCAGCTCGCCCGACAGAATTTACCGCCAAGCAAGGCCGTTCCAGAGGGAAAGTGCCGGAATGGCTGGAGAACACTCCAGGGGCAGGTTATGAATAAATGTTGCATCTTAATGTGGACAGCGTTAGAATCCAGGGAGCGCACGCCAGCCAGCCAGCCAATTTACTTGATGCTGTTACTCAGTTGAAACAAATCTGGCATCAGTCCCAAACTGTCCGTCACAAATAGCTCAATTTAAAGAGCCTTATAACAGGGAACCCCTCCTACCCTACCCCCCCCACTGATTAATGGTCTTTCCAGTTGACTGAACTGAAAAATATATCCATTGACCATTTATTCCACAATAGCTGGTATGATAGTACAAAATCAGATTGTACAAAGACCTTTCAGAGGGGTGTGGTGGTTAGGGGGGGGGTCACATTAGTGAGAACTTGTGTTTCAGCTTCAGCTACGTGAAACATCGAAAACGTTGTTCCCCTCCAATCAAGTGTGGGTGCTGCTAACGAAGACCGCTGCGGATATCTCATGAGACCCCCACTCCTGAGCGACCCTCAGGGGGGAGGGGAGAAGGGGTCCTCGTTAGCCGCTCTCATTATCTGTGGGTGATTAATAGCGGTGGGGGGCTGAGGTGGCAAGAGGGACGAGGCCGGAGCCGCGGCGGGAAGCAGCACCCGGAAGCAGAGCCATGGCGAACACACGGGCGAATGCAAGATAAAAAAGCTCCGGACTGCGCAGGGGAATTGTCACCTGTGTGTGTGTGTGTGTTATATATATATGAAAATGCAAAAATGGTCCGCAACTACCAAAAAAGAGCTCTACCACTCAAGAAATTTGGCCATACATTTATTGTGTAGAGTAATATAGACAATGCTGACACGTTTTGACTGTCTTCCTCAGAGCATTGTGATCTAATGGGCTGAGAGTAGTTTTCTAAGACTTGCAAAGGCAAGATTGATTGCAGGCGTTGTGGTCCCGCCCAGGTGTTTCAAGTAGATTTGGGCATGTGACAAACAAATTTCAATTAGTCAATCACCGTTAATTACATGCAATAATTAAGAAATAAAAATATACTATAAGGAAAGTCAAAGACATGGTCATTTAAACATCCCAGTTACATTTAAAAAAATGAAAAAATAATAATATATAGTAAAGAGGCTAATCTCAACTGAATGTGCATTGCTAAAATTAAATACATTATGATCAAGTACATGGCTCAGGATTACATATTGGATAATGCACGCATCACATTCTTTTATGACAATTAAGTGTTAATAGTGCACTCCGTCTTAGCCCATTTCCATATCGGCATGTTCACATGCGTATATTTAAAAAAATGGTTTGAAATATATTTTTTTTTACGAGATTACCACCTCTAATTGATATCTCCACCCTCTCTAAACCGATAAAGCCTAGTGAGTGAGTGGAGGTACCATGTCCTGCTTTTTGGTAATGTTTACTATGGAATAGTCCAAGTTACCATTTCTAATAAACGCTTTGTGTTCAGCCACACGTGTTTTGAGGGCCCTTTTCGTTTGACCAATGTAGGTCAATCCGCAGTGGCATAACAGCATGTAGATAACCCCCTTGGTATTGCAGTGAATGAACCCTTTGACCTTGATCTTCTCACCGGTATGGGGGTGAGGAAATTCCTTGAAATTCATTGTAGTTATGCAGTGTGTACAGTGTCCACATTTATCATTTCCTTCTGGGGGTTTTGTGAGCCAAATGTGCTTTTCTGGAGCTGGGCTAAAAGAATGGACTAAAATGTCTTTGATATTCCTAGCTGGTTTAAAACTGAACGTAAGTGTTGTCATCAATAGCTCCTTTTAGAGAGTGGTCACATCGCAGTAGGTGTCAATGTCTTAAAATTATTTTAATATAATTTGACAAGTAGTTAAATTCAATGGAGAAGCAAACTGGCTGTTGGTTTTCTTTTGATAACGTTTTCTTCAAGAGCGTTTGTCTGTCCACCAAGCTGACGCTCGTCATTGTGTCCCTTAAGGACGTTTCATTGTAACCCCTCATTTTGAATTTATTGTACAGTTGTTCCGCTTCATTATTGTATTCAACCAAAGTACTGCAGTGTCTTTTGATTCTCAAGAATTGCCCTTGGGAATATTATTCATTGAATGTGGAACGTGTTGGCTTTGTGCTCATAGCAATGTATACCTGTCTGTTGGATGATGGCGAATTGGAAACAACAGTATTTACTAAACCAAACAGACAGGTATACATTGAATACATATGAGCACAAAGCCAACACGTTCCACATTCAATGAATAATATCCCCAAGGGAAATTCTTGAGAATCAAAAGACACTGCAGTACTTTGGTTGAATACAATAATGAAGCGGAACAACTGTACAATAAATTCAAAATGAGGGGTTACAATGTGTCCCTTAAGGAAGTTTCAATGACGAGCGTCGGCTTGGTGGACAGACAAACGCTCTTGAAGAAAACGTTATCAAAAGAAAACCAACAGCCAGTTTACTTCTCCATGGGATTTAACTACATGTCAAATGATATTAAAAAAAGTCTAAAAACTTGAAGGGTTTCTTCTCCTGACTTATTTTTCCATAGTTCAATTGTAAAAAAAATCTGGAAAAACAACCCTTAAAGTGACCCATCCATATCTACTGCATATCTGGTAGCAGAGTGATGGTTTGAGGCTCGTTTGATACCTCAGACCCTTGTTGACCATTTTACCAACTATGTATTCCATACTGTTTAGCGAATCATGTGTCCCATATTGTTCCAGCATAATTTACAGCTAAATCTAGTCCCACCCCCCAATTCCCATAGAGATCCATTCAAATGCAGAGAGGTTATAGTGTCGCTTGTAAGAGTACCAGAAAATAAAATATCAAAAGTCTTTTGATGTTGTTGGGTCACAGACATCATGGCATGCAAAGGATATGCGACCAAATATTAAATATGAATACTTTATTTTACATTGTGTTAAACTGTCCAATACTTTTTGATTCCCAAAAATGTGGGGGGACTATGTACAAAAGGTTCTATAATTTCTAAACGGTTCATCCGATATGGATGAAAATACCCTCAAATTAAAGCTTGTCATTGTATCCTTTCAAACTCAAAGTGCTAGAGTACAGAACCAAAATAACAACGAGATAATCAATGTCATTCACTTCACCTGTCAGTGGTTTTAATGTTGTGGCTGATCGGTGTGTATATATCTATATCACCGTTTTTTACTTGCTCAATAGAGGCTGCATTAGTGACTTGGATGATCTTCCCAACTCCATTTCAGGCTCAAGGAACAATTTCTGATAAGATATCCATGTTCAACGAGGCCTAAAAGACAGAACTACTGGTTTCTTACAGAAACCATACCTCTCAGGTGCAATTTAAGTGTCTGGGGTGACAAAGGAGTAACTTTTGGATCCTAGATTGTAAAGCGCAACATTGCAGCCAATAGAACCAGCAAAAGCTGATGGAAAAATGAAGGACAACTTATTTATTCTGAATAAAATCTCCCCACCCCACCCATGTTGGAGTTCCTTTCATCTGGTGAAGGGGCAGAAAACAAAAGGGTTTAATTAATGACATTGTACAACACCAAAGTACAAAGTCATTAATTAACATGAACCTGAAGTACTTGAAACCGAAGGGAGGGGGAGCCATATAAAACAAGGGTGCATTTGCCAGAACAATGGACCGCCCGAGATGAAAGGAATGACTGTTTCCTTCCCCAGACAAACCAATTATTCTGTACGCGCACCACTCTGGCACCATTAACCCCAGTTCTCCTCTGCGCGTGGAAATCTACAGGTGAAAAGCTATTGAATCGGGGGGGGGGTCGCGAACATGCAAGTTCGGCTTTTACAATACTGACCCAACGAGGCTGTAGCTCGGGGACACGGCCCATGAATGGAGGCTGATGGAGTATACGTTATAAGGCGAGAGGTAGAGAACTCTTGACCTTTGTGCACAGCTTAGGAATGTCACACATATACCTAAATAATAATGGGGGGGGGGGGGGAGGAGACTACGTGGTTAAAAAAAAATGGAGGCTCCCGGTAATTTGCCAAGAGAAAAACACTCTCGCTTACGCGTACGGCGAGCTGACCAAAAAATGGTTTCGCTCCGACCGTGGTGACGACGAGGCCAAATTGTCTGCGATTAAAGCCGCATCTTTAATGAGCTCGCAAAAAATAAATGACTTTACTATTAAAGGCAATCACGAGCACACCCAGGGCAGGCCAGGAGAAAACGCTTGCATAGTTAGTCACGTTTTAATGGTGATTTGAAGTGTTTTTAATGACTCACAATCCCAAGGAGACACGCAGCGGTGGAGAAGATCGCCTGGGCATCATTTCTTTTTAGTTTTTTTTCTCTCGTTCCCTCCGTACAGCCCTTCCTCCTCAGTTCCACCCCGGCGCTCCTCTCCTGTATCGTGTAGCAAAAACTCCCCACGTTTTCAGAGAGAAATGACAGGGCTCACCCTCCGCACTTTCAGTATGCGACCGAGCGACCACGGGGTGCTGCCTTTCGCACACTCCGCTTTGTTCAGAAATAATAAAATAAAAGAAATTCATAATGGGAGGCCTGTGGAGAACACGTCTCTCCTGACCCCCAATCCGTTCTTCATATTCATGAAGTGGCAGGGCCTGGGCGGCCGGGCTCGGCTCGGCGGCACGCCGGGAACGTCTCTCTAGGTTAATGAACTTGAGTCATTGCTTGTTATCCCAGGGTTCCGGCTTTTTCCGATGCGGATCTCGCTTCTGCTACTGCTGCTGCGAGGCGGTGTTTCGCTAATCCTTCAGCGGCCTACAGTTTGCTCAAACACTGGGGAACATTCTTACAGAAGGATTTTAATGCCAAAGTAAATCGGTATGTGCATAGTAAGCGTGGGGAATATAAAGTGCGCGTGTGTGTGTGTTTCTGTTTGTGTGTGAGAGAGAGACACAAACCTCTAGATATTTATGTAAAGCATACATTACATAAACGGAAATTAAAAGACGTGGTTCTTTCGAGTTTGCGTACCGTACCATGGTTTGCGTACCGTAGACGAACAGAATGATGAATCCCTGCCAGGAACTAACTGGGCAGACTGTGGTCACGGGAGAGGAAAGAGCACGGATAATCCTTGGGTTCAGTGGTTCTGCAGGGTGAGATTACTGGGTTCACTGGTTCCGTTCCTCATTGGCCGCCCAACGAAGGACAGCGGACCGCGTTGCCTCGCGGAAGGAAGGCCGAGTGAGAGTGCCGTTCCCTCGGGCTGCCGTAACCTCGGTGACACAGAAAGGGGGGGGTGGTGAGAGGGGTGCGGGGGGCTGAATCTGAGCGTGCTGGCTGCCCTCCCGTCTCGCGTGTGATGACTCACGGAGACGCGGGGGTGACCCCATGCCGGGTCACCCGGCTCGCCTTCAACAAGCGATGGACGACTCGGACGCAGGAAAGGAACACGTCCTGTCAAAACAGATCTATTGCATAAGCTAAGCCTTTTGACGCGATACAGTAAGCAGGGGAGGGACAAAGCAGAACATGGTGAAGGCCTTCATGCTCAGGAGATGCTGAACAAACCTCTCCCACCTCCAAACAATTCATCTTCACCTATTTTTTTCACCAACACTGACATAAATAAATAAAATAAAATGTTTTCCCCACACAATACATTTTGGTTACCACCACATTTTGTCGATAATTATTAAGGATCCGAAGAAGTATGTTCAAATTTACACATTTTACCCAAGGGCATAAACACAAGCTGTATAGTTCGACCAATAAAAGCCCTAAAAACTGATAATCTGTGGGTGGGCACAACAACAAGCACGAGTAAACAAAAGGCTCTATATCAAGTCAGCCAATGAGGTTACATCTCACAACATTGTCTATCCCAATTGGCTCATTCCCTTGTCAGTCATGGGGATGGGTCCTGTACCCAGGGGTGGGTGAAAAGGCTCATATTAAAAGTCCTTCCTCTTCCTCAAAGAGAATGGAGGAGCTGAAGAGTGTTTGGCGGCAGCTGTCACAGTTCATTTCTGTAATGGTCAACGCATCTGTGCTTGGAAGTTCTCCAATGTCTCAGTGAGAAAACGATGGTGGAGGTGGTTTAAAGAAAGCACACACATACTGATATTTATTTTTTAAAAACCGCGTTTCTTTGTTTGGGCTTCAAGAGAAATGACTATGCGATGCGGCATTCGCGGATGGGCGATGACCGAGTGCGTTTCGCGGTGCCGGAGGCGGCGAGGGGTGGGCGGAGGCAGAGGGGACGGGGTCAGGATGATCGGCGCAAGGGGTCAGGGGTCGACCAAAATATCAGTTCCGCTCTTCGAATAAAAGCGGAGGAGGCGTACGGTCTTGGATCTTCCTTTCAGCGGAAACAAAAGAGAACACAAAACCTCCCATCTCTGGCAAACGCTGCGAGAAGGAAAGCACGATAATTCTGAAAACCCGAGCTTCCAAAAACCAGCGCCAGCTCTTTCGAGCGGAGAGCGGCCATTCTGCCGCCCAAAAGCGTCCAGCTGCTGACAGAACAGAAGCGAGTAGAACTGGCCAGGACTGGGAGCTATTCAGACAAAAAAAATGTGAGGCCTCCCTCACGTTTGCATATTTCTTAGCCAGTCTGGGTATGATACTATAAAGCAAACGAACGTGGTGAGCTGAGAAGAGAGTGGGGAAAAAAAGATGACATTGACTTCTCTTTATAAACGGAATAATGGCACGAGGCGCAGCTCGGCCGTTTCGGACTGCCCGATGAATCCCCAGCCCCATCAACGCGGTGAATGCGCGAGCATGTCCCGTTGCCCCGGTGGGACAGTAATTAATGCAGGAGTTCCTGAGGAGAGCTTATCTCCTTGGAGGGGGGTGGAATGAGGAGCGAGAGTGACGGGGCGACGGTGCTGACGTACGGGAAGGAGGTCACCTTGGAACGGCGGTTCGAGGACGAGTACCTGGGGACGGGACGGACGTAGGCCGCTCAAAATACTGTTCTACCGCACTCTCAGCAGAGAAAACGGTTCAGGTTGGCGGTACGCTCTCACACGGGTGTCCCTTTTCAACCTCAAAGTTTTAACCATAAAAGCTTTTCACGGGGTTGGAATAAGCCGATTTACCAACGCTTGGACCAAAGCCTCACCCTGGCTTTAGTTTCAGCCCCAGAGCCTCTTCCGGAAGCGTCTCTCCATGCGCTGGATCTGACTGGAAGGCAATGGGGCCGTACAGCGCCAGAGCCACAAACAGTCTATTAGAGCCCTGCCAGCGGCGGGAAGCTCGGCTGTGATTGGATCAGAGCTTAAAGCCGACGGCAGGTAGTGATCTGTTATGACAGGGTTCAATTTCCATATTTATGCGGAGTCATACGCAGGAAGAACATCCTGTCTTCCTGGCAGCCCAATCTCTACACCCCTTTTTCTTTTTTTGTGACTCACTGGACGAGGTCTCGGGGTCCTGGAGTCTGAGTCACAGGCAGAGGGATTTTCACCCATGGTCTTTTTAATTAGAGATTGGAGGGAGGCTGCCAGTGCGTAAACCCGTTTAACGTTGACCGTAATTCAACAAGATTACTCAGGTCTGCGAGTCGCACCAGCACCACAGTTGTGCGTACGATGATAATAACCGTAAAGCTACGGCTCGCTTTGGGACACAGTCACCAGGTTGCAGCCCAGAGTACTCGCCTTTTAACAAGGTGCTTTACTACACAACTGATTCATGAGTGAATTATGGGCTTTCAAAATTTTATGCAAATACATTTTGCATTGTCATTTTAGGGGGACGCATTAACACAAGAAAGAGACGTTTTCATTTTGGGCATGTTTTTCTTTTTTTTGCGAGGGGTAAGGGGAAAGACTGCATATTAATAAGTCTGCTTGGAGGGCGAGGCTATTTGATCCGGTTACATAAGCATCTCTGCGTGCGCACTGATTCACCTCCCAGCCTCAGCCACCGCATCGCCCGTGTGCGTGTGTGCGTGTGCGTGTGCGTGTGTGTGCGTGTGTGAGAGAGAGAGAAGAAAGAGAGAGGAGAGAAAAAAAAAAGAGGGAGAGTGAGAGAAAGAAAGAGGGAGAGAAGAGAAAGCGATAGGAGAAAAAGAGAGGAGAAAGGGAGAGAGAAAAGGGTGAGCAAGATAATGTTAGAGAGAGAGAGATGGAGAGAAAGAAAGAGGGAGAGATGGAGAGAAAGAAAGAGCAAGCTAGGACAGCAAAGTACAAAAATATTTCAGAGACAGAAGCGTGACTCCCAGTGGGTCAGAGAGGGAGCCAAATGGCGAGTACCAGAGTCACTTGGTCACCCCTCCACAAGAGTGAAAACTCACTCCAGAGGAGGAAGAGAGTCATGGATATTACGGTCCCCGTCCCCAGAAGAAGCAGGCCGATTAATCACTAAAAACGGTGCCCACGTGATGAATTACCCCCATGGATGCTAACGCTAAAGCTAATGCCCCATTCCCCTTGGGGTGGGGGGAGAAGACACAGATTTCCACCCGAGGACAGGTCAGTCATCTTCAGAGAATCTCAATCACCACAATTACCCAATTATGCTCTCTCCGACTTAAATCATTTGCATGCGTTTGGTTTCCTTTAGACTAAATATAAGGAGTTCTAAGGTCTTGGAATTTCTCTCCCACGGCTCAATAAATATGTAACAAAAGCAGCCTCATCAAAAAATATATAATTTACTTCAAGTAGTCCAGAATAGCCAACCTATCTTTTCATTGCTTTTGCCACTAATCACTCATTAGCATTTACATTTTTTCAGATACAATTTTTAATAAAAAGGCAGCCCTGTAAGATATACTGCACCTCATCCTATTCGGGTTTAATTTAAATCTTCTGAAATCGCAAATTACTCTACTGGCAACAGAATAAAACTGGAGGATCTACCGAAGCCCGCTGTTCTCTGCCAAAACGGGAACGATTGACTGGCATATTATGGAAACTCAAGTACACAAGGGATGAGTCTCACAATGTAGCATAATAGCATTAGTTTCATTCGGTTTGATCTGAATTAAGCAAATCAGACCAATCTAAACAAATCAACTCTTTGAACATGAATTGCATCTCTTCCCTACAGCACAAGGTCTCTAATGCGCAACCTCACAATGCTGATCTTCACATACGCTCACAGTTATAGAAGCTACGGGCTAAGTGGAATAGTTTTGTCGCATCTTACATGCTTGCCACCTTGAAAAACCCAGAACGGGGTATGGCAAACATCTCTTCAAATGGATAAATAATCATTTAAAAAATAAATAAAAAATACAGGACATAGAACTACAAGATGCATACATCAAGCGCATTTTGTCTGGGGACGTGGGATGCATTATGCAGGAGTGGGGCTTTGCTGCAGTCTCCTAAGGAGCGATGACACTTACGATGTGCAGAGGGGCGTGGCCCCGGCGGGACCCGGGGGGGGGTGAGGACACAAGCGGAGCATGATGTGCCTTCCAGCCCCAGAGCACCCTGGGAAAAGAGCCAATCCTTCCTTCAGGGCACAGCTTTGTACAGGCTCTCCGGGGAACGGTAAGACGGCATTTTTCGCTGTGCTCCGCTCCGCCTATATGTACGTTTGTTTTTCGTTCATTTTATATTGGCAACACAAGAAAGACTTTGATACTTCTCAGATCGCTGCAATGATCATGATTTTTAAGAGCTAAAGTGATGATGAAGATGGACAAAATTTGAGGCAATAGTTTGAAAAAATATAAATTAAAATAAATAAAAGGTTGGCAAAGTGACGTTTCCGTATTCTCTGTGAAGTTAGACCCCCGCACAAGACAGCGGGCGTGAAATAAAAAATAAAGAAAGGAGGGAGCGGAAAAACTGGACGACTGACATCCACGAGGGGCCGTCGATCGGATGTGACCTCACGGAGCGGGCGTGCCTCCCAATCAGACTGCGAGAGCGGGATTAGGCGAGGAGCTGCGCGGTTTTCGCCACGCCGACGGCGCGTCTCGCTGCATAACCATATGCCCGGCCTACGGGGACGCTGGGGGGGGTTGGAGAGAGAGGTGACACGTTACACATGCTCGGCTCTGTGGGAAAACTGGCACTGTATCCATGCTACGCTTCCACGAAGCGTTCCCGCCAGCCATATTCCAACTCTTTTTAAAAAATAAAACCGACCTGCCAAATAGTCAGCTATGTTCTCATATAAATTTATATATATTTTTTAAAAACCTGTGGAAAAGACATGGGGGGGGGGGCAACCAAGTTTCCAAAGTTTAAACATTTTTATGGGACAGAAGACTGCGATGGCAGAGGTTCTCCGCAGACGACACTTCACCTTTAATTATCTCTGAAAGCGTCCACTCCCAGACGTGGCACTTCAATTAGGCGGAAGAAAAAATAATGGCGGGTTTTCATTACCGCCGTGACACGTTGACCGGATGCGGTCTGGACCCCCTCTCGCCCGCCCGTACTGCGGCTAAATAATAAAACGGTCAATATCACGGGAGGCATCCCGGAGGTGACTTACGACGCTTATCGATTTTTGAACCTTGAGGTCTGACGGGATCTCGAAGCTTTGACAGTCCGCATCAACATACATCAGCTCAGGGCACAGATTGCTTCTGTGGAAACCCTGAGGGCATGAGCGAATGGCCCCGCCCGCCACCAGCAACTCGACACAGAGCCAATGATCCATGTGTAAACACAGGTAGTACAGGTCTACCGCCATTTCTGAGGTTCTACCCCTCTCTTTAAATAAGCCAGAGGTGAAAACCCAGTGAATGGTTTGAGAAGCACGTCCATACGCAAAAGGCCCAAACTATATACAAATCTGAAAGGCCACACATTTAGCGCGTGTTGGATACATCTCCAAATGCTTTCAAGTTGTTAGGTTCAACGTTTTCTAGCGTTAGATTCAGGCTCTTATTTTATTGTGGTAATTTAAGAAGGCTTGACACTTCCTGAAAGTGTGGGTATTAAGCCGGCCTTGGGTGGCCTAGCCAAATTCCCTACATCTCTCCAGAGCCACTCACCAGGTCGTCACTAAAAATAAGAGTAGAGTTGTTGACTTTTCTGGTGAAATGAGTTTGATTCAAAATATAATGTGGATCTCATATCAAAAATACCTGTGAAGTAAATGGCCACAAATAAAGTGGAAAAGAAAAATGTGCCCTTTTTTCCATACATTTTTTCCCCTCTCCCAACTTTCTCTCTCTACCCCTACTCCCAAAAATGTACATGTAACATGTGTCTAAATAGTAAGAATCGCAAAAACGTAATAATTTAAACCATAGAGTGGATTTGGTAAAAACAATAATGAAAAATAAGATACAACGGAGGAACCAGAGGTGATCAAAACAATAATTCTGGGTAACAGCAGAAATATCTCCCAGGCAAATTTCTGTTACTACCGCGACTGGTGACACCTTTCTCGTTAGCGCACATCCCAACTATACAACTTACGAGTCCTGCGAAGTCTCTGAGCTCTCGCAAAGGAAAGCCTTCTTAAATGATCAAAACCTATGTCTCACACAGATCAGCCCCTGCCATAAGACCTTTAAGGTAGTTATCAGAGCTGTGCGCTGTAAAAACGTTTAAAAAACCACACACCGAATCTTTACAAGACTGGCCTTATACTAGTCTACTAACAGGTATGACTGGGTTCAAAGCGTGCCCTTTTCCCAACAGAAAGATGACAGGCAAGCTAGCCTTTTCTGATGTACCCTTATTATAGCTGTTCCGCCAACAGTAGACTACCGACACTCTTGGTTTGGTCTAATTGGAGATTTGTGTTGTCTGCAAGGTCTTGGCTCCCATGAACTTGCGCTTTAAAAATACCTTTTCAAGCCATCTGGCGATGACTGCGCGGAAGCACACAAGGGCGGCCAGCGACAAATTAAAGACCCACGCGTTATTTAAAGACTGCTTTGATGAGAGCAAGAACGACGAAGCGCGAGACGGACGCAAACGATACTGGAACGGTACCAGACTCGATAAATAAAACCTCGCCCGGAAGGAGCTGGCCGCTGTAATTCGGACGTGTTTAGGATTGTGCGGATCGCTGGAGAAGGGGGCGGCGACGTGCGGCAGACAGCTGCTTTGTGTGGTCGGCGGCGTGTCTGCAATCATCCGCATGTTCACAGCGATGCGGTCGGTGCGCTTTCCACTGTAGAGCCTGAGGATGGGGTACAGATCACAGCTCAGAGAATCCTGGCACAGCACTCAGCCTCTGTGGCTCAGTGCTTAATGCGTTGTCTTTCACGTGGGATACTGGTTCGATCCCCACCGTGTACCAAAAGTTACGTTTATTTTACCCCCATTCCCATAGCCCCCTTCCAAATCCATCTTCTATCCATCAAAAAAAAAAAAAATACCTTCCTTTCCACATATTAATTATTGTGAAAAAGGATTACCCATCACGGGTGTGTTATGGCCTGTCCATTACACTCATTAATTGCTCATAGAAATGTTGTTGATTTAGAAACTTGGGCCTATTTCTTTGTGCACTAATTGGAAGTCGCTCTGGATAAGAGTGTCATCTAAATGCCTAAAATGCAAATGGCAGACTCAGATTATTCAAGTTCTTTCATAATTTGTTCCTTAAACTTATTAACAGGATGTAGGCTCGACATCATTTGCTTTGCCTTTGAATTCTTCATTACGTACCAAATGGTTAGTTTTAGTGCCCATGCGTCCACACTTTCACCAATTAGGAGCTTATTGATGAACATCAGTGTTTAATTTTTTAAAAGTGAATGTGTTTTTATGTAATCGAGCACAATAAGCAAAGTGAATATGGGACTTTTATTCTTCATGTGACTTAATAGGGTAAATAATCCCAATAAACATGAAAAGCATCTCATTAAGAAAAACAGCTTGTTAAAATTCTGGGATTACAATTTTGGTTGGTATGAGAACCAGCATACACAGGGGTCCCCCAGAACCGAGTTTGAGAACCACTGCTTTAAGGAACCTTCATAAGCGTCTGACTGACAGTTTAATTCGAAAAGCCTGAGAACATTCCCTGACTGGTGAGCGCCGATGATATCACTTCCGTTAAACCAAAAGTTCATAAATAAGAAACTTGTCAGACGGGCGTAATTTCAAACATAATTTCAATTTAGATCCCATAGGTGTTTGGCTATAGTAGTTTAATGCACTAGCTATTAAAGCAAATTACGGACATAATCGTTTTAAGCCAGTACCGTCCATCTCGAGTTAACCTCACCATTCCCCACCCTCTTAGATAATTATATAAAACTAAAACGTCAAGCCGAACAAAACAAGCAGAGATCAATGAGGTCCCTGCAACCGGATAAAAAGCCAGCGGACATGCAGTCGGCCGTGGGGGAAGAGGGCCTCGCCGTTAAGAGCGGAAAAATAATAATGATTTGATTTGTGCAAAAACTCTTCAGCCAGAAGGTGAGGCGGTGAGGGTGAAACTGGATTCCTGTGTTGGGGGTTTGCCATGCTACAGAAGGAACGGTTTGCACACAACAAGGCTGCAAAACGTTGATTGTACACCTATTTTAGGCGTTTCGGCGAACGCCTTCTTCAGTGTGCGAATCTTCTAGGTGCTACTGGCTTTAAAAGTTGCTGCTATAGAAACGTAACTAAAAAGTATTGGGGGGGATGTGGGTTGCTGGGATTGTGAGTAACCCTGATACTGCTCATGCATTGTGGAGGGGTAAGGGCTCTCTGATTCGCCCCACTCACATTAGGTGTGGATCACAAGTGGGGGGCAGCTGATGACCAGTCACCACAAAGTGCAGCCCGGAGCCGCTCCCCCGCCCCGCCCCGGCCCACCACACCCATCCCAATGAGGCCCTCCCGTCTCACTCCATTAAAACTTAGCCCCATTTCGCCCCATTAAAAAGTCCGAATGACTTTGACACGCAACGGCCCCGCTGGTCCCTGGCGCGAGAGAGGCCCAGGCTCCATTCAAGCGGAAGTGACCGGATCTGGCGTTCTTCTGGAACGGTCCTTGGCCCCATCTCACTCTCGGGGGGGAAACCGCCAGAACTGGGAGGGCCCATATTCAGCTCGGGGGGACCACATCGTCCATTGGCGGGAACATTCACATGAGAAAATCCTTTAAGGCATAACTCTCAAAAATCGTAATGTGGTACGTTTTGTCCAGAATAACTGGTGTGAAACAGAGAATAATTGTGTTTAATTTCACAAAACCAAATATTTTGTCTATCAGCAAAATATCCATTTGAAGTTAAGCTTGAAGGAGAAAAACTCAACTCGACTGCAGCGGCCCATCTGACATCACACGGCAGCGGGTTCAAGCCCAACGAGGAGCGAAGCAGCACAGCTGTCAAGCAGAGGCGGCTAAGGGTTGCTCTGCAACTTGGGTGTCCATGGGACAAAGGGCTTGGAGACACGGGAACGGCGCTCTAAGGCCTGCACTGCCAATCTGTCACCTGTCAGAACAGACTGTTCCTGGGCCTCACTAGCACACACTCTCTCTCCGTTTGTACGTCCCCTCTCTCCTTATCTGGTCGCAGATACCAGTCAGGCGGCTCCTACTCTAGCGAGCTCCAATACCTTTATCGGCGTTCTCTGAATAGCTATCGTTACCTGTATTTATCCAGTCACTGATGTCTCTGAGAGAGCAGGGCCGCCTGCAGAGATGTGCCTGGCGGTAACACCAAAGGCCAGGAGGCATCAAAACCCCCAGAGCCCCGCGCAGAGAGGGACCAAACCCGGGGAAGATTTATCACACAGATTAAGGTAAAATAAAGGTTGCCAATGGATCTCTACAGAAAATCATTAAAAATACGTTTGACATTGGACGCTTACAAGCGTGGGGGCGGGAGGGGGGAGGGGGGGTATGCCATTACAGGTCCAGGCTGGGCCTTCTTTCCCACTGCAACCCTTTTAGATGTCAACGTTCACGCACCGCTGGCTTTGCTGTCCCGCAACTTTAAAGGAGATTTATGGCTGCAACTGCCCATTAAGAGATCCAAAAATAAAACACGAGGATTTTGAATTAAAATCCTGCTTGGGTAGGGAACATTGAAAAGGAAAAACTACATTTTTGACATTGCCTTGGTTTCAGCTAGCACTACTGATGCTATAGTAGAGTTTACGATGCAGATCTAGACGATTCTCATCTTACCTCTGTGGATTTTTTTGAACAATTTGCGTGCCGTAATGTGAATTCAACTGAAAAAAGTGCATGTTAAAGCCAATGTGCCTTTTAATAACAGGGACCTTGTTCAGTCTCCGATAAGCACGTTTGTAACAGCGTACTCCTGGCCTCTTTGGGTTAGTGACTAGTGTGACACTGTACAGTAAATGGCAGGCATACTATAATCAAGGACGCAATTGGACACAAGTTGAAGTGTGCGCGGCTGGTTTTACACAAGCGCTTCCAAAAACGATTTCCGAAGTTAAGGAGCAACCCTAACCCGTGACCACACGAGTGGATAGACGAGCAGGTGAAGAGGATACCATGAGACACAGCATTACATCGCGGCTATGACGGTCAAAGCTTTTAATCGAGTAAAGCAATGGCGCGTTAAGCGATTTAACCACGAGAGAGGGTCAAATCGCAATTAGCTTTTCTGTATTTGAACCCGGATGTTACCGGTTCATTATCCAAACGCAGGCGCGGCAGGAGAAATGGCCGCTTAAACACTGCGCTTAGACGGAGGAGGCTGTGCCAGCCAGAAGCCCAGCGGTGTCTGGTCCGTTGGCTCGATTACCCACAATTCAGCTCTCTAAGACTAGTGATGCCCCGCCCGTGTGGAGATGCGCTCTCAGATCGGGCACTTCCCCTGACCGACCGGGCTGCATCAATCAGACCGGCCAGCACCGACAGGCCTGTTGCTCCCCCCACCCCTCCTCTCCCCCGTTCCTATAATTCCCAGAAACCCAACAGTTTTCATGAACGTGAAAGGAAGCAGTGCTACATTAACATTCAAAGAATTCATCCAATCTTAAGCCTCAGCCACAAGACGACGCTGAATGGATTTCCAAACATCGATTCGACACCTTTTCAACAGATGGCGTTCGGCCCGTCCGCATCTGCTCGAACGGCAGTGACAGGCGAGCAGCGCAACGGGTTATTAAACCTAACAGGCCTTCGCCAGGCGGCGAGCAGCATGCCGCGTTGTCCCAGTAAAGGCCGACGTGTTCTTGGGGAAAATAAACAGCTAAAACTTGGCCGCACCATTTTGAGGCTCTGTGGTTTGGGGAGTCGATGTGGCAAGAGGGGACCTGGGCTCCTGGGGTTTGGGTGTCCCAGTGGTGGGCGGCGTTCAGAGCGGGTAGGGGGGGTTGGGGCTGGGGGTGCAGAGACTGCGTTGCATCTATCGATTTTCAGGGAGGTCGATACCGGCGCGGATGTTATCAACGTCAAGCAGTCCATAGCCAATATCTTTCAGCTGATAAAATCAAGGAGGAGGGGGTGACTTGAGAAGTGGGGAGAGAAGGGAGGGGGGTTGCAGAAGGGGGCTGCATTTTCCTACAAGAGAATATTACAACTCCAGCACCTGTATAGTACAGCCTCAGAGGCTCGGGCACCAGGGTCACACATTAAATCACAGGTCCGGTGGAGGAGGATTCTCAGGAAACAGTGACACAAGACCTGATGCTCAGCCTGCAGTCTTAGTGTCAGTCTCTCTCTTCGTCTGAGCCTGCGGTCTCAGTGTGCCAGAAACTACCGCACAGTCAGTCACACAAGCTGGAGACAGGCCACACACACACACACACACACACACACACACACACACACATTCTCTGAAAAGGGCTGGCATAAAACAGTGTACAAATGTCTCTCGGTGGCCCAACCTCGGCCATGCTAAAAAAAAACTGGTGCCATAATATTCTTTTTTAAATAAATGAATAAATAATAATTATAATAATAGCTTAACTAAAGACGAATCCCTGCAACTGTGGTCCTTCATGGTGAAATCGATCGTGGAGAAAGAAAAGAAGAAAAAGTAAGAAAGAAGAGTACTCGTTTTTTGAAAGGCCCAGTCTGTGGAAATGATTACTGGCATCAGCCAAAAGTGACCTTTTCAAAAGAAAAATGAAGAAAAGAAGAAAAGAGGGTTACTTTCACTCAGCCAGCACAGCCATTTTGTGAAAGAGGCATTTAGGATGATGCGAGCTGTGACATCACAATTGGCCAGGCTGCAATCCTTCATGAGGGAGGAGAGGGAAGACGAAGAGAGGGGAGAGGAGGCCATTGCTACAAAACAGTGGCCTCGGACTTAGACTACCAGCAGGAGACTGGCACTCATTAGACTCATAACTAAAGGGAGATTTGGAGGCGGAGGGAGGGGTAGCGGCTCCTGCTCTGAGCTCATCTTTCAGCCATTTTACAGCATTACTCCCCCGCCAGTTGAAGGGGGGGGGGGCAGGCGGGAGGTTACCATCCCCAAATGCGTCGTGTATTCCCTCTAACCAGGACGAAAACCGTGACGAAGAGGTTTTGGTCAGTGTGCGTCACACAAAAACACCCCCGTACCTTCCCCAGGCGCAGGGGGGGAGGCGGTGGCCATATATCCTGGGCCAACGTGCCAAACACGAGGGAGAACCCTGTGCAGCTAATTCCCCCACTCCCCCCTCTCTCTTTCTCCCGCTCTGTATTTTTAGCTAGTTCTAATAGCTTCTTAATACATCAATGAGCCCTGAATTGCAGGGCTTTCTTACTGTAGTCTGAAGTGGTAGAAGGGGGGGGGAGCTACCACAGAGCTCCACTCTGTGCATGCATTTGGCAGGGTGATCACAACAGACTTCAGGGAGGGGACACCGCATTGGGCCGTCACTAAAAAAAACAACATAAGGGGAGTCCAACTGTGTTCAGGTGATTACATATGCACATGGTGAGCAGGTGTGTGTGTGTGTGTGTGTGTGTGTGTGTGTGTGTCTCCATATGCATGCATTTATACAAATATATACTATGCGTGTGTGTGTGTGTTTGCGTGTACCTGTGTGAGATCTTATATATGTGCATATGTGTACGTGCATACGTGTGCGTGTGTGTATCCGTGTGACACGTTTTATGTGCGTATGTGTGTGTATAAGGGCTGGGGGGCTGCTTGTCGGGCTGGGCCAATCAGACACTTTCTGTACAGCGCTCAACGGCAGGGCATTCCCTGATGCGGCAGCGCCCCCATGTGGTCAGTGTGCATGAGCAGCGGCTTCTCAACCCTGCATTTAGGGAGCCCCCCCCCCAACACACAGTGTCCATAAAAACTCCTGCAACATCAGCCTGCACACCAACCTCTACAGACAGTCTCTAAAACAGGGCTGGCCGAAGGCAGAGCCCAACATCGCCTCCACAATCTGTTCAAAAGATCCTTTTCTGATGCCTTCACCGTTTTTCAGTAATGAGACACTAAAAAACTCAAATTGGCTCAACTCAAGTCCTCCATGAGCTGTTAATAGAAGGCTAATAAGACACTCAAGTTCTCTTTAAAAATAAAAAAAATAAAAAACATATGGCATTGGCAATGTCTTTTCTAAAATGGCTGAACGAGGCAAGAGATACACAAGTTCACATTGGTACACTCTCCACCAATCAGAGCAAAGGAGCCGAGCAGAGGCCTTACCTGATTGGATTCTCCCTCGATCCTGGGGGGCCGGATGCTGGAGAGGTGGATGGTCTTGCACTCGCCCGAATTCAGCTTCACCACGATGGCGTCGGCGTTCACCACCTGCATCACCTGCCACGCGAGACAGACAGACAGACGGACGGACATTAAGCCTGCAATCCGACCAAACGTCCACACGGGCTTACCACTGCTGTCACAAGAGCACCGCCGCCGCCCACGCGTCTGGCCTCCGGGACGAGATTAGTCTGAACCGAGAGGCAGAAAACCCCAAGAATGCCAAAGGATTTGCTACTTGGCCAATGTCCTAATGGTTTTGCTACTTAATCTTAAATCTCTAATTGGATATTTCAGAAAAGCAAAAAATAAATAAATATAATAAATAAAACAATTTTTTTGCATCACACATCCAGCAGCAGACTGATTAATTTGAAGCCGTAACCAAATCAATTTGGATCTGAAAAAGCTACTTGGCCTCATGATCACAGGCCCAAACCGTGTGTGTATTTACGCCTTTTACGATAAAAAGGTGGTTTCATTTTCTCAGAGAAATGGCCGCGGCTCATATTCCAACAGCGACGGGAGAGAAAGAAGCTGAAGTGGGCGTATTGAACGCTAATGTACTGTAATGCAGTGCATTAACAAAAAAAATGTGTAAATATTCCACAGAACAATGGATTGCATAAGAGAGAAAGCACAGAAGAGTGATAATGCACACTACTCCATAGGACTGTGAACAGATTGCAGGGGTGATAGATTTGGATACATCAGAGTACCTCTGTTGGCAGGTAGCAGTATGCGGTATACCTTTCCCATCAGGAGTCGTGCCAAAGCCGTTGGGTAATACAAACTTAACTGGAGGTAAACAGCGTGCTCGAAGCACTAAGTGGGTCGATGAGCGCTTCCGCAAAAGAAGTCAATCGCAGCTTGACTTCAACCTGCCGACTTTGCGAACCCGCCACTCAAACTAAAATGGCTTCCCGGTTTCCCCCCCCTTCCTCTCCCTCGTCCCGGCCAGATGGCAGACGGCCTCCTCTCTGTGAAATAGCGCAGCGTGGGCCATCGAACGAGAGGCGACAGCGCTGCACATTTTCGGGGAAGTTAAATACAGCGGGGGTCACGCGCTTCTGCCCAAAAGGAGTGGGACATACGCACCTGGCGGCGGGGGATTTCATCACTTCCTGTGGGCATATCGGCGACGCCAGGTTATAAAAATGGCCTGCAGCTCAAATAAGAGTCCGTTAATTACGCAAAACGGAGAGAAATCCTCTATCTGAACCACTGTGACATTTGTTTGATTTGTGCTCAAGTTATTTGGGAATTTCACCCATCTCTATCGGGAACGCAAGAAATAGCCTACTGCCTAAAGAATAGCCAACTATCCAATTGCCTATTTTCTGAAATTGTGTGGAGAAGCCACACGAACGCTCCAAAGGTAAATTAAAAAGTAAGCAATGCGAGGATGGTGGGGGGATCAAAACCTCCTCAGAATCATTACACCCTTTATGTCTCTAATAAACATGTTAATTTGCCACGTAGTCAAGCAGACAGGAGAAAAATGAAACACCGGCTATATACAAATTGTAGTGCTGAGAATCCATCATGTTTTAATCACAGGAAAATAAGAAGTGAGAAAGCGGGCCGGGCGATAACAATCCAGTCCCTGACGCTCTGAACAGCGAATCAATTAACTCTTCGTCAGCCCATTATCTACAATCATAATGGGTGAACAATTTTATCAAAATGTTTTTAGAGGAAAAATAAATGAATAAAATAAATGATCGTCGGGAGAAAATGCTGAGAGAGTACATTGGCCGCTAATGAGCAGCTGCATACCCCGTGTTCTGCCAAGCGGGGTTCAGCAAAGACGCGCTCAGCAGGTAGGTGCTGCCCCCTCATGGCGGCTTTGTGAATATTCCTCTGCAGCAAAGGGACTCGGGACTCCATTTCCCCCTCCATTCACATTTCACCTGCGAGAGACGTGGCGCGCGTTCCAAATCCACAGCCCTAAGGAGCCGACGGTGAAACGGACGGATCTGCTCTCGTCCCGTCTCTGCTGGCAGCCTACGCCCGCAGCCCGACGGGACCCCTGCAGGACCCGCGAAACTGGCCTCTGCATTCGGGTGACCTCTATCGAACGCAAAAACCGCGCGGCTGAGAGGAAAAAACGCATGTGGACGGACTGACGCTTGGGAGCAGTTAACGATGCTCGACATCACAGAAATACGAGCGCCCCCCGATAAACCACCTGATAAGCAGGAACTGAAGCCAGTGACCTTGGGCCTGACCTTTGAAAAGCAGGTGCCTTTTACAGCAGGCGGGGGGGTCGCAGACCCACAACCACAAATAATTATATTAAATACTAATTTCAATAATTCTGCAAACCAAGGGGTGGAGATGGGGCCAAATAATATCCTTTCTGACCCCTCCCATTTCAAATCTGAACCTCATTGATTGAGAGATCTGAGGTAAATTAAGTCTACAAATTAAGTCTATAAAAATTGTTGTTTCATCTGCGAACGGGTCGGGTAAATGATTGGTTCTGAAACGTGCTCGGTAAGCGAGACTGGCAAACACCGCCTTTTTATAGAATCAAAGGGTTGACAAATATTTCAAGTATTCCCAAATTCGGCTTAAGGAAGAAGCTACTCTGAGGCCCTAGTTCCTAAAGAAGCGAGCTCTCGTAATATAGAGGGAGAAGGTGGCTTCTGCACACTTCAAAGCACTCTTACATGCACTTACACGCGCGCACACACACACACTCTTACACGCAGGCTAAACATAAGGTGGAGACGCACAAAAAGCCGGGTTAACGCCGACGCATTCACCTCACTTTCAAATTTTTTTTTTTTTTACGGTTTCACTTATTACAGACTGATCCTGGCCTTCAGTTGCAAACAAAGCTCGCGTCGCGTGCTACTTTAACCTTTCAGAAAGAGGCTTCTAAACGCTTTACTGATTGCTGCCCATTTCAAATAACCGTTTACCGTCGCTGGCTATTTTCTTTCATGGAATTATGAATCTTGACTTTGGACACATTGTATTGTGCAGTCTCGCTTGGACTTGAATGAAGGTTTTATTTTCTCCATTCTGCAGCGCTTACCTTGGCAGGGCTACGTCTTCCTTGCAAAAGAGGTTTTAAATCTCAGTATGACATCCTTGTAAAATAAAAGGTTTATGTGTACATCTTAAATAAAAAAAACATAATCAGGTCACTCTGGAGTGCGTTTCACATTTATCACACCGAAATCTCCCATTAAACCGTCTATATTATCTTCTCCCATCCGCTTTCAAAAACCTCAGGAAAAGCGTTACAGTTCAGAAATCAGGGCTCAAGCACTCGGATGACATTAAGGGTGAAAGTGAAGGTTGCAGTTGAGTGGTTCGACCCATATGTGGCCTTTGGAACAGGGGTGGCCAAACCTGGCGCCGGAGAGCCACAGGGTTCTTCGTTGCTCGGCACTTAATTGCTCAATTAAAGCGGTTGATTAAAACTGTCTCCTCGACTCACCTGACGTCTCGGCTCCAAATTGGTTTAATGTGAAAACTAAACCCAGCAGACGGGCCTCTCAAATCTGGCCCTCATGGTCAGTAAGTGCTGTTGCTTTTAATGCTTCCCATCCAATTAGGGGCTAATTTAGCCCTGGGACACCAGGTGAGTGGAATCTTGCCAATCAGTGACAATCAATCAATCAACTGTCAGCTAGATAAGAAAGCCAGTTGTATCACTGGCCTCGAGGGCCACATTAAAGTATCCCAGCCTTACGGTGTATGGAATCCAAGCACACACACTCAGTAAAGATGGGAAAAGTCACCATGCTGCAATGCCCTCTCCACTTAGTTAAACATGGTTCAACCCAAACCTCTTTGTTCTTCCCCACATTAACATGGTTCAACCAAAACCTCTTTGTTCTTCCCCACATTAACATGGTTCAACCCAAACCGCTTTGTTCTTCCCCACATTAACATGGTTCAACCCAAACCTCTTTGTTCTCCCACACATTAACACGGTTCAACCAAAACCTCTCGGTGGCTGTGTCCGAATCAGAGCCCTATCTACTGCGTCCCATTCGCTGTGTACTAGCACACTGTATACTGCTTACTGCAGTGATACTTTAATAACATGCAGTATGTGAAAAATATCCTCCATACTATTATCAGTGAAAACTTGAAAATAAGTATATCACCCTGGGATATTAAGGACACTCAATTTTCTGAATTGTCTTTTTTTTTTTTTTTATGTTTATAAAGTATACTCAAGTGGCATAGTCAATAGTAGGGACGTGATTCGGACATGGCCTGTGTGAGCTACTCACACCCTGTACCTCACACGCCCTACCCTCTCAGCCAGTCTCACCTTTGCCACAAACTGTCGGTCTTTCAGATCCAGGTTGGCTGTGGGAGCCACGTAGTCCTTCCACATCCTGACCTTGCGCTCCTTGGCTGACCTGTCGGAGAGCGTCCCGCCCCGTTAGCAGTGGTGTGTCTGACACACCCTTACGGTGCGCTATTGCCAGTGAACTCATCACTGGTTAGTGTGTGGTTGCAGTAACAGTCATTTCTTCAAATTTAATTGTGACTTTATTTGAGCTTTGAAGTACACTGCAAGTACTACTCTGGAGAAATACACTGATAGTTGTACAACCCGGAAAAGAACAGAATGAATACAGACTGCAGAGGGACAAATGTGACCACCGGACCGTGGGTAAAGGCAGCCAACCACTGCTTGACCGTGCTTCGACCGTAACTGGACCGTGCTCACCTTTCCGCCGACCTCAGCTTGTCAGCCCCCTGCGTGTAAACCGCCATGGACCAGTCTACACAGCGGGCAAAACCCTCTTTCAGCAGCAGCTCTGTGATGTTCCCATTCTGCGGTGGATAAAGGAGAAGTCACGCAACGCAACGCAACGCACGCAGTATTCAACATGTCAAATCCAGAGTCCAGAGTTAGATCGTGACACTGATCCACCCAAACAGCATTTAACTTGTTGCTATGGAAACAGTCAATTCAATTTGTGAACCATAGTTATGAATAGTGTTTGATCAACAGCAGACATTTTCATCGGTTTTTCTTTTACCCCCCTCCCCCAGTTGTTTTTTGGAAATTATATAAAAACATTAGTTTTTAATTCCATGCATCACTCCATCCACTTGAGTCACTAACAGGTGCATTTTCCTAAAATACTTACTTTCACAGGTGCATTTTGCTAAAATACTTTGAAATGACTCAAATCAACAGACTCCCACTCCATAATCACGATGTCTAACCGTTGGTTACGGTTGCTATGCGCTGATCGGTAAATCGCCATGTCAGCCGCAATGTCAACATCCTTTGGCAAACAGTCAATTACCAATTGTGCCTCTCAGATTACGACTGTGCCACCTGTGCCGCATGGAAGATCACAAAAAGCACAGGTCACAGTCACTTCAGACTTCACTAACCCAGACCTGGGCACCTGCAGTGTATTGCAGGTTTTTGCTGATCCCTTAGGGATGTTCAAAACACATGCTTTAATTCGTCCATGATTTTGCCCTTAATATTATTTTGACACAACGCAGAATCGGCTGCCAATTTGCTTTGGCTCTGAACCTCATTTTCCACAAACGGATAATTTTCAGAGAGACTAGGTGTAGACACTTCTAATTTGACGTGGCCTTAAGGGGCTAAAATCGCAAAAGCATCCCCCTGATAGCCATCAGTGGGGGTCTAGACCCAGACCTCCGGGACAGCTAGCAGGGGGGGTCGTGAGCGATTTGGAACAGGCGGTTAAAAGACGACCGTTCCTCACGCAGCTCTGCGGTCCTGCTCTTTACCGCTGTCGTGGACGCAGACGTCAAGGCGCTTGACCGTTTGGCCGATTGAATATCGCCTCTGGTGCTTTTCTCTCTCGCCCCGTGAGAAAAACCTGCTCTCACTTCCGCAGTCAAAGAAGCTTTCTTTGTTTTCCGACGGCTCTCCACTTCCTCGTTAAAGCTGGCGCTAACGCTACATCAGCAGCCATGTCCTTTACCACACAGGCACAACACCACTGCTTTCACATTCATTCCATTAAATCAGGGGTGTCAAACTCCAGTCCTGGAGGGCCGCAGTGTCTACAGGTATTTCTGGTTTCCTTTCAATCAGCCGCCAATTAAGGCCTTGAGAACAAGGTGTGTGGATTATTTCGCCAATCAATGACTTGCATTAATCACTCATGCTGAAACACACCAAAAACCAGCAGCCACCTCGGCCCTCCAGGACTGGGGTTTGACACCCCTGCATTAAATAAGCACTGCTTTTTCTAAAGCCACTGTCGATTCATTTTGGTACACAAATGTCTAGGTCTTCAGAGGTCTTATATATATTTTTTTTTTTAATGAATTTATTTTAGCACACAAATCACAATGCCTAGAGGTCTGCAGAGGAAATTAAATAATCCAAAGTAGAACCTGGGAAAATTATATTTTTTGCTTCAACTTAACGCGTTGCTGCATTGAAGGTGATTATATTACCACAAGGGGGGGGCGTACCACTGCAACAAGATAGGCGAGCTCCGTTACGGGACGGGACCTTACCGGGTGCATGATGGTCCCCAGGATGATCTGGTTGGGACAGCTCTCCAGGATGATTTGCACATCCCTCTGGAGCAGCCGTGACTCGGTGAAAAACTTGGCCTCGGCAGCGAAGGGCTCCGGAGACTCCGCGCCATCCGGCTCCCGCTTGAAGCTCGGACACTGAAAACGCGGACGGGGGCGGGAAGAGAGGATGACAAGACAGGAATGTAAAAACAAATCATACGATGGAGAGAGGTTTCACAGCAGGTTCTTAGAGGGTTAGAGCAGCTCTTTGAGAAGATGGCACATATTGTGTACGTGTAACTGGGCCAACTTGCAATAATGTTGGGTTATCTGGAGAATCAGGGAATAAATGGGTGCCACCAGGGTTTGAGCCCCTCGTTTTCAGACGGGTGGCTGGACGGTGGCCTAGAAACACGTGACCGTGTGACCCACGATGAGGAAGCGAGTCAAGGTACGCCGGTTTGTGTCAGAAGGCCGATGGCGGGGGGCGATTCCGACGTGAACGCACCTTTATACCAGACAGCATCACGGTGACCAGGTAGTAGTCGGGCAGGAGAAGGGCGCGGACGACACTCCCGTCGCGAACGTGCTCGATGATAGCTGGAGGAGGAGGGGAGGGGGAGAGAAAGTCTCACTGGCTGCGAATCAAAAACCGTACATAATTAGGGAGGCGCGTTGGCAGGATGTGAAGAATCTGCTCCCCGGGGCTCTCTCGTTTAAGTTTGTATTTGCACACGAACAGCAGAAATACCAGGGAAGTGTTGCAATAACACGCAAAGAAGCCAATGCAAGCGCGTAGGTGAGTTGAGGATCCCAGACGGAGCTTAACTAGGAACCTGGCCAAGCCCAATCATATGGATTACACATAAATCAGGGGGGAATTACAGCCTGCTCGCTAGCACAGCCTGCTCGCCATTCAAACAACCCAAGAAACTAACCACACGGTTCACCTCCAGAGCCCCCCAGTGGCACGGAAGATGTACTACAGGACAGAGGAGAGCCCAGAACAGCGTCCTCCCGACGGGTCGTCGACGCGGACCTACCGTTGACCGGTTTCTGGTGCAGGGAGTCCACAAAGTTGCGCGGGTTCTCGATGCTGTATTTGAGATCGCGGATGGTTTGAGATCCACCCCCTTCCGACCACATTCCTTTTTTGGATGCTTTTGCCTGGTCCTCCAGATCGCACAGTTTGGCCTGGTCCGGACTGCAATAACCAGCGAGAAAGTGATAAAAATCAACAAGACAAAAGCAATCGCCTAAATTAGGCCGTTATAAACACGCTATACGGAGAAATAAAATCCACAAAGTTCTACTCTATCTATTGTATTATTGCTGATATTAGAGTACTCCATGAATAGAAATGAATGCCACAACATTATAATATGCTACATAAATCCAGAGTTCTCTTTTGGTTTATGAAGACAATTCATTGATATTATTCATTTCAGTGCCTGGAAGTGACAGTTTCATGCAGTGCTTGGGGACAAAATCTGCGGTAGATTACTCAAAAATTCAATCTAAGGAGCAACGGAATAAACGTATATCAAATTACTGGAATTGCACTCCCTTATTGCCACAGTGCTTAAAGTGTTTTATTATGGTTTCAAAGCAGATACCTTTTTCCAGGGTGACAAACGCCGCTCACATTCTGTGTGTATCCACTGATACAGCTGAATGTTCAGCCATACCAACCAGGGTATGAAATTTACTTTTTCACCCACTGACCAGAGTAGTTTGTGGATTCTAAAAATCAGCAGCCACATAACCTTTTACAATATAAACATGACCAGGTTGTTTACCAGCCACAGTGGCTGCTAGAGTATAACTTTAGGTTACTGTCGTAACCCCGGTTCTTTGAGTAATATGAGCGAGATGTCTCGCTATGGGATGTGACCCTCCGCAGCCCTGACAGAAGTACCTATCTCAAATAACCAATCCTGATTGGTCAGAGAAGCGTGTCCCTCCGCTGCGTGATGTAGTCCCCCCCACTACAAATACCGCAACAGGAGGACACGCCCGCCATTCTAAAGCCCGAAATTCCTTCTCACCGCCCAGCAAGAAGGGTTGTCTGGCGAGACATCTCGCTCATATTACTCAAAGAACCGGGGTTACGACAGTAACCTAAAGTTCTTTTTCATAATCTGAGCTCAATGTCTCGCTATGGGATGTGGTTACTCCCGCATTGCCAGACAGCTTTATCGAACAGCAACCAACCAATGGGAGGGTCCAGATGTCCAGATGCTAAGTCTGAAGGACCGCGCTGGCAACGCACGGGCCCGACACATCCAGCATGTAGAATCGGACAAAAGTCAGAGGCGAAGTCCAACTCGCCGCCGCACAAATGTCCTGAATAGACACCCCCCTGAACAAGGCCCAGGATGCAGCCATGCCCCGCGTAGAGTGAGCGCGCAGGCCCGCAGGCGGGCGCAACCCCTCATTAGCGTAGGCCAAAGTTATAGCTTCCACCAGCCAGTGTGAGAGGCGCTGCCTCGAAACAGGCTGACCTTTCCTGGGATTAGCCCAGGAAATAAAGAGCTGGTCGCTCCGTCGGAAGCACTGAGTCCTGTCCACATAACAACGTATGGCCCGGACCGGACACAATGTATGAGCCCGCTGGTCAGCAGCTGGAGCTGTGAACGCAGCGAGAGAAATCGGGGAGCATGAACCCACCACCTTAGGCACAAAGGCTGGGTTAGGTCTCAGCGACACCCTTACGTCCCCTGGGGCAAACTGAGTGCATGATGGATGCACCGAGAGTGCATGAATATCGCTGACCCGCTTCGCGGAAGCGAGCGCCAGCAACAACATTGTCTTAAGAGACAAATGCTTCAAACTAGCACCCTGTAACGGCTCAAAGGGGGGACCCTTAAGCCCCTCCAAAACCACCGTCAGATCCCATGGGGGCATAAGCGGCCTGGAGACTGGGAGCAGTCTACGGGCACCCTTCATAAAGCGGCACACCAGAGGGTGCTGACTCACTGTTTTGTCCCCAAAGCCCACGTGACTGGCGGCAATGGCCGCCAGATACACTTTGACTGTCGAGAAGGCTCTGCCATCATCGATGAGGCTCTGAAGGAATGATAAGACCACCGGAACAGAGCACTGAAAAGGGGCGTGATTCCGATCATGGCACCACCGCTCAAACACCCCCCACTTACCAGTGTACAAAGACCTGGTAGAGGGGGCCCGAGCATTCTGAATAGTGTTAATCACACTCGGAGGAAGGCCCGCAGTGGTCATAGAGAGCCACTCAGGGGCCACGCCCACAGTTGTAACCTGTCCGGGTGTGGGTGGAACACCGTCCCCCCCCCCTGTGACAACAGGTCCCTGCGTATTGGCAACTGCCAAGGCCGGGCGCACAGCAACTGATAAATCTCCGCCAACCAGTGCATCGCCGGCCAGTGTGGAGCTATCAGGATAAGAGAGTGTCTGTGTTCCCTCACCCTCGCCAGGGTGGGAGGAACCAGCGCCAGAGGGGGAAACGCATAGAGCAGCTCGTGAGGCCAGTCGTGCGCCAGAGCGTCCAGCCCCAAGGGGGCCCCCCGACTGTGTAGGGAGAAGAACAGCTGACACTGGGTGTTCCCCTCCGACGCAAACAGGTCCACTTTGGCGCGGCCATAAATGGACCAAATCTGCGTCACCACGAGAGGGTGTAAAGTCCATTCTCCGTATACGGGCGCACCCCTGGACAAGAGGTCCGCCCCCACGTTCAGGGTCCCCGGGACATGCGTTGCCCGCAATGACAGGAGACGCACACTGCTCCACAGGATCAGTTTGCGTGCCAATATGTGTAATTGACGTGAGTGCAAACCCCCCTGGTGATTTATGTACGCCACCGTGGTCGTATTGTCCGTCCTCACCAGGACATGATGACCCCTGAGGAATGGGAGGAAATGTTTCAGAGAGAGAAACACTGCCGAGAGCTCCAGAAAATTTATGTGATGTCGCTGGAGACCCAGGCTCCAGCGGCCCCTCACAGATCTGCCCTCGTGAATGCCGCCCCACCCCTGGAGGCTGGCATCCGTAGTGACCACTTTCCTGGACAGGACGGTGCCCAGGGGCACACCCTGAGTCAGAAAAGAGGGTGCCCGCCAGTGACGTAGGGCCAACACGCAATCCGACGTCACCAAAATCCTCCGTGCGCCATGACGCACGGGGTCCAGCCTGAGCGCAGCAACCCAGCGCTGAAACTCCCTCATGTGGAGGCGACCGAGGCGTATTACGTGTATAGCCGAGGCCATCAGGCCCAGCAGGCGCAGACACACCCTGAATGGAACGTAACAGTGTCTCTGAAAAAGAGCAAGACATGCCTTGAAACTGTTCGCCCTCTCCTCCGAGAGGCGCGCAGTGAACGGCATTGATAGCAGCTGTAACCCGAGGAAGATTATTTCTCGACCCGGTGAGAGATTGCTCTTTTCCGTGTTTATCACAAAGCCCAACTCTGACAGATGACGTGTGACAAACTCCGTGTGCGACCTGGCCTCCTGCTCCGAGCGCGCTAGGAGAAGCCAGTCGTCCAAATATGTGGCCAGGCGTATTCCCCCCCGCCTTAGCGGGGCGACCGCCGCGTCCGTACACTTCACGAACACCCTCGGGCTGAGGGAAAGTCCGAACGGGAGCACTCGGTACTGATAGCACACTCCCTGAAACGCAAACCTCAGATACTTTCTGTGGGCAGCGTACACTTTTATATGGAAATAAGCGTCCCTCAGATCCACTGATGTGAACCAGTCGCCTGGTTTTATTAGACGCAACAGTGATGCCTGTGTCAGCATCCTGAACTTGTATTTCCTTAAGTGACAGTTCAGAGCCCTGAGGTCCAAGATAGGGCGAATTCCTCTCCCCCCCCGTTTGGGGACGAGAAAATATCTTGAATAATACCCGGATTGACTCTGCTCGGGAGAGACGATCTGAATAGCTTTTTTGTCTAAAAGAGACATTATCTCCTCCTTTAGCACGCCAGCTAAACGTCCCTGTGCTCGTGACTGTATTATGCCGGAAAAACGAGGCGGCACAGTGTTGAACTGTAGCCGGTAACCCCGCTCTATCGTGCGTAATACCCACGGATGAGCCCCTATTTCTCTCCACTTTTGAATGTGAAAGCACAGTGAAGGGGAGAAATTCGGCTGAGGCTTTTCCAACACGGGAGGGCTCATAAGCGGTAGCATGGCTCCCTCCAGTGGCAGAGCGAGAGAATGTCCCTCGGGCCGTACTGCGCATGCGCGAACTCGCGCTGCAGCCTGGGCAAATTCCTCCGTAGCCGGAAGTGGGATGCCCACCGCCGGCAACAGAGGGACAACATGCCCGGTGGACATGTTGCTTATGTGCAAAGCATTTATTTTGTTTTTGCTTGCTTTGTTTTGGGTATTTTTCACACATTTTGTTTTCAACTTTATTACCTTGAATAAAGGCAGAACATTGTGTGTATGCGCGTGCTTGTGGACATGTGAACACGGCTGTGCAACGGCAAACAGCCCGGTGACAATGTCCCTCCTCGTCTCGTCTGGCCCTGGGGCGGAGATCAGCGACTGGAGATGCGCACTTAAAACCCTCTTTGGTGGAGCCCATGAACGGGGAACTGATGGGCGCGTCACCCGGAGAAACGGCGAAGGCGGTCAAGTAGCCGCCTTCTTCCTCCTACCCTGCGCAGCTGAAGCGGCCGGTGAAGGCGGCGGGGCTGCGGGCTGAGCGCCGGGGGGACCCTTCCAACCAACCCGAGGGGCAGGCGACTGGGATCGGGCCGGGGAAGGTTGCTGCTGCGGCCTCTTCGGGACCTTAAATCGCGCAGATTGAGCAGCGGCCTGGGCGAAAGATTTTCCCCGGGGCGGGGGAGACGGCGAGGGGGCTCTACGCGGCAGGCAGAGCGCAAACGCCTCGTTATCTTTCTTCCTCGTCTCCGCTCTCTCCTGCATGGAGGTCAGAGCTGAGCCGAAGATACCCTCCGGTATGACGGGCGCATCCAGGATGTCATCTCGCTCTCTGTCAGTCAGCCTGGCGAGATTGAGCCACCTGGCTCGTTCCTGGACCACGAGAGAAGCCATAGCTTTCCCCGTGGCGAGCACAGCCACCCGCTGGACATGAAGGCACAGGTCCGAGATCACTCCCGCCTCGCGCCAAACCGCGGCGCTAGGTGCGCCGTGGAGAATGTCAGCTTGGTAAGCGGAGAGAAGCGACAGCACATTCAAAGCCCTCATCGAGAGCGCGGCTTGCTTGTACGCTCTCTCGGTCAAAGCAGACTGAAGACGCTCCGATTTAGCAGGGAGGGACGGATGTCTGCTTGAGCCAGCCATGGCGCCACCCGGGTACAGATGCGCTGCAACCGGGGACTCGACCGGGGGCATGGCGAGGAGACCCAGGGCTTCCATGTTCTCGGTGTCGAGAACGGAGGCACCCGGAATCTGGTTCCTTCCGCTGTACGGCTTGTCGCTCCACATCTTGGTGAGCTCGAGCAGTAAGTCAGGGAAGACGGGAAGAAGCTGCTTGGCCGTGTTACCGCCCGGTGCTAATAGCCTGCCCTCGTAGCGAGAGCGCAAGGGCTGTGTCACCGGAGCGGGCCAGGGAATACCCATGCTCGCTGCCGCACGTTTGCACGTGTCGAGCAGGACCACAGGAACCGGGGACGAGGGACTTGCGTCCCCGCCGTCCTCCGAGCCCTCAGAAAGCAGCCCCGGCTTTGCAGCCGGCACCGGAGTGATTAAGGCCTCATCGTCATCCTCGCTCTCTGAAATGAGAGGGGGATAATCGAAGTCATCCTCTACACACTCCAGCTCTAACACATCGTCGGAAGGAAAGGCAGGAACCGGGGACATCACAGACAGGGTGGCCCAGTCGGTGTGCACCTCCGGTTCCTCCTCCACCATGAACTCCTCTTCGTCAGCGGCTACCGGGGCAGCGGCCGTCAGAAGCGGGTCCTGGTCGGACAGGCTGGCTTGGCGAGCCAGGCGGCGTCTCAAGCTTTTCGTCGTGAACATTTTACAATGCACACACGAACCGGGGACGGATAGGGACAGCCTGGCGTGGTCAGTCCCGAGACACCTCACACACACGGAGTGCGTATCCTTCCCCGAAATCCGGGCACCACAGGAGCAGGGCCGGGAGTCTCCTCTGGCATGAGGAGCAGCGGACGCCATGGGGGCAAAAAACACCGGCTGGTGTGCGGGTGTTTTTCACGGTAAGTGCTAGCTAACTGGTGTGTTAGGAGCAGGTAGCTAGCTAACTGGTGTGTTAGGAGCAGATAGCTAGCTAACTGGTGTGTTAGAAGCGAGAGGCTGATAACTGGCGTGTTAAAAGCAAGATGCTAACTGGTGTGTTAGCAGGAAAACGTCAAGGAGAGCTGGCGTGCAAAACCTCGGCGAATATCGTGAGCTGAGTTAGCGTCCGTCGACAGAAGCTAATAAATAATTAATTCCGTCTGTGGACAGTTAAACTAACTTAGGCTCGGGTGAGATAATGCTTCTAGGTGAGAAGAATTTTTAGAATGGCGGGCGTGTCCTCCTGTTGCGGTATTTGTAGTGGGGGGGACTACATCACGCAGCGGAGGGACACGCTTCTCTGACCAATCAGGATTGGTTATTTGAGATAGGTACTTCTGTCAGGGCTGCGGAGGGTCACATCCCATAGCGAGACATTGAGCTCAGATTATGATAAAGAACTCTTACCAGCAACAATCAAACCAGCCTTTGGTAGGTGGCTGGTGTAAATTTTGCACCCTGACACCAACATACTGTATGTTTTTCATTTAATGATATAATGAAACACCAGCACCCCCCCCGGGAAAATTCAAACGGGAAACCTTGTCACAAGCCCAGCTCTCTAACCACTACTCCCCACTGCTAGGTTCCATTGAAATGAGTCTACCTTTATAAAACCTTAACCCTGGCCCAGATACATTCTAAGAAAATTAAATCGCTAAGCCATGACGTTCAAAAGCATCGATAATCTTTCATCAGCAACAAAACCTTGATTCTTCAGTCGCGCACCAACACCACTTGCTCGTCAAATCGGTCGCCTTTAATCTGACAATATTGGAAGGGCCTCAGGCCTCAGATTGCTCTGATTAATATGAAAGCGCATTTGCACAAACACACACTGCTGATTCCATTATTTGGTTCAGAAACTCAAACAGAAAAAGCCCAGGGAAGGCTTTAAAGTGGGTTTCGATTCATATAGGGGGGCACCGCGTCGCAGAATGTTCTGGAAAAACTGTGCTACCAATTGGCGCCCTGGACATGGACTTGCAAAATAATCCTCTCTTCTCACTTCGACTTTAGTTCCTTTCATGTAGGAACATTTTCCCAAATACATGCACTCCACATAAAAAGCCTCACAAAAAAGGGTGAATTAAAATTGGCCTACACTACATTTCCAGTTTCTTTGTAAAATTATTTTGTGCCAACGACTAGACAATTATTGCACTTCAGCAAGAAATTCATAACCCCAGAAAACCTGTCATTTTAGCTGTGAACCGGTGCCAGGAACAATTCATAAACGCAGGTAATAAGAGCAGCGGCATTCCATCCAATTATTTAAATAATAATGAAACGGCCCCACAGGATGCATTCATTCAGACGAAGGGCACCGTCTGTAGAATTTATGAAGCAGAGCAGACTTCTGCTCAGGCCTTGTGGTGAGCGTGATTTCACTCCGCAAACCGTCCCGGGAATTAAAGAGGGTTGGTACGTCTGTTAGGAAAACATTTTCCTTAATGCCGACTCAGCCATTGGCTCCCAAAACTACTAGTGCGAGAGGCAAGCGCAGCCGAGGATGTCGATGTTGAACTTTCGATTTGATCAACAGACTTTCCCTGCCTGTAAGCGTTACTCAATTCAATATAGGCCTATTTCTATTAGAGACTGCATTACATACGATTCAAAGCACTTTGGAAGCCTCCACTTTGACAGTGAACCTAACTTTCCCTCCCGAAATTAAAAATGGGAACACATGAAACGAAAGGGTTCAAGCAGCTGAAAAGCTCCTAAAATATTCCCACTGACATGGTTATCGGGGTGAGGACAGGCGGCGTGGGCAGATAAGCTGCAATGAAGGGTGCCTTCAAGTGTTCCCGCTTAATTTACTCTGGGAAGCGGCTGACCGTCTAATTTATGCTTAGCGGCGTACAGGAAACAAAACCAGACCGGTCAAGCGTCCAGGCTGGGGCGGCTCATCCGACCTGATCCCGGGCAGAAACGCTCCCGCTAAACCGGTCGCCATTAGCGACAAGCGATGTGTGCGTTTGTGCGGGTTACTGGAGGGAGAGATGTTTGGATGTTTGCCTGTGTTGTACAGGGAGGGGGGGGGGGTGAGCAAAGCTAGCTAAGCCAGCAGGGGAGCACTAAGAGTGAAGGAGAATAACAGAATGCCTTTTAGCTATTTGGGGAGATGTAAGGCTAAATGGGTAACTGGCAGCCATGCAAAGAAATTGTGGCTTTTTTATATTTTTTTCCCCCCTCTTGAGTGTTTTGGGAAGGAATCAATGAAGTCTTTTAGAAAAGCGGCTGCAGAAAGTAACGCTCAAAAGGCTCGGGACAAAAGATGCAATGTTTGCAGTGTTGGACAGCCAAGCGCTCCACGCCTCTTATCGCATGGCTCCGTCTCCAAAGCCCCGCAAACGTTAACACCTCCTCGTCCAAAATCCGACGTCTCAGTTCGCCGTCCCTCCGTTCGACCGGCGTTGCCGTCCGTGTCGGTCAGCAGACTGTAAAGTGAAGCTTTGGGACGGCACATGCAGGTTATGCCTGATGCCTGATTCGCTGAGCCCTGCCACCCAATCAGAAAAAATATCCCTGTACAAACCACAAGAGCCCCTCCCCCAGTGGTTCTGGCAGGCTCCGAGGCCGGGTACCAGGCCGTGCTAGCCTCCCCACACAAGGGCCTGTTGAGCTTCCTGTTGAGTGTCACAGAATAAACGCCTCACTGTCACAGCGACCGTGCACCTCTTGCCCCATCAAAACCATTGGCTCAGCATCCTAGGAATCCAGGCACGCATTCAATCTAACCTCAAAACACCACGTCCTTATCCCACGGGGGAAAAAAATCCAAACCTTTTTTTCATCGTCGCTGCAGTTGGGATTAATAGTCTGTTTCCAAACGGAACATTACGGCTCTGGTGGGCGCCGAAACCATCGATAACGCACTCAAAACACATCAATGAGTAAGAATAGAGCGATATGAGCTTGCTTTAAATACAGACCCTTTGGCTTTTAGCCTGGATGTGGATAGAGCAGAATGACCTGCTGCACTGATACACACAGATCATAAACCCGGCGGTGCTGGACCCAGAAGCCAGTGATTCCACCCCCCCTCCCCCTTATATAGCACGAGTGTGGAGGTGTGGAAAAGGCCGGATGGTAATGAACGCTCCTTACTTGTTGCCACGGATACCCTCTCTGCGCACTGTGGCCAGGCCTTCTGTAACCAGAGACTCTGCGAGGCTCTCCCCCGACGTATCTGAGAAAAGAAAGACCAGGTACGGCGTTAGAGACGCAAAGTGGATCCATCTCCTCTGCTTCTTAACCACAGGAGCTACCGGTGACATATTACGTACAGAATACCACGGTACAGTACTTGGTCACACCCGTTCAGGACAGTTCATAACACTGATTAACAGACACTGTAGACTCAAACGCAGTCTTGGAGGGCCGCAGTCTCTAATGGTTTTTATTTTATACCCACCAGCACCCCCCCCACGTAGGAGGTCAACTTTATTATAATAGTCATTAAACTTTGAACATTTATGCAGGTGCCATCTGTGTGTAGATTCATTTTTTGTAATTTTTCTGGAGCGCAGTATAGCCTGTTGAGTATTTTAAACTGGAGTAGTTTATGATTGGTTGATCTGAATGGTTGTCTTGCATTTCAGGCATTTGACCAGTAGAGTCCACCTGGGGGAATATTTAGGTCCTCAGTCCAATGTTTGGCACAGTTGTCGAATGAATGATAAACGGTTGCGTTGAGAATGTTGTAGAAATGTCGTACCTTGTTTTTTCCCCCTTGTGGTGCCAGTAGTTCAGTTTCATATGAGTTTGGTACATGGGTTTTAGTATTTTAACAGATTTTTTAATTATTCCCTTTAATTTAGCGTAGTTTAAGAATTCATTATGAGATATTGAATGTTTGGTGACCAGTTCAGGAAATGAAATTAAAAGTATTATTCTTAATTAGATCTTGTAGATTGAAGATGCCATGCGCCTCCCAACTGGGCCAACTGAATGGTTTATTGTTGATGATAAAATTGGGATTCCTCCATATTGGTTGATTCAGTGATATGTTTGAATGAAAGTATTTTATGGGATGATTTTAATATTTCCAGTGATGTTTGTAAACTTTGTTAGTAGAGTTCCTAGTAGTTGTTTAGGACATGCATTACTGTAGTAGATGTTTAGGACATGCATTACTGTAGTAGTTGTTTAGGACATGCATTACTGTAGTAGTTGTTTTGGACATGCATTACTGTAGTAGATGTTTTGGACATGCATTACTGTAGTAGATGTTTTGGACATGCATTACTGTAGTAGATGTTTAGGACATGCATTACTGTAGTAGATGTTTAGGACATGCATTACTGTAGTAGATGTTTAGGACATGCATTACTGTAGTAGATGTTTAGGACATGCATTACTGTAGTAGATGTTGAGGACATGCATTACTGTAGTAGTTGTTTAGGACATGCATTACTGTAGTAGATGTTGAGGACATGCATTACTGTAGTAGATGTTTAGGACATGCATTACTGTAGTAGTTGTTTAGGACATGCATTACTGTAGTAGTTGTTTTGGACATGCATTACTGTAGTAGATGTTGAGGACATGCATTACTGTAGTAGTTGTTTAGGACATGCATTACTGTAGTAGATGTTTAGGACATGCATTACTGTAGTAGTTGTTGAGGACATGCATTACTGTAGTAGTTGTTTAGGACATGCATTACTGTAGTAGATGTTTAGGACATGCATTACTGTAGTAGATGTTTAGGACATGCATTACTGTCGTAGATGTTTTGGACATGCATTACTGTAGTAGATGTTTAGGACATGCATTACTGTAGTAGATGTTTAGGACATGCATTACTGTAGTAGTTGTTTAGGACATGCATTACTGTAGTAGTTGTTTAGGACATGCATTACTGTAGTAGATGTTTCGGACATGCATTACTGTAGTAGATGTTTCGGACATGCATTACTGTCGTAGATGTTTTGGAAATGCATTACTGTCGTAGATGTTTTGGAAATGCATTACTGTCGTAGATGTTTTGGACATGCATTACTATAGTAGATATTTTGGACATGCATTACTGTAGTAGATATTTTGGACATGCATTACTGTAGTAGATGTTTAGGACATGCATTACTGTAGTAGTTGTTTTGGACATGCATTACTGTAGTAGATGTTTAGGACATGCATTACTGTAGTAGATGTTTAGGACATGCATTACTGTCGTAGATATTTTGGACATGCATTATTGTAGTAGTTGTTTTGGACATGCATTACTGTAGTAGATGTTTAGGACATGCATTACTATAGTAGATGTTTTGGACATGCATTAGTGTAGTAGTTGTTTTGGACATGCATTACTGTAGTAGATTTGAGTCCCTTTGAGTTCAGTCTTTGATTGGTGATGAAGTAAACCATCGCCTCATTTGTAGTGCTCCCATTGCCAAATAGTAATGATGGAAATTTAAACGTAACCCACCCTTGTTAGTTGGACTGCTTAGCCTGCTGAATGAGCAGCTTGCCTTTTTATTCCCCCAGGTGAACTGGGACAGGTGTTGCTGAAGGGTGTCAAACCATTTTTCTGTTATTATTAATGGCAGCATGTTCAGGGTGTAATTTATTTTGGGTAGTATCATCATTTTGACTATATTAATTCTTCCCCACAGTGTTAGTGACATGTTTGACCCTTTTGTTATATTTTCTCTGTTTCATTATCTCCATTAAGTTCATACCCCTTGTAGTTGTTAAATTGGTTGTTATTCTTAAGCCCAAGTAATTTATTTCCTTTTCTGACCATTGGATCGTCACTCTGGAGATGCCCGATTTTCTGCATATGCAGTTGATGGGCACGAGTTCCGATTTGTTCCAGTTTACTTTATAGCCTGATAACTTGCCAAATTCCTCTGTTATTTTTATCAGGGATGGTAAGGATTCTGAAACCTTTGAGATACAGTATTATGTCATCTGCATATATGAATAGTTTGTATTTTTGATTGATGTGATGTACCTGTGATGGAATCTGACATTCTGATTTTACAGGCAAGTGGTTCTATTGCTAGGTTAAATAATAGTGGTGATAGTGTACAGCCCTATTTTGTACTTCGATGCAGATTGAATGGACGTGAAATTATGCCGTTTGTGGATATAGATGCTTGTGGATTGGTATATAAAATATTTATCCATTTTATGAAATTTGGTCCGATTCCATATGAAGCAAGTATTGTTAGTAGGTATTTCCAATCTATCCGGTCAAATGATATTTCAGCATCCAGGGTGCATAGTGCTGCAGAAATGTGTGACTGTTTTGCTAGGTGAATAACATTGAATAGTTTCCTGGTGTTGTCCGAGGAGAATCTATTTTTCATAAAGCCTGTTTGTTCTGGGTCTATAGGTTTAGGTAGTATTTGAGCTAAACGAAGGGCAAGTATCTTGGCTAATATTTTATTGTCAATGTTCATGAGTGTGATGGCCGATAGTTTTCACAGAATAATGGATCCAATTGACCATATATTCTTATACGTTTCTAGTAATTGTGGAGCAATTATCACTTGGAATGTCTGATAGAATTCAGCTGTGTAGCCATCTGGACCGGGCGATTTGTTTTTGGAAAAGGTGTTGATGGCTGTCTCTATTTCTTGGAGCAAGACAGGGGAGTCGAAGGTATTCTTTTCGTCTTTCGTAAGATTAGGTAGATTGGTGTTGATCAGAAATTTTTTGAGCTGTACAGGAAGATCATTGTCTTTTATGATTTCTGAGGTATATAGTTTTTCAAAGAATTTAACAAATGCAGTATTTATTTCTTGTAGGTTCTGAGTTGTGTTGCCGGTTGCAGTCTTAATGCTTATTATAAGATTTCTGGTGCGTTGTTTCTTAATCCTTGAAGCTAAGAGTTTGCCTGCTTTTTCCCCATCTTCAACTGAGTTTAGACGTGCTATGTTTATGTCGTGTTCTATTTTGTCTTTTAACAGGGTGTTGTGCTGCAGTTGTAATGTGCATAGTCTAGACCATTCACTTTCATTGTATGCTCTAACTAGCCTTGTTTAGATTGATTTTATTTAATTAATTAATGATAATGCTTTAGCCTCCTGTAGTTTTTGCCATTTCGATGAATTCCCCTCCGAGACGGTCTCTAATGGTTTTTTTTTTATTTCCTTTCAACGAGCAGCCAATTTAGGCCTTAGAAACAAGAGTCCATTCTGGACTTGAGTTTGGGCTCCCTGCTCAAACTGATCCATCCCCTCTACTTCTTAACCACAGGAGGTTCCAGTTGGTAACGGGAGTTTCTGGTGCTGCATTACAGCACAGAATACTACAGTACTAATTGGAACATTCCGGTTCCATTCTCAGATTAAACAAGTTCTCAGACTGGTGCATCGATAAAGCGTTTTATCGACGGTCCACTCAGCATAAAAACACAGATTCAAACCCCCATAACAGCACTGGACTTTTATTACATCGCATAAAAGTTGAAGCCAGAGGCAAGATGGAACAATGAATGTTTCATTCAGGTTTTATTTTTTACCCGTCAGCACCACTTCAAAAGACTACTATTGCGCTTGTTGAAGAAAGAAAATGGTTTATCAGCAGTTCTTTCAAAACTCAGTCCAAAGAAACAAGCAAGCTCTCCGATCTTATCAAAATTCAGTCAACGTGTAAAACCCCGTAACTGCACTGCATAAATTGCCATTTTCAGAGTTCAACATTGTCCTTTCAAATATAACATTCATGTCAAAAATCAGTTGACGCAAGAATGCTCTTTTTACGTTCTTCCATTTCACAGCCGGTTAAACACCTGAAATGATTTTAAATAAAAACAAAAAGGCGCTTAGGATAAGGAAACTTAAAAAAAAGAAAATTGATTTGTGCAAAACTTTCGGTCAAAGGGCTTCCTCACAAACGGCTTTTCAGCATCACACAGCAGCCGTTTTTTTCACAGTTGTCACACAGCTAACAGGAGAAAAAAGCAGGAGCTCTATGGTGTGCGTGCATGTGGGCGTGGTTAACGTGCACGTGCAATGTGGGCGTGGTTAACAAACCTCTTCCGAGGTACACCATGCCGTACTCCCTCCCCTGCGCGGTCTTTATCTCCACGTTGAAGCACACCTCCTTCCCGATCAGCTTCTTGCGCAGGAACTCGCGGGCTTGGAAGGCCCACGGCTGCAACCCAAGGCATCGTTAAATATCGACTCTGCCCAGTCGCCCGGCAGCACGACGCCCACGTCCAGCCACCGCTCCAGCAGACAGAAGCATTATTACGGGTCAAAGGAACCCACATCCCTGCACTTCCACGGCTCTCATAACACCCTCCCAAAACCGGACAGATGCGAGCGTCAGCGTCGGTCTGCGTCACGTCAAAATAATTAACGCATCTATTATAATCAATTGTGAAACCTACACCAGTCATGAGCGTCGCGTCACGTTATGATTCACCCTGCGTTGCTGCTCGCCCTGTTTCTATTTGAGACGCGACGCTCCAGAGCTCCTTGTGCAAGTTCCACCTTCGCCAATTGACTGGGGGGAAAAGACCGGCCCCCGATGTTAACGATTGGTTCTTTTGTATCCATCACACGATTACTGAACGTGTCTCGTGTAGGTATACAATTTTTTGGGACGCAACCCAGACTGATGCAGACGCCCGTTCGCGTCCGGTTTGGTGAGGGTGTATCACTCCAAGAACACTCTGCCACTTAAATACACGCGCTGACACGGGAGTGGGGTTTTACTACCAAAATCACTTCCAATGGCAAATCTTTCAAATCTGGCAACAGAAAAAAAGGCAAATTTCAGTTTTCACTTTAAGCAAAGAATAAAAAAGCAGCAGAGTAAGATAAAACCCAGGCCTCCTAATAAGTTCTCTGCACAAACCATTAGCGTATTAACAGAAAGAGAGCATGCCATGTAAATCCTATACAATATGGATACGCGTATACAGATTTTCCAAACTTTATCAACCTGTCGAACTGTAATGCTATGAAAACAAGAGGGTTTTATGCTAAATTAAAATGTATATACATGCATACACACATGTATCAAAAGCAGATAAATTACTAAGCAGGTTGTATGTGACCATCTATTTAACTATGAGTTGTGGTTTGAAATTGGGTAATCACATGGGCTACCTTATTTTAGAATCTCTCTGGTGCTTTCTAATTGCGGTCACATTGATGCGCGTGTCCCACACAGCTAAGGTTTTACCGGGATATACCCTGCTGGCTATATTCTAACCGATTAAAAAACTTTCACTTTTAAATAAAGTTTATCTGGTTTTCCCCCTGAATGCGAGACGGCGTTTCACTGACTTTTCGCAGTGACCCAGAGTCAACGAGGGCGCAGTGACCCAGAGTCAACGCGGGCGCAGTGACCCAGAGTCAACGCGGGCGCAGTGACCCAGAGTCAACGCGGGCGCAGTGACCCAGAGTCAACGCGGGCGCAGTGACCCAGAGTCAACGCGGGCGCAGTGACCCAGAGTCAACGCGGGCGCAGTGACCCAGAGTCAACGAGGGCGCAGTGACCCAGAGTCAACGCGGGCGCAGTGACCCAGAGTCAACGCGGGCGCAGTGACCCAGAGTCAACGCGGGCGCAGTGACCCAGAGTCAACGCGGGCGCAGTGACCCAGAGTCAACGCGGGCGCAGTGACCCAGAGTCAACGTGGGGATGTGGGCGCAGTGATGTAGAGTCAATGTGGGGATGTGGGCGCAGTGATGTAGAGTCAATGTGGGGATGTGGGCGCAGTGATGTGGAGTCAATGTGAGGATGTGGGCGCAGTGATGTAGAGTCAATGTAGGGATGCGGGTGCAGTGATGTAGAGTCAATGTGGGGATGTGGGCGCAGTGATGTAGAGTCAATGTGGGGATGTGGGTGCAGTGATGTGGAGTCAATGTGGGGATGAGGGCGCAGTGATGTAGAGTCAATGTGGGGATGTGGGCGCAGTGATGTAGAGTCAATGTGGGAATGTGAGCTTGCAGTGATGTGGAGTCAATGTGGGGATGTGGGCGCAGTGATGTAGAGTCAATGTGGTGATGTGGGCGCAGTGATGTGGAGTCAATGTGGGGATGTGGGCGCAGTGATGTAGAGTCAATGTGGGGATGTGGGCGCAGTGATGTAGAGTCAATGTGGGAATGTGAGCTTGCAGTGATGTAGAGTCAATGTGGGGATGTGGGCGCAGTGATGTAGAGTCAATGTGGTGATGTGGGCGCAGTGATGTGGAGTCAATGTGGGGATGTGGGCACAGTGATGTGGAGTCAATGTGAGGATGTGGGCGCAGTGATGTAGAGTCAATGTAGGGATGCGGGTGCAGTGATGTAGAGTCAATGTGGGGATGTGGGCGCAGTGATGTAGAGTCAATGTGGGGATGTGGGTGCAGTGATGTGGAGTCAATGTGGGGATGAGGGCGCAGTGATGTGGAGTCAATGTGGGGATGAGGGCGCAGTGATGTAGAGTCAATGTGGGAATGCGGGCGCAGTGATGTACAGTCAATGTGGGGATGCGGGCACAGTGATGTAGAGTCAATGTGAGGATGTGGGCGCAGTGATGTAGAGTCAATGTAGGGATGCGGGTGCAGTGATGTAGAGTCAATGTGGGGATGTGGGCGCAGTGATGTAGAGTCAATGTGAGGATGTGGGCGCAGTGATGTAGAGTCAATGTAGGGATGCGGGTGCAGTGATGTAGAGTCAATGTGGGGATGTGGGTGCAGTGATGTGGAGTCAATGTGGGGATGAGGGCGCAGTGATGTGGAGTCAATGTGGGGATGAGGGCGCAGTGATGTAGAGTCAATGTGGGAATGCGGGCGCAGTGATGTACAGTCAATGTGAGAATGCGGGCGCAGTGATGTACAGTCAATGTGGGGATGCGGGCACAGTGATGTAGAGTCAATGTGAGGATGTGGGCGCAGTGATGTAGAGTCAATGTAGGGATGCGGGTGCAGTGATGTAGAGTCAATGTGGGGATGTGGGCGCAGTGATGTAGAGTCAATGTGGGGATGTGGGTGCAGTGATGTGGAGTCAATGTGGGGATGAGGGCGCAGTGATGTGGAGTCAATGTGGGGATGAGGGCGCAGTGATGTAGAGTCAATGTGGGAACGCGGGCGCAGTGATGTACAGTCAATGTGGGGATGCGGGCACAGTGATGTAGAGTCAATGTAGGGATGCGGGTGCAGTGATGTAGAGTCAATGTGGGGATGTGGGCGCAGTGATGTAGAGTCAATGTGGGAATGTGAGCTTGCAGTGATGTGGAGTCAATGTGGGGATGTGGGCGCAGTGATGTGGAGTCAATGTGAGGATGTGGGCGCAGTGATGTAGAGTCAATGTAGGGATGCGGGTGCAGTGATGTAGAGTCAATGTGGGGATGTGGGCGCAGTGATGTAGAGTCAATGTGGTGATGAGGGCACAGTGATGTGGAGTCAATGTGGGGATGCGGGCACAGTGATGTAGGTTCTTTGGGGTACTCTAAACGGAAGCTCTGTCCCAGACGAGGCCTCTTCTCACCTCGTCTGGGGTGTCCTTGCTGTCGGGCTGGCTCTGGGCGGCGCGTCGGGCAAGCGCCCCGGCTCGGATGTTGCTGAGGTTGATCTGGCGCTCCGGGGGGGGGCCCCCACGCGGTTGGCCTCGGACGATGATAGCGCACCCAGACAAAACCTGGGGAGAGACACACGACACATGACACGGGTCAGAAGTCTGCACCGTTTCATCAATCTCAATACCGTGCAGGAAGGCCAACTCGTTGATCTCAATCCAAGGTGGATAGGTGAAGGATACACTGATTCACTTGATCTCAGTAACATGTCTCTGCAAGACTTATGAAAGAATAACATCTTCAAACACGACTGTTGGCTCAACCTGAAACTGAAACCAAATTTCACTTCAGTGTCAAAGCATGAGACCAGTATGCAGTACACAAATATGAGAGCTTACTCTACTCAAATGTCCTTTAATAACCTTTAGGATGTATGCTTGTGAACTAACACTTAAGTATACAGTACGGTTACATTTTTAAATGAAGATGTGATAAGAATCATTGTAATTTTGTTCACTAAAAAAAAAAAATACAACACATTACTGTTCCAATGATGAGGGTATACAAATTCTCCGTCGGTCCTATGTAAAATCAGTCTCCATTAAATCCACACCATACCCGAACAATGCCGTTTATTTCACTTGATAATACCACAAAAACAGACAAGAAAATGGAGAGATCTAGGCGACAGGAGTCATTTTCCTTTGAGACAGGAGGGGAAAAAATAGCACTGAACAAATAGGAGTCATACAACCTAAACTAAACGATAGCCTACTCAAGGGACCAAATTTACCATCACCCCAAAGTCACTTCTATTGGAAGTGGTGCAGAACAGCTGTGTTACTGTACCACACCCCATCCCCCTCCAGAAAGAACGAAAAATAATGTTATCCATAAGTTAATAGTTGGCTTTCAACTGCTATGGGACAGTCACAACCTGGTGTGGTTACCCTCAAGGGTCATATATATCCTAAGGGGACAGATAACGCTTCAAAACAGGACCATGACTGTGTTCCCATGGAGGCCTATTTTAGCTGACTGTTATAGAGCTCTCTGGAGCACGCGACTAAGCAAACAATTCACAGGATGGCGGCAAGACGCGAAATGAAAATGATAGAAATATTTGCGCAATCTCTGGGAAGCTTGGTCTGTTGAATCGAGTATACTTAAATTTGTAAGGTACAGAGACTGTCATTTTGCAATCATCATCAATTATTAACTAGAGCACCAATAAACCCACCAGCCCATCATCTCAGTGGGAACTAATTGCAACTTAAAAACAACTCAATGTCGTGCCCCGCTGCCAAGATTCGACGTTTTTATTTACAGTCATTGAGAAATGTGATATAAATGTAAAATACCTGGAAAAATAGTTTTAATAACGTATCTTTCAATCAAGGGACGCTATAGGCACAATATACATTTTAAAACGACATCCCTAGTGCACGCACTGATTCGGGCCAATGGTTCAAGAAATCCATACGCGTATTGCTCATCGGCTAAGCGTAAAGACCATCCTAAATGCTAAATCCAACGTAAACCGTATGGAACCACGTTGTTGCTAAATGTCTACACTATATATTCAGTGTAATTTCAGAGTTGGTCCAGCAGAAATGTACAACTTCACCACGTCATCATTACGTTGCCATTGTGGGAAACGCGTGCAACTCTGGAGAGTCCCAGAGGTTACGTGTCATTGTGGATATCAGCACTAAAGGAGCTTGGCTGTGCCAACCTTAAATCAAGAATAAACATCAGTCTGCGAATCGCAATCACCGTTCAAACAATCAAAGCGGACGCGATACATTCGTCAACACGTTTTAGTGTATTGCTCCGTTTTTGTAAAGGCGTAACGTTGTTATTTCTTGCGCAAAAAACAAAGCTTTCTTTTCAGACTTCGTGAACTCCTAAGCCAGACGGGTAGCTTTTGCAAGCTCATTATACCGTGGTGTTGTAGCAGTGTTTTGATTTCTTGACGTTTTACGCAAAAGTGCGTAATAATCACACAACCTCGCCTTGGCGAATAAGGAACTTTGATCAGAGTACAAACACCTGGCTGGCTGGCTAGTTAGTTAGCCCCTGTCCAGCCCATGCCGTCTCACACGGGACAGTAACTGGTGCTATTGAACAATACTCTCCTCACTTTGTAAAAATAAGTGATTATTTAGCGTTAGTCTCGAAGTGCCAATTAAAACCTCTGACGTGAACCCTTACTAATTAGCTACCTGATGCTGCACTTAGAACAGCTCATATTTTCCAATATTCATCTGTTGCCTAGCTAGTGCAATTAGGATCTCAAAAATTAAACCACCAAAACGATAAGAAGCAAGTCACCAAGCAAGTTTTTTTTTATTTTAAGCAATGTTACTATATGTTGTCAGCGTGAGGGTTGGGTGCTGCCCACACATTAAACAAGACCGCTAATTAGCTAACATTACCTTGCTAGCTAGGTGGCTGTATCGGTCTAGTATCTAGCTAATAAGTTAGCAAGTGCACACTGCACACAGAACTGAGTGGGAAATGTAAACCTGCAGCACTTTCTCAAAAATAAAAGTAGCGATCCATTTGACCACGCACATAGTTACAACTCCTAGATCTTAAGTCCATCCGGTTGTGAACAACTTATTTAGCCTTCTTGCTTTTTTTAAAAACCCCATTAGCTTTACACCCCCGATCACTTAGACTTACCATTTTAACAATCCCTCTTTGCAGCGGCAAAACCTGAGCAGCGTTTGTTTGAGCCTGTGAGGATGCGGATGATGCCATATTTGCTTATTTAAACACGCCGTATGGGGGAAAACAGGTAAAGGAGTCGGGAGTCGGAGAGACTGCTCTACTGGATTTCAAGAAAGAAGAATCGAATGCCGCTGTACACATTCACTAAACCGGAAACACACGGCGTCATGCAACCCCACCGTGCACAGGATATACACGTCATTTTTTAAACATCTTCCGGGGCAATGGTGAGGGTAAGCGTTGCAAATAGACCGCTTTCCAAAAGCGTAACGAAGGGGAAACTATAACTTCCGGAGTGTGAATTATGGACGACACGTCAGCATCAGATTATCTGTATAGAGGGTTTTTAGCTTCTGGCGCGCACGAGGAGTGCAAGCATAATTGGCAGTTTTTCGGGGGTATTTTCAGTTGTGTTAATACATGCTATTTGTTGGTATGCCTGTGAGACAGATATTTTTCTTTCAGTGATGTTCGCCTGTGTGATCAACATGCAGTCTTCATTTATATCACAGACAGTTTTGTCAATGTTTATGCTTTGCTTGCTCGTGTGTCGTTGAGGCAGTTGATTCCAAAATTTTAATTTAAAAGCAATCCTTCACGCGAGGAAATTGTTTTGCACATCCTTGAAGTCAACATATACCAGAGGGAAATTGAAGAGTATTAACGTTTTATGTTTAAACAAACCAGATAGGCTATGTGTGATTTTCACTATCCAATTGTTTTTTATGTTCAGCTACTTTCAGTATAATTAAGGATGACCGTGGTATACTCATTCTCCCTAAATCTAGAATAAAGTTCACGTAACGTTTTTAGCCTACTCAGTCATTGGGAATCATAAACACCCACATGGACAGTGCCTGTGTGTAATTATGTAATGGTCCACCAGATAGCGCCATTTTGCCTTTTTCGAAGTCATTCGTATATTTAATGGGTATCCAGTTTTACCCGAAAAGGACTGGTTGGATGCACGTTTTTGTTTTTAGCCCAGCACTACAAGGCCTTAAAATTATTTGGCAAACTAATTTACGGAAACTCACTTAATTTGCAATTAATATTTTTTAAGGGGAATTATTTCATATCCAAAGCAAAGGGATGTGTGTGTGTGTGTGTGTGTGTTACATTGCTGTTTGGGAAATAAACAGTTTTTTAAGGGATATTTGATATTTTTCTGAAGCAATTAAATTGGTCTGCTTTGCTCAAATGCGCAAGATGGATTTGAATCTGGAACTTATTTAAACGTATTAATTCTCCATTGAACTGCAGCCATCTCTACCCACCTTCCATTACTAAAACCTCTTAGTTTGTTATTCCATCCTAGTAATGTGGTTGAAGACACATGGTATGTGTACGGTAATTATTGTGTTTCTTGGAGGAAGAGTCATCCAATAACTTTACACATCGCTGTACATCTGTTACTCAAATCAGTATTTAAATTTAAATAATTTCACCTGGTGCATCACAGGTAAATTTGTGCAAAGTACATGTCTCTAGTGATTCTAAAATATATGCGCTTCAAAATTCATTGGTTACCCAGCAGCGGTATCAATAATCTCTGCGCGAAGTTCTCTTATACATGAATTCCCATCTCATCCCATTATCCACAGTAGGCTACATGACTCCTGGATTAAATATCTGCCCTCAACAATATGTCAATTGAATCATCACATATAGACTAGCCAGTACGGTGCACAATTTGTCAGCAAATAATATTTTTAATTTACCAGGTATTTTGGCCTTAAGCATTTGCGATATATTTGATTTAAACATTGTTTGTCATTTATGAACATAAGAACTTTAGAATATTCCATAAATAAAAACCATAAAATCTCACCATTAACATCTGTGGAAGTTCATAATAACCATTACCTTTCTATTTCATACCTGTTTGAGGATACCACGGTTTCATTTTTATGCCTATACGTTGAGGTAATTAATGTGGCTAACCGGTATGTTGGGCATTGAATCTTTCAACTCATTCAGTATTTCCTATTACAAAAATTAGAACGCGGCATAGCATTTAACGCACGGCGCACACGACTTATCCAGTTTCATAACGTACAATGCATAAACGTTCCTCCTGGAATTTAGAGTCACCTCATAAGAAAATGCGTGATACTTGGCAGATTTAAAGAAATAATATATCACCTTGCATTTTATGTAATTGTTAAAATGTGAAAGAGCTAGAGTACGAACGGGGGGATATCATTGGAGTAGCCTAATCCAAGAACTATCCAGAATGTTTTTGGAACCCGAAACAGAACGTGAGGCAAAGTTTTATTCTGGAACATATCCAGACAATTCATGGAATTGTGAACCCCTAGTTTATGTGAAACAATTATTTGTATGATTCGACTGTGATTATGCGACAAGCAATTTCTTTTTCAAATGCTCTTAACCGTGCATTAATTATATGCAGCCCTTTGCGCTTTGGATAGCTTTTGGTGCCCCAGAATTTACGCAAGGGACATGACGATGGTTTCTTATTATTGACAAAACCAACGAGCATAAATATTTTAGTGTAGGACAAAATGCAATTCCACGTTATATGGAATACAGTTATGTAAAATAATAACGGAAGATATAATTTTTCCCGTGAAGAAACGCTATAAGTCGGTCCCGAGTGTGTATCTTTAACAATTACGCACCTATTGTTTGCTCCATTATATGTCATTCTGGAAGCTATTTAATCAGCCTTTGTTAGCCCATGAGAGATTTGTGATAAAGCCCTTCAGCACAAATGTACCATGTATGGTGAGCACTAAAATAAATACTTTATTTGTCTTTTCTGTCTGTTGGCAAGGAGATGTTGGTGTTCAAGATGTCTATCCTAGATATACGATGCTGTCCATGTCGAATATATTATCATAAGGTGACCCGTGGTTAATGTATAATTTGGAACATATGGCATTTTAGAATCTACCCTTTATTTCTCTACAGCTACGATCTGTGAGGATCTTGCTAATGATGCCCAATTAGTCATTAAACAGACCAAACGACTAGGGTTGTATAGATTTTCATTTGCTAATATTTGCTCGTCAAATATTTTCTCTGAAACGTTTACAACATATTTTATCTGTGTGCCAGACAGAAGACATCTGCGAGGGTTTTTCGGCTCTCCATTTCATAAATAGATCCTCAATTTGTGACCCACATATCCATCTCTGTCTCTATTTGTTCATGCTTGAAAGAAAATGTAATAAAAGAGTGTATATGATGGATTTATGATTTATCAAATGCACTTTACCATATGGCAGACGACTTTGAAACCGTTTTTTATGTTTGTTTTAAAAAAAACAATCAGCTGCACTTGAAAGGCTTGGATGTTTCGGGAAGGGATGCTCAAGTCACGTGACCGAGGAAAGCTCTAAAGCTTGTGACATCTGTAAGCATTTCTGTGAAATAAATGTTCAAAAGAGAGTATATTCTGTCTGTCATATGCAGTATCATATATTCCATCCAACCAACTTTTTATTTTTTATTTTTGCATTATGTGAAAGACGCTTTCATCATCTTGACAGTAGGCCAATGAAGAGGCCTATACTGGTTTAATGATTCTATCTATAAAAATATCATACCCTTCCGTTGGCTGAAACATTTTTTTTGCCAAAAAAAAATTCCGTTTAATCCATCATAAACAATTATCATATTTTCGACGAATTACGGACAGGAGGGTAGTATCATATATTAAAGCAATAAGTATACTCTTTTCGTTTAGCCTTCCCCATTAGACCAGCTTCTAATGGCGTCTGCTTGTGATGGTAATGTGTAGGCTAATCTATTTTGGACTCCAATATTTTCTTGTCTGATGGAGAATACATCATTTTCAACTTCTGTAACTGCGTTTTTATATGTGTATCAGTGATTAATTAAGTTATCCCTCCACCGATATAGTGTTACTGTATGAATGAAAACGATTTTAAGTAGCCAGGAGCAAGTTCGCAAGTTACAATATATTAATACTAGGCCTACCACAACGTAGTTGTCAATGTTGTTTACGGTGATTTATGGCGATTTTCGTCTGTGATATATGATTCAAATGAGCATTGTTGCATGGAGCATATGTGGAAATCGTAGTAAAGCCAGTGTGGTTCTATGCACGCCAATGCGTACGTTAGAATTCTCATCAAAACGAAAATTATTCCACTCAAAAAGAACACCAACAAAATTACTGTTGAAGACAAATATTTTAGCCCCGTTTTTCAGCTTTCAAGGAAGTGTTTCTGACTGTTTTCTGGTCCTGAGATCTGTATCTAGAATATGTTGCCAGGATGGGCCTGTACATTTCCCTGCATAGGATAGTCTTCCAAATAACTAGAGTAATGGGCACATTATTAATAATAATAACGGTATAGCAACAGCAACAATACTAATCATCATCATCCTCATAATACACTGTAGTCCACGAATAGGTTAAACATACTTTAACAACATACTTTAACAACATACTTTAACAGTGTGTACTGAATACTATACACTGAATGCACTTTTATTATTGTATATACAGCATATTGATGCTGGTACAGGTTTCCTAGGGGATGCCGGAAACACGCCTTGGTGCTCTTTCAATTTGCCTGTAATGTTTACATTCTCAATATTCTATCACTACGTCATTGAGATAGGACTGTATGAAGTCGAGCCCGAAACCACCTCTGTCGAGTGTGCTTTTCAGTAGCCTACTTTTGAAACGTAGCCGTACCATACAAAGGGGAAGTCGTTTCTTATAAGGTAAGCTGGTATTTAAAAAACTTGATTCAAATGATTAAAACCTATATTTAGGCTAGATAATCATGCGCAGGACCGCACATAATCAATCACCAGTAGCCTATATTTGTTGCATCGCATTGGGTGTATGTATGTATTTATGTATTTTCGATGCACGAGGAAACAGTATGTGCAATGTCTCAATCAAAGTCTAAATTTTTTGTCTGCTATGATATGTTTTATGCCAGGTGGCAGGTAATCTGTGGAGAAGAGAGTCCAGAAAAAGACATGGCAACGCAAGGTTGTTCTTAATTATTGCTTCGTAAAATATCAGGGTTTTTTTGGCGGCCTTAAGTTATTATTGGCGTCTATTTAATCTAGCCTATGCCAATAATGGAAATAAGCATATGGCAAATAGATATGGTAGTAAACCATTCAATACAAAAATTTAAAAATGTATAGATTGAACCAATTTTTTATTCTGATCAACTAATTGTATAATCGTATGACATCATAATTGTTAACAGGCGTATGGTGGCTACTTTAGAAATGTTTGCAATGTGAACCTTAATGCCTTGATGAAGACGGAAGTAGAAACGTTGGTAAAATAAAATATTAAATAATATATGGAGCTGAGTGTGCGGTCTTTTCTTCTTCTTAAGTAAACAATTCAATGCAAGAAAAATAAGCTATTACAAGTCGCTATCTATATACCATATTTGTGCATTTATATTCCCTTTCCGCCGCATGTTAATCAATTCCATAACATTGTAATTGCATTTTACTTTGACCTTTTAAGGGAACGAGTGCATCAATCAACTTGGTGGGTTTTTTCTAAACGGCAGACCTCTACCCACGAGTAAACGGAGGGAAATTGTCGAGCTGGCTTTGAAGGGCGCAAGGCCATGCGAAATTTCCCGGATTTTACAGGTATAGGGAGGTTTACTTGTTGCTTACCATGTTTTTATGTTGCTGGTTATTTACAGAAGTAATTCATGCTAAGTACCTTGCTCAAGGGCACAACGTCTCATTTTGGACTTGACCCATTACAAGCCATGCATGCTCTTCATCTATGCCAGTGCTGTCTCAATAAGAACTTTTATTTAGACTAGAGGTTGTGTGGCTGCGCACATTCATGAGCTGTATAACCTTAACACTGTTTTAATTTATTTTTATTTAACCTTTATTTAACCAGGAAGTCCCTTAATATATACAATCTATTTTTCAAGGGAGACCTGGCCAAGTAGCTTTACAGTGCATACAAAGACATTAAATCAAAGTGATATATATACAATACAAACACAGTATACAACAAACAGAAGCATGCTTCATTGAAACAGTTGCATTTTTCAACAACAGTGCTTAGTGAAAGCGTTTTGAAGTTATTTAGCGGGATTATGAAGTTATGGGGCGGCTGTGGCTCAGGAGGTTGAGCGGGTCGTCCGCTGATCGCAGGGTAGGCGGTTCGATCCCCGGCTCCTCCTGTCCACATGTCGAAGTGTCCTTGGGCAAGACACTGAACCCCAAATTGCTCCCAATGAGCAGGCTAGCACCTTGCATGGCAGCTGCTGCCATTGGTGTGTGAATGTGTGTGTGAATGGGTGAGTGAGAGGCCATTGTAAAGCGCTTTGGATAAAGGCGCTATATAAGCGCAGTCCATTATTAAAGTTTCCAATTTCAGAAGATTTTGCAAATTGTTCCATGACCATGGTGCAAAACAAAATGACAAGATACTCATATACTCAGATACAGTATTCAACTCAATTATTTTCCACACAGGTCTCCAATGGATGTGTCAGCAAAATACTGGGCAGGTACCAAAGGACAGGTCTTTTGTGCCCAAAGGCGATTGGAGGGAGTAAACCCCGTCTCCTCACCCCTGAAGTGATCGGTAAAATCAGCCAGTACAAGTGCGAAAACCCAACAATCTTTGCCTGGGAAATCCAGACAAAGCTTTTGTCCGATAGAGTCTGTGAACCGGACACAGTACCCAGCGTAAGCAGCATCAATATTAAAGCATTTGTTTAAATTAGGGGATTTCACGTGTATATTAAATATAGAAATTAGCGAATGCAAAAGACTCTGATGATTCCTTAAGACTGCGTCAGTTCCTTTAGTTTTATTATTAGTCCTTATGTAGATTTTAATTTTGTAAAAAAAAAAAAAAAGGCTTGCAATTATTTAGTTGACGTTATATGCAGTAAATATTGTACTACTTTAAATATTATTTTGTAAACTAAAAAATTAGCATCAGCTTGAAAATATTTCCTCTATGCGTAGGTGTCGTCTGTTAACCGAATATTAAGGAGCCTCCAGCAAGATCTGGGTTCTTTTGGAATGGAGAACTATGTGGCGCATCCACGACGTGCAGGTGACTGCCTTGTGTAACTTCAATGGTCAACATGGCATTCCCCTTAAAAAAAAGAAGAAGAAGAAACAGGAGGCTAATTTGTCTAAGCTATTCTGAATTCTGTTGTTGCATCATTTTTTTAGAAAACGCAACGGAAAGGCCGGATAACGAGTGGACGTCAGCGGGAAATGATAGTCGGTCCAGAGACTGTCAAATAAAAAACGACCGCAGTCGAAACCGCACAATATTTACCCAAGAACAGTGTGGAGTGTTAGAAAAAGGTGAGCATGCATGCAACAAGAAATTAGCAACTAGAGTTTATGATTTTATTTTATGTTACGTTACATCCCAACCAATCTCTTCGTCGATTGAAGTTGTGTTCATTTCCATAATTTGGTTGAGAAAGAGACACACAATGTAAATTTGGTGCATTTCATTCGATTTGTTATTGAACTTTTCATTCTGCACAAATGAGTCAGGTTTAATGGCCAGGTGTATGCTACACCAATTAACCAGTGCAAAATGTAACCGCTTTGAAATGCAATCATATGCCACAACACAATAGCCTACAAAAAAATGAAAGTATTAGAAGTGAGAGTACTCAAAAAAAAAATTAACGAGTATGGAATATTCCTTCTTTATAAAATCATCAGGCCCAAGGTTGAGTACCGCTGGTTTAAGCCAGTGGTTTTCAAACTCCATCTTGGGGACCCCTGGGTATGCTGGTTCCTGGGGACCCCTGTGTATGCTGGTTTTTGTTCCAACCACAATTTCAATTCCAGAATTAACAAGCTGTTTATTGTTGAGAGAACATTGAGAGAAAGTTTGAACCAATCTGTCCGGTGATGAGTACATGTTGTTTGAAATACAGTAGACAAACATAGTTACAGAACTGTATAGCAGTCAGATATAAAAGTCATGGAAAAGTACCGGAGTACTGGAATTTTCTGGTAGAGTAGAGAGCTGAAGTTTGGTTTGGTGCTCATTTGAATTTTTTGTCTTTTGCAGCTTTTGACCAAGCAAAACTTCTCACTTAAAATGTAGTTTTTTGTTATTAATTCCTTCTCTTCAAATTGAACAGAATTTCTGCAGAGTCCCTACCCTGATGCTTTCACCCGGCAGAAACTAGCAGCGCAGTGCAACCTACCTGAAGCAACAATAAAGGTATAAACTCATTGTAAACACAGGTAGAAGGACCTGCACACTGCTATTTCCCAAAGAGACTGCAAACATATAAGTTATCAATTGCACATGTTCAATAATTAATGGAAGTGATAGTGCAAGACAAATGTTCAAATCATAATATTAATATATTTTTGTTGCCAAGTTGAGAACGAGTTTCCTCTTTTTAGCAACGTTTTTGTCCCTTCTAACTGTTCAAAATGATTCTCTTGGTCAGTACCTATGCACTAAATAAGGTGTGCGATGGCTCTCTCCACATGTAAATTTGACACCATGAACTGTAATGACTGCTTATTGTACTTTCTATTTAACATGGTAGAAATTAATTAATAATTTTATTTTGGTTATTTCTGCAGGTCTGGTTTTCAAACAGAAGAGCCAAACGGCAGAGGGAAGATAAAGTGAAAAAAGGTCTCAACCGCGGGGAGAGTACGTCACGCTGTTTGCACTTTGTACATAACTAACTTCTCATTGTTAAATCAAGTCTAACAGCTTGTGAGCCCAATCCACTAGGGCCAATATGTACATATGTACTCAATAACAGTTAAAGGCTCTCTATTGGAGTATGATTTTATACTGAGCCTTTTGCTGTGTGTTTCAGAATCAAATAATATAAGTTTTCATATATGTATGTCTTATGATTGAAGGTTAAGGTTAATGTTATTGTACAGTAATAAAACGTGTAATTACATTTTAGTGCATTGTTCAGCAAGTCTCTGAGAAGTTCAGATCATGTGATCTTTCCGGTTGAGCTTGAGATCATGTGATCTTTCCGGTTTAGCTTGAGATCACGTGATCTTTCTGGCTGAGCTTGAGATCACGTGATCTTTCTGGCTGAGCTTGAGATCATGTGATCTTTCTGGCTGAGCTTGAGATCATGTGATAATTCGGGTTGAGCTTGAGATCATGTGATTATTCGGGTTGAGCTTGAGATCATGTGATTATTCGGTTGGGTTTCTTTATTTTGTCCCAGGTACCTCACTGGCTCTGAACCCAAGTTTGGCATCTCATCAGCACAGCGGGGCGACCTTCTGGGTTACAAGGAATGAGGTACCTTTCAGGAGATGTGACAGGCAATCGCGATCAGGACAGGTTCATAAATCACAACCAGTTTTTAATTAGTCTCTGAAGTTCATGTACAGGGGGGTATTTTAAAAGGTAATAATGGAATAATTTTAGCCATGTGATCTGTGCAGACTGGAGAAATAGTTCAATGGCAATATTGTAATTATTGTAATTATTCAAGTGGCACCAGAGTATATATTCAGAGTCTCCCATTTATGACTCAATGCTTATTGAGTAGTGGGTGCTAGTCAGGTAAATGTTCATTTGAAGACATAAATTTTGTTCTGGGAGGTGATGATGCTTGTTCCTTTTGTTAACCTGTTCACTGTGACCTTCATGTCTAGGACCCATGGAAAGGCGTGTCTATAGTTCACCCAGCTCAACCAGTACACCAGTACCAGACGCCTCAAGAACACATTTACTACAAATGCAGCCCACCTCTTACACCTGAACAATATCAGCAAGGTTTGCATTTGGGGACTTTTTATTCTGTATTTATTACATATATCATTATGATATGGGTGTTCAAGCCAATAAGTTAATAATATGGTCATTATTTTCATGGGAAGTTCTTTTTTTTAACAGTTTTTTCCAGATTTTTTATTGATAAAATTAAACAATTAATTAAAGTGATTTAAGGATACAGATTTCATAATAGTGCATGTTTTAAATTTAACATTGGAATTTAAATTATTGAAAGGATGATGATGATGATGATGAGAAGGAGGAGGAGGAAGATGACATTACAAACATGGCAGATAAAAGCAGCACACTGAATGCTGAATTATAAAGACCAATGTTGGTTGCAGGTACTCCAGGCACTAGAAGAATGGGTCCAGTTGGCAGTGAAGCATTCTTAGTCCCTCGGGGATCCCCGTTCCCTTACACTGCGGAGAAAAGTGCACTTTTCCTCCCACTGCACACAGGACAGTATACACCTCTGTACTGACCCCAGTGTGGAGTACATACTGTCTCAAATCTGCGAGGTGGGCATTCATACTGTACATTGCAACAGTGTGCACTGTTAAAACTAGTAACTTTGCTTTTTCTCAGGCTCATCGTGAGAAGGACAGGATGCCTTTTGTCAGTTTAAATATGAAAGCAATGACCATTTTAAGAACAAATTATTTATAATAACAAACTGCATCACTGTAACAGTCTTCATTTTGGTCAGTGAAAAAGAGCCAAAGGGTAAAGGACAGTGAGCACTTCCTGTTAGTCTTGCATTATGTATATGTATTAATGTTTCCACTGTCTATTGAAGATAATGTAATATGCGATATGTCTGCCTTTCTGAAAATTCCAAAGTAAACATTCAGCAGTTAAATTTGTCTCGGTAGTGCGGGGCTGTTGTTCATTGAAGCCAGCGGATTGGGGTCCTCATTAATGTCGTAAAACATGAAGTATCCTTACATCCTCTGGCTTTTAGGGGGAAAGGTAAAGGATTGCTATCAGACCATTAGTGGACATGAGGAGTCCAGCTGCACACACAGGACAGAGATACACATAAAACCGGCTTTCAGACAGAAGAAGGTCACACACAGGGATAGCTCAATACACGCCGATCAATAAGTCCTCTTAAGCCCTCTTGAGGCAGCGCAAAGTCATTGACTCTTCACAGTTCCTTAGCTGAATGTCCTCCACACCTCCTGCAGCAGGTACTTTATATCAAGTGAAACCAATACTGTGGCCAGAGGGTGCTATAACGCAGTGCTTCTCAAACTCAGTCCTCTGGACCCTGCCCTGTGTATGCTGTTTCTTTCTTTTTTTTACAGCCACACTTAATCAGTTAAAGTTGTTGAAAATGGATGTTTTAGTTTGTTCAGGATGTGGTCCTGAAACACGTCTAACCTCCACGAGAGTTTGGCTCATTGATTTCATTTCAGTGATCAGGTGTCAACACTTTCAGCACTTAGTCTACCTGTAATTTAAACAATTATTTTAAATGTAAGGGTTTCCAATTTAAAAATGTAAACAAATTATAAAGGAATCCTTTGCTACATTATAGATTATTAAAACATGAATTGATCTGACTGAAAAGCTCTGGGACATTAACATAGGACATTTTTCATTATAGCATTTATAGGTATTGTAGATATAATGTAGACTAAGGCATTAAAAGTGCCTAAATAAGAATAATGAATGGTAACATCAATTCTTGCAACTGTGTTTGGAACAAAAAGAAGCTCCCCAGACTGAGTTAGACTGCTCTTCTGTAGAGGCATTTTTTATCCAGCAGAGGGAGCCAGATCCAGATTTCTTGAATTCCTAGTTTGCATAGGTGAGCCCTATTTAAAATTGCACGTATAAAGTAATTATTTCTGAGTGAGTACTGCCAGTACCTTTACCCTTAGAGCCACCCCAGAGCTCCACATACAAAAGCTTGTCCATGATAGCTAACTCTATATTCAGCGGAGCTAAATGAAAAGAGTCATCCTGCGAATACACCCTCCAACCAGGGCTTGAGTGCAAGTCCCAACATTAACAGATAGACTTCTCAATAGCATTCTCTTTTATGGCAGGGATATAAGCTGCTTTCCCATCATAAATATACCTTCACCCCATAGCAGCATACAAAAGCTTAGACGTGCACCAGTGCAATTAGGGATTTGACCCCACAGATGTTGAAATACAAAGACATGTTAGACTTAACTTCTGTAGCTGAATTATAGACGATGAACTTGGGCCCATGGTCTTGCTTAGGGAGTACTGCCAGCGCCTATACCGTGAGTGGCACTCATCGGGTCCATGTTCACCAATTTGCCCATGACAGTTAACTAGTTAGCCCTACAATCTGATAAGATATATCAGGGGTGTCTAATCTTATTTGGAAAAGGGCCAATATTGGTGCAGGTTTTTTGCTTTAGCCAAGCACTGCACCATGAGACCTGATTCAACTAATTATCTAACCAAGACCTTGATAAGTAGAATCAGGTGTCTTAGTCCCGGGCTAAACCAAAAACCTGCACCCAAACCGGCCCTTTTCGATTGAGAGATTGGACACGCCTGAGCTAAATGAAAAAGGGGGCTCAGATAAGGGGGGTGCTGGCCCCTTGAAGGTCAGTATGAGGATAGAGGCTCCCCCTACAGGTCATGTTTTATTTACCAGGCCCAAAGGGCGCCTGTGCACAGAAATACTCTAGAGATGCTAGTAACTCTGGAGATGCTCTAGAGATGGTCATTGTATCCTTTCAAACTCAAAGTGCTAGAGTACAGAACCAAATTGACAAAAAATGGGTCACTGTCCAATTAATTTTGATGCTCACTGTATATATATGTATATATATAGTATATAATATATGACTGTCATATATACTGTATATGACTGAACATTGTCTTTCATTCAGGTTTTGGCTTGCCTCTGTTAAATTACCACATGACTGTCTGTGCTATACGAAATCCGAGGCCCACAAATATCAAACATTCTTTCAGCCAGAACATTCACCGCTTCTGAAGCACGACAAGACCGTTCTGCGTGTAGATTTTCGATTTGTGTTGCATTTCAGCTGGCCAAAAAACGCAAGAGCTTCAGCCAAACCAAGCGTGGCTTCCTCTTCCATCATGTTGGATGACGGTATGCAGTTTTGGGCTGTTACAGAGAGCATCCTGGGTAAGGAAAAATGTCCCTTGGTAGGATTTGAACCTCAAACATAGAGATCATGTACTAAACACAGCAGGCGCCTCTGCATACGAAGGCTCATCTATCCTTCTCGAACCGTTACATGAAAATGTTAACGTTAAGATAAGACTTCCCCGTTAGCCCCGAGGGAGACTAAACTCTTCCGTCAGGATGCCTGTTCTGTATATTTGCGCGTCGCCAGCACCAGCACGTGAGCACTTTTCATCGTACATACAGCTTGGCTTCCAAAAACGACACTGACAATGTTCTGGGGCTTCCATCTGGCCAAGCTGCCTTTCAGAAACGCAGGAAAGAGGTTCCCTATGTGGGATTTGAACTCAAGGCTACTAGCTGGGCAGTCTGTGACACTAACCATTTGAGTTAGCCGAGGGCTTTGGCCAACTCATCCATCACACTTAAACGCACCATTTGATAAATCAACTCGGAAACGCGAGGTTTTTCTCTCCATCCGCTCTGATGGGACGCTTAAATTAAGACTGTGGGATCTGTCGTCTCGCACATCGTGCTCCCAACGAACCGAGAGGAAAGGCAAGAGCATTACCTCTGCCGTCTGCCAGAGAGAGAGACTCCGGCCAGATCGAACGTGCTTGTCCGAAATGAGAAAAGCTTCACGCGCAAACACCCGGCTCACGCGCGTTTTCCCCCCAAAGTAGGCTACGGACCCCCACCAGGGACGGTAGATGCGTGATCAAAGCCAGATCTCAGCTTGAGTCATTCTTTGAAAAAACTTGCTTTCAGATCTGGCACATCATCTTTGGACGGCAATGCCCGACTACATGTACAAACCACTTTCTACTTTGACATTCACCGGGCACCACGCCTTCAATAACTGTCATGTTTAAACACACTCGCACAATATTTAGTATGTTGAAATATGACAGTTGTTGAAGACACAATGCTCTTGAAGGTCAGAATGTAAATATGGTTTACATACCGAGGAGTTTTGCAGTCCGGTGATGATGATACGCAGTAAATGATCTGAAAACCATCGTCTCTACTCAGTCGAACAATTAGCGACAAATTCCCTATCCTCTTTGTTGACTGCCTCCCATAGCTGAACCTATTGGTTGTGAAAGATAAACATACATACAGGTGGAGCATGTAGGTGTTTTGTTATTCTGTGGAGTTTACACTTAAAGTACAAAGGGAGTTGACTTTAAATTACAATGTGCGCGGATAGAAGACGGAATAAACTTTCATACAACCAGTGCGTGTTTGAAGTGTCTTTCTTCTTTTTATTGAAATTCAATACCAAATCCTGCTGGAAAAAAAAACCAAAAAAAACCTCCCCAAAGTAATTTTCTTTCCCGATTATTCAGAAAACTGAACATAAAGAAAAGCATCTCACTTAATTTGACTCTCGCAAAAGTTCATCGCAGGTTACCCGCCACAAAACAGACTCAATGACGGGAATATAAGTTACTTTTAAAACAAATTCAAAGTGAAGTCTGATTTTGCCATTAGTGCAGATGCCTTACAATCAATGGTTTCACCATCTGGGCTGAATCGTTGTTTCCCAGCTAGTCTGTTATCTACAGTCTGGATGTATTTTTAAGCTATAAGAACAGTGTAGTGCTATGAACCAATAGAAAAATTAACCATTTTTATTAATTAATTAATTAATTTATTTATTTATTGAGAAAGGGTTATTCCAAAAGATATTTGGCATCTTGTCATTTTTAACACAAACACTTCCAGCTCCTCAGACTTTTGCTTAGTAGCTGAGGTTGAACAGTTTGTGTTTCTTTTTCTTGATTAATTATGATTGGATTTATTGCTTATCATTGGCAGGCGATTCGTTTTAGGCTCCAACATTAACGCTTGCTTTGGCCAAAAAAAATAAAGCGTTTTTCTATTGATTTCAGTAAAAGTAATCATCGCACTGACATTTTTAACTTGCAGTGTTACTTACGGTTTACCTAAAACTTGTAAGATGATGTTTTTAAAATATTGACACCCTTGACAAACCTCTGGTCCCCTGCAACCATTGATTGATATTTTGAGCATTACATTTACATTAATATTTTCTCCAAAGTGTAAGAACATGTTTATAAAAATCGGTACAATAATCATTTTCAGCTCGCTGTTTTCATATCGTACTGCAGCCAATAGTGTCTCACTGTGAAACCCCCTCACCAACAACAGTTTAGTTGGCTACCATTATAAATAACCCCCCAACTCAGTCCCACCCCCAAATAACTTGTCCTCCCCCCCCCCCCCCTGTTGACAATTGGTGAGGAGTCTCGATGATTCAAAAACACCAAATCACAGAATGTTAAAAAAAAAAAAACATATTTTTCTTTGTTGCCGCCCCCCCCCCCCCCCCCCCCCCACACACACACACACACACTTTTTAAGTGGTTCCAGGCAGCACCCCTGCTGTAACCAGACAGACAAAATATCTGGTTACGTGGGTTACGAAATTGTGACTCAGATCCAGGCCTTTGCTGGACATCAGGATTCAGGGTCAGGTTTTCGCACAGGGACCTGGTCACGCACAAAGCAGAACATGGTCAGACTGATTCGCACAGTGTCACCAACACATTCACTTTCCCTCTAGTAATCGATGCCAGGTGTTGGGTTTCAGGAGGCTCTGATGTAAAGCCATATTGTGGCCAGCAGAGGGAGACAAAGCCATAGAATGAGCACCCCTCTTTCCTCCTCCACTCAGACAGCGTACTTTGACTCCTATTTAACATATACGTATCAGCCAGGTTAAAAACAACATTTATACAACAAAGCATTATTTTATTTTTAAGCATATTATTCTTGTTTTATTAAAATTATTATGACGATTACTATTATTATTATTAGATATACTGTACATAATACATAGTAGCATTATAGTTTAAAACCTCGTTGATATCCAATCCAAGATGGCTTATTTATTTATTACTGCACTGATGACATTCAATTATAATATTTAATTTAATTAACATACAGACTGAGTTACAGAAACACAACACAGAAATTATCTACCAGTCATTTATTGGCAATGGGCTCCCTCTTGTGGGGAAAATGACCATCATAAAAGTGATATAATACAGACACAATATTTGAAAGCTTCTGTACTTTAATGGACTACTTAAATTCCCTCTCTCCATCTCTTTAATCTATTTAATTAGCAATGAATTACTTAAAATAAATAGTAAATAATTAATTGCTTCTTTAGACACTTATTTGAACGAATATGAACACGTTACCAGCAGTGGGCTCTGGTCATATGTGTGCAATGCCAATGCGTGCACGAAGATGTGAAACTCTAAAAGGCTGTAACTGAATTTTGACACGGCGAGCACTTTGTACAGCACCAGGAGCAGTCTGGTGTGAACGGCGAGATAGACGGTTTGGAAATAGTATGCTTATGCCCAAACTGGTATGCATCCAGCGTAGACCAGGGTATTAAACCAACACCCCAACTTTGAAACTCTTTGAGAAATGAGAAATATCCGCTCTTTGCCGATAGTTTATCCCCTGTGTTTAAGAGTACAGAGTAAACTCACCTCACCTGGGGCAGGCCCCACAAAGCAGGCTAACAGGGTTAGCTGGATAACTCTGCTGAGTTAAACCCAGGACAGTTTTTTTTGCTGATTCATAATATGTTCCATATTCGGAGTTATCCAGCTAACACACTTAGCCTGCTCTGTGATACAGGCCACAGGTCCGTTGAGTGTAAATTGGTTGGTAACCTTAATATAAAAACAAATACAACCCTGCAGCTAATTAAGAAATATAAGAAGTATAAGAAGTGTGTCCGTTTACACAGGAACACAGACAGCCCTGGTTATCCACATTCTTTAGCATCCCCAGATTTAAGCTGAAGGCTTTTGGCTTCCTTTGCTCATGCTCTGACTCACGTACATGTTTTGATGACTTGCACGATTAGCAAGTTTTCTCGTTCAATGACGAAGCACGTAGTCTGGAGCCTTAACAAATACGCGTTTTCTAACAATATAATATATGTCATATTTATGGAATGGATGTTTATTTCACACAGAAAACAAATTAGACCGGGGTCCCAATCATTCGTTAAATTAGACAAGCTAGGTCTTAAAGGGACACACACACACACACTAAAGAAGACACACCCAGCGCAGGCACCATCAAACAGCCCATATGTGCCCTATTGGCTCGTCTCCTTTGTCTAGGGGAGCCCCCCCACACATCTAAATGAAGAGCAGCTGCAGTATAAAGTCATGGGTTTGATACACAGAGTGAAATGTGATTAGGCTGACTCACCCCCGGGCCTAATGCTGCCTCGGGACTTTTAAACTCCATTCGGGTTTTTCTCTGTTACCCTTAAGACGTATGCAGGAAATGTCTGTCAATGGAGGTGCTGAAAGATCATAAATGGACAGGACATTGCAATGCTTGTATCACCACGAGCAATCTATAAACTTACCACACTGCGCCAAATGTTTCCTCATGAGTTTTAGACATACAGTACAAAGTCACAAGTGCAATTAGATCTCCATATAAATAAATATTCCCATGCGTCAGACTGACTGACCGAAGGTGAATTCGTTAAATCAACTTGTGAAGAGGGCAGAATATTACTAGCGATGTTCACGAATGGATCTGGAACGGGGATCAAAGTTTTAAATACATTTATTGAGTTTCAAAAGAATACAATAAAAAAATAATTATAAAATGGGTATTCACAACTTATCCCAAAGAGTAGAATAAGAAATCAGAGAGTATTGTTGTAATTTATCATGAAATTGTACTACGGAAAGAAAAGAAAGAAAAAAAATCATAAAATAAAAACATGAACAACAGATCTTTGGAATTTTGAGAAATTTTGGAACTTTATACAACTTCTCTATATAGCAGCATTTTCCTTTACAAACACAGTAAACATACAAAAAATTATACAGGATAGAATATAATGAACAGGATGCATTTGCCTTCATCTATATGAGACGCGTATTTTGCATTTAACCTGAATACTTACACTTTATATAGCAAACTCAGACAATTCCCCCAGAAAGGTTATAGCACAAAGAAGTAAGATTAAAACACATACTTCTACCTGTATATGGAAACACACATTTAAACAAAATTACACTGACATTCAATATTTGTATAGTTTAAAAAATTAAAATAAAAGTTTCAAAGTATTTAGCCACAACCATTCCTGATATTTCATGAAATCTCACAAATTTAAGGCGGGATCATTTTGCTGCAACAATATTTGGCGGCGAAAGTTTGAGGGGAAAAAAACACAACGTGGATACAACGTAATGCAGGTTTAAATGCATCTACAGAACTCTACGTGTGGCTATGTGGCTACTCCAGAAATCAATACAGAAATGTGTACAAACATCTAAGCTGGAACACAAGAGGAACTTTTACTTAAGTACCATCATTTGTAAACGAGAGGCTTAAAAAAACATCAGGTGAAAAACCTGCTTGAAACTGAGATCATGTATGCGCAGAGCAATCCAAGACAGTGATCCACACACCCAATCAGTGCACAGTAGGACATTTTTCATCACACAATGGAGAATAGACTACATGCAATGCTCCACCCCAGGAATAAGGTTGATGCATATTTACTTATCTCACTTAAATGCACAGTCCTTACCACCCATATCTAGGTCTATCACTTGGTTGGTAGGCAAGGCAACAGATGTTGAAATTTCAGGGACTGTCGTTATTTCATGGACATATGTTTGCATTAAACATCTCTTAAAATAAGTTCTAGATTTTGAATATATGAATAATGGATAGGACTTCACCTTCATTGACATCCTATAATCTGTCAAATTCAATTAGGAGTGCACCCTAAAATAATGAAAGCAAAATAATTTTCCCCCTTTTGAAGTTCTCTTTCCACAATAGTCAAATACGATAGATAACTCATGCATGGTTTCATAAAACATACACCGCTGCAACATTGGAGTAAGGTTTAATATTCTAAGTACATTTCAAATGCTGCCCATATAATGAACAAAAAATGAGCCGTTGTTAACAATATATTGACTAAAACATTGTCATTTGATAGTGCAACTTATACGTTGGTTTTGGATTGTAAATGGACAGAGTGGAACAGGCACAGTATGTTCTAGTAAGCGTCCTTGTTTCACGTCCTCCTCTTAGCCTGTTAAGGAAGGTGGGTTAGGACAGGTACAATTAGGGGAATGTCATGGTCAGGGCTTTGGGCCGTCCTGTGGGGTGACCTACCCAGGATGCCATCTCACAGACACCTAGCAGAGAGACGTGGGCCGTGTCTGAATCAGTGCACTTGCCTAATATTGAGTATTCCAGTTTAGTATACTTTTAAAAAAAGCAGTTAAGTATGCGACAATTCTGAAAATGAGGTGTTCTTACTATCCCTGGATAATATACTTATTTCCAGATTTTCGCTGATAATAGTATGGAGGATATTTTTCACAAACTGCATGTCACTAAACAGTATGCAGTAAGCAGTATACAGTATGCTAGTACACAGTAAACAGGACGCAGTAGATAGGGCTCTGATTCAGACACAGCCCTGGGTTAAATTTGAAATAGTTTAACTTTAAATTGGTAGTAAAATTAGACAACACTCCTGCAGATCCCTGAGAATTTTTTTACTGTTACTAACCAAAACCCATAATCAAATTAAAAGACGTTTGTACTGAATATTGGTGAGAATGGGAATGGTTCTTTCTTTTCAAAATGTCAGTAATCTGTAGTTTTTTAAATTTTACTGGTGTCAAAAGGATTACAGTATTTGAAATGAAGTATTTGGCCCAGGCCTGCTAGCATGACAGCCTAGAAGCTAAAGAAACCCTCACATTGGGCAAAACAAGGAAACATAAAGGGACTAAGAGGAAAACAGCAACTTTCAACAGAACAGCAAAGCAAATTACCTTTAGCTTGATTTAAAACAGACCTCCCTGTGCTGCGCTTGGCCTTTGGCTACAAAACCTAACTGGCTTCATTTCACTGGAAGCCACAATGTCCATCTGCAAGAGAAGACATATTCAGTGCCAAATAATAAATTCAGTTATTCTCTCTGAACCAGCTTTGCTCTGTGCCTAATCTTTCAGAAATGTATCAATTGTTTTAATCAAGTCATGTTGTTGATGTATAAAATTGCACTTTTACAAAAATATGCCTTGTGTGTTGGTGAATAATTAAGACAGCCTTGAAATTCTAACTTAAGTTTCCTCACACAACCTAAGCAGCCTCCATCAATCAAGGCACACTTTCTATGAAAGCATGTTAAATCCAGCTTTCAATAAGATAATATTTAGTGTAACTGACAACGTTTAGACGAATCGTTTCCTCAGTAGGTTGTTTTGGAATGCCTTCGAGTGCCAGGGCCAAGTTTTTCAAAATGGACGTGGAGAGGAAGACGAGAAAGCAGAAGCAGACTGACTAATCTATCCAATGCAAAACAAATCACACGTTTGTGTGCTTTCTCCCATGCACAGACTCAGAAACACAGATACACGCTGCATTCTGACCAGCAGAACCAAACAGAGAGAGGAGACATCTTCTGAGAAGGACCCGTCAGCACACGCAAACCTTTTCATAGAACATGTCATCAATAAACAATAACTACATTCAACAATTTTCATCCTTAATATTTGCATATTGACCAGTCTCTCTTCAATAGTTGTAAAAGAAACTATCAGTTCAACAAAATGTCTGGAGCTTAGAGAAGAGATTCATGGCTTTATTTTGTTTTCAATAGTGGGGGGAAAAAAAACTACGGCACTTTTTCTCGTGACCACAAAAAGTACACACTTCGCGTAAAATTAATAAATCCCCACAGTGAAGCTGGGCCAAACATTTTATTTGAAATTATTTAACTCTTCAGACACCAGTACCCGTATGACCATTAACAATTGTATGTTTTGGTTAGTAACATATTTCATTATCAGTTCTACAGGAGAGTTTAATAATTTTACCAGGATCAAAAATATAAAAAATATGAAATTGACCCAGGTCAGGTAACCAGTTCATGGAGGCGGCAATGATATATAAAACATACAGTCCCACAAAATACAAAAATAAATCAAATAAATTGCTCTTGCCACAAAACTCTTCCTGTTTCACAGGTGGAGTGGCTCTGCTGGAAACTGTTTTTCCAGACAAATCAACCGATGTTACATTGCTGACGGGTTATTTGTGATTGGGTTGTTGGCAGTCCTTTTCACGAATCTGGCTTTTGACTAAAATGTGGGAAAATATGCTTTGACTTGCATTAGAATCTATCAGATGCAGCCACTGTTTAACACAATGAGATTTATGATTGTAAGCAAACGCCCTCTTTTAACAGTAATTGCACAAATGCAAAAAACATCATAGAAATGATTTGGAATGAACCAATGCTAAAAAAAAAATCACTAAAAAAACAAAAATAATACTTTAAAGGGATATGACACTTAACTTAGCAACCTTTTCATAATACAGATCTATAAGACCTACCAAACATTATAGAGTGTCAGAAATACACTCATTAACCAAAAGAATATACACAACGCTGCTCAATGTGAACTTCATTTCAAAACAGCATAGCCTGGAATGATGAAAAGTGTACTAAAGCCATACATCTGTCCTAAAAGAAACACAGGCCTGGAATCAATCAACATTAGTCATTAAATTTAAGTTACAAATAAATGCAAATGTTTTTTTTCTCTCATTACAATCACGGATTGCCGAGTTAATATCGGGGACCACTTAACTACCAAGGGTGTCAAACAAAGTATTTGTTTTCGATTGGGAGACTAAGTTAAGGACACGTGTTGATTGGCAAATGCTGATCCAGGATATAGAGTCAATTTGCATTTAGTTTCGGACATGTTCAAGTACTTCCAGGAGACAATATTTAAAACACAAATCCAAACAATGAATACTACTGTAGATAACATCTATACAATCTTCACTGTGAGTATTTTCCGTATTGCTCAATAACATTTATCAAATTCCTATTATGCATGGTGATGATTGTAAGCCTGAATTCCATCCTACTACATTGCTGTTTGTCCTTAACTTTAAATTTAAAAAATATACTGTACATCCGGGTTCCATGATTAGATCTCACATGATCAAAAGATGTACTTCCCTGTTGATGCAGCACAATATCAATTCCCCAAGAAATCAAAGCGCTTCCTTTAAATGTTTTCATGTTAAGGTAGTATCAAATGAAATATAAAAAAAAATGTATATCAAAAATCTGCATAAAAAACATGTCAAAAGAACACACACATACGTTTTGTGATTTAGGGGATGATCTGGAAACGTTTTTCCGTTTTCGATTAATTTGAAACATCAGTTGCTGCTTTCTGTTGCTTAATAGCTGGGTAAACAAATAGGTTTTCTTTGTTGATCTCCGACCAGGAACCTTGATGTAGACAGAGTATGAACAGGATATTTGCTCTTTTGTATTTTATTAATATAAAAAAAACCCTGGGTACCAAGTAAAAACAATTTAAATTATTTTGATGACGACCCCACAATTATGAATTTGGCGATAGCTGAACTGAACTGGAACATCACAGTAACAAAGGTCCAAAATAATAAAAAACCCTTCTGAAACTGAATCCTCTGTTGGTGAGACGGGTTTCATACCTAGCGTAACTCAAGGGAAACATGACAGTAAAGTCTGTTGAGTGATGTGAGGCGTCTTGTCTGTGCTTCTGTTGGAAAAAAAAAACGTCATCTTCTCGTGAGCCTAGTACAGTTTTGCATACCACTTTAAAAAAACGCACTTAAAATTCCCATCATTCCATTGGATCCCCATCATTAATTTTCCCACAAACATCTGTGTCCTGGAGGTATCCCTGCCAACGCTGCTTATGGAAAACTGGAGAGGTGGGAGTGAAAAAATGACAAAAAAAAGAATCATAAAAAAACAAAAAACCCTAATTAGGGTTTATTAAAACAAGTCTTTTAACATCACAGATGTCGGTATCGGTGTTAGGTCTGGCCATCTGAAGTGGTTTAGACCTAATCCCCTACTGGTTCTAATCCAGGTGAGAGTAAACCTTGTGGATCCAGTCAGTGTAGAAAGGCACATTGACGAAGATGCCCGGTCGATTGGCCAGGGCGCATCCCCTCCCGTGAACGCTCACGCCCACAATGACTTTACTCCCACCCTCCTGGCAAACGAGCGGCCCGCCATAGTCCTTCTGCAAAAGACAAGCTGGTTTAGTCATTACCGTCATCACTACAGCCAACAGAACATTCTGAGATAGAACCTGAGTATGTGACTACTTCGTATTGGATTTCATGGATATCAAAAGATCTTTCTTCGTTTAAAGGGAGTTATTTCTCCACAACCAGTCTAGATCCTCCTCAAATGTTGTGCTGCATAGCGGTAATTTGGAGATAGAATGCTAAACACATACTTGAGCTGAAAAAGGGGAGTAAGGTTCAATAAATAATTTTACCACCCCCCCCCCCCCACCATTTTAAGTAGTAAACAGGTTTTACCAGAGGGGTCCATCCAAAAACCAAAAATGCTAATTAAGCTATGCTAAGATAGCAGAAGCGGCCTGGCTAGGGAGAAAGACCCGGCAGGACTTGATGGAGCGGTTCTACAGATGGCCGCCGCCTGCAAGGAGGCCAAGTTGAGTTCACCGGCGCCCTCTGAGCGAGGAAACGCACACAGCGGGGAGACTCACGTCACACACTCCCTCGCTCCTCCTCCCCCCGGCGCAGATCCTGGTGTCCGTTATCTGGAGGTTTCTGCGGTGGTACTCCATGCACTTCTCATTGCTCACGATCGGCAGCTGCACCACCTTCAACGCGCCTTCTTGTCCGGTCCCTGATCACAAAGAGGGGAGATAGGAACCTCTTATAATAACCGTCCAATGAAACAGCTGGACATTTAATGGACATTAAGGTTTAACCAAGTTCAACAGCATTGGCTGACCTGCTTACCCCCGGTCCTGGAGGGTGACAGAACCTGCCAAGGTGCTCAGCCTTGGTTCTGGAGAACAATACAGGGTGTAGGCCTAGTTTGGAAAGCCATGGCACTGGCAGCTGCCATCTAGCCAGTAACATCACCTGATTCAACAGGTCAGTGCCTTTGAAGAAGCCATTTTACTCTCCTTCCCCGGGACCTGAGCGTAACCCATTAAGGTGTAAGATCACAAATATGTGACTTCAATGTTCTTAACTGAATATTCTAATGCTGATGATGTAACCACCACCACCACCGATTTAGAATTTTGAAAAAAAAAACATTCCAAAGAACGTACTCTTCAAAGGGTTAAGGAGAACCAGAACCCCCTGCTGGAATGTTGCCATTCTGCACTGGAGTTTTACGGTACAATGGCAAAGCACTAACAGTCCGGCTACACTACAAACCGCAGCCATCGGGTTACAAGTCCAAATCTCTATCCCAGATTTTCTCTAACCCCTGTCCCAGGGTACGGTGCGTACGCCAGTTTACCTTCCAGCCGTCACGCTTCGTTAGGATCGATCGAGCCGTTAACTGAATTGCGGACGAGGATTTGACGCCCCTTCACACGACTTTTCTGTCTTTTCTCAGGGGGCTCCCCCTCTCCCGCGCCCCCCTTCTCAACAGGACAGCAGTTGGTTAAGGTGTTTCTGGCAGCGATTTACTTTCAATTCGACTCCTTTCATTAGCTCTATAGACGGACAAGTACCGTAGAGGGACTGGAACAACAGCGCTTTTCTATATGTTTGCAAAGGCAAAAAGACTGATTTTACACATTTCTTTGTTATAAAATTAAATACAAGGGTTAGCAGCATTAATACAGGCTGATGACATTCATCTGCATTAGCCTACAACATAAAAGTTGGGAAAAAGGACAGATAAAATAGGAATGGAAACCTGGCGTCACCAGGGCAAAGATTAAGCCCAGACTATACCTTGGGTCTCGCCCCAGCCGTACATGTTGCAGACGACTCCTTCCTTCATGGCACATCCCGAAACAGGCAGCAGGATGGTGTCCACGCGTTCCCCCAGCATGGCTGGCCTGGGTACGGGACAAACACAACGCAGGCTGTTCACAGCGCCGACGGGGCACGACTCGCTCTCACCGCGCTGTGCGGTCCGCAAGCAGCCAGCCAGCCTCGCCGTTAAAGGCTCATAACCCTTAAGGTACCGTGGGCTAAAACTTGGCAGAACCAATTACACTGGAGTAAACCAGCCTCAAACCATAACGTCTTTTTCCAGATGCTCAGCAGATAGAACATCTGGGGTCAAGACTAATAAGAGGTTAACCTGCACAGTTTGGGTTTAATGCTGGCTTTCCCTTCGGATGAAAGAAAGCACGTCCAAATGGAAAGCCCTGGGTTTCTAGTATACATTTAAATACATGTGCGTGTGCTGCAGAATATATAAACGGCACGTTTTTTAGTGCATGTAAGTGTATGAGAGGGTGATTTAGTGACTAAACGGTATGCTTTTCAGTGTGTGTAAGTGTATGAGAGGGTGTGATAGTGACTAAACGGCATGCTTTTCAGTGTGGGTAAGTGTATGAGAGGGTGAGATAGTGACTAAACGGCATGCTTTTCAGTGTGTAAGTGTATGAGAGAGTGAGATAGTGACTAAACAACATGCTTTTCAGTGTGTAAGTGTATGAGAGGGTGAGATAGTGACTAAACGGCATGCTTTTCAGTGTGGGTAAGTGTATGAGAGGGTGAGATAGTGACTAAACAACATGTTTTTCAGTGTGTAAGTGTATGAGAGGGTGAGATAGTGACGCTTTTCAGTGTGTAAGTGTATGAGAGGGTGAGAGTGCTTTTCAGTGTGTAAGTGTATGAGAGGGTGAGATAGTGATAAACGGCATGCTTTCAGTGTGTAAGTGTAGAGAGGGTGAGATAGTGACTAAACGGCATGCTTTTCAGTGTTAAAACAACATGCTTTTCAGTGTGTAAGTGTATGAGAGGGTGAGATAGTGACTAAACGGTATGCTTTTCAGTGTGTGTAAGTGTATGAGAGGGTGTGATAGTGACTAAACGGCATGCTTTTCAGTGTGTGTAAGGGTATGAGAGAGTGAGATAGTGACTAAACAACATGCTTTTCAGTGTGTAAGTGTATGAGAGGGTGAGATAGTGACTAAACAACATGCTTTTCAGTGTGTAAGTGTATGAGAGGGTGAGATAGTGACGGCATGATAGTGACTAAACAGTGACAACATGCTTTTCAGTGTGTATGAGAGGTGAGAGTAGATAGTGACTAAACAACATGCTTTTCAGTGTGTGTAAGGGTATGAGAGAGGAGTGTAAACATGCTTTTCAGTGTGGCTTTTCAGTGTGTGTAGTGTATGAGTGAGGGTGAGACTAAACGGCATGCTTTTCAGTGTGTGTAATGAGAGGGTGAGATAGTGACTAAACGGCATGTCAGTGTAGGGTATGAGAGGGTGAGATAGTGACTAAACAACATGCTTTTCAGTGTGTGTAAGTGTATGAGAGGGTGTGAGATAGTGACTAAACGGCATGCTTTTCAGTGTGTGTAAGGGTATGAGAGGGTGAGATAGTGACTAAACGGCATGCATTTCAGTGTGTGTAATGTGTTGACTAAACATGCTTTTCAGTGTGTAAGGTGAGATAGTGACTAAACGGCATGCTTTTCAGTGTGTAAGTGTATGAGAGGTGTGTGATAAACGGCATGATAAAACGCATTGCTTTTCAGTGTGTGTAAGTGTATGAGAGGGTGAGATAGTGACCTAAACGGCATGCTTTTCAGTGACTAAACGGCATGCTTTTCAGTGTGTGTAAGGGTATGAGAGAGTGAGATAGTGACTAAACGGCATGCTTTTCAGTGTGTGGGTATGAGAGAGTGAGTGACTACTAAACGGCATGCTTTTCAGTGTGTAAGGGTATGAGAGGGTGAGATAGTGACTAAACGGCATGCTTTAGTGTGTGAGAGGGTGTGATAGTGACTAAGTGACTAAACGGCATGCTTTTCAGTGTGTAAGTGTATGAGAGGGTGTGATAGTGACTAAACAACATGCTTTTCAGTGTGTAAGTGTATGAGAGGGTGAGATAGTGACTAAACGGCATGCTTTTCAGTGTGTAAGTGTGTGATGAGAAAACGGAGTGTGTGTAGTGTATGCTTTCATGCTTTTCAGTGTGTAAGTGTATGAGAGGGTGAGATAGTGACTAAACAACATGCTTTTCAGTGTGTAAGTGTATGAGAGGGTGAGATAGTGACTAAACGGCATGCTTTTCAGTGTGTGTAAGTGTATGAGAGGGTGAGATAGTGACTAAACAACATGCTTTTCAGTGTGTGTAAGTGTATGAGAGGGTGTGATAGTGACTAAACAACATGCTTTTCAGTGTGTGTAAGGGTATGAGAGGGTGAGATAGTGACTAAACGGCATGCTTTTCAGTGTGTGTAAGTGTATGAGAGAGTGAGATAGTGACTAAACGGCAGTGGTGTGATAGTGACTAAACGGCATGCTTTTCAGTGTGTGTAAGTGTATGAGAGGGTGAGATAGTGACTAAACGGCATGCTTTTCAGTGTGGGTAAGTGTATGAGAGGGTGAGATAGTGACTAAACGGCATGCTTTTCAGTGTGTAAGTGTATGAGAGGGTGTGATAGTGACTAAACGGTATGCTTTTCAGTGTGTGTAAGTGTATGAGAGGGTGTGATAGTGACTAAACGGCATGCTTTTCAGTGTGTGTAAGGGTATGAGAGGGTGAGATAGTGACTAAACGGCATGCTTTTCAGTGTGGGTAAGTGTATGAGAGGGTGAGATAGTGACTAAACAACATGCTTTTCAGTGTGTAAGTGTATGAGAGGGTGAGATAGTGACTAAACGGCATGCTTTTCAGTGTGTAAGTGTATGAGAGGGTGAGATAGTGACTAAACGGCATGCTTTTCAGTGTGTGTAAGGGTATGAGAGGGTGAGATAGTGACTAAACGGCATGCTTTTCAGTGTGTGTAAGGGTATGAGAGGGTGAGATAGTGACTAAACGGCATGCTTTTCAGTGTGTAAGGGTATGAGAGAGTGAGATAGTGACTAAACGGCATGCTTTTCAGTGTGTAAGAGTATGAGAGGGTGAGATAGTGACTAAAATGCATGCTTTTAAGTGTGTGGTAAGTGGATGAGAAGGTGAGATAGAGACTAAACGGCATGCTTTTCAGTGTGTAAGTGTATGAGAGGGTGAGATAGTGACTAAACGGCATGCTTTTCAGTGTGTGTAAGTGTATGAGAGGGTGTGATAGTGACTAAACGGCATGCTTTTCAGTGTGTGTAAGGGTATGAGAGGGTGAGATAGTGACTAAACGGCATGCTTTTCAGTGTGTAAGTGTACGAGAGTGTGAGATAGTGACTAAACGGCATGCTTTTCAGTGTGTAAGTGTATGAGAGGGTGTGATAGTGACTAAACGGCATGCTTTTCAGTGTGGGTAAGTGTATGAGAGGGTGTGATAGTGACTAAACGGCATGCTTTTCAGTGTGTGCAAGTGTATGAGAGGGTGAGATAGTAACTAAACGGTATGCTTTTCAGTGTGGGTAAGTGTATGAGAGGGTGTGATAGTGACTAAACGGCATGCTTTTCAGTGTGTAAGTGTATGAGAGGGTGTGATAGTGACTAAACAGCATGCTTTTCAGTGTGTGTAAGTGTATGAGAGGGTGAGATAGTGACTAAACGGCATGCTTTTCAGTGTGTGTAAGTGTATGAGAGGGTGTGATAGTGACTAAACGGCATGCTTTTCAGTGTGGGTAAGTGTATGAGAGGGTGTGATAGTGACTAAACGGCATGCTTTTCAGTGTGTGCAAGTGTATGAGAGGGTGTGATAGTGACTAAACGGCATGCTTTTCAGTGTGGGTAAGTGTATGAGAGGGTGAGATAGTGACTAAACGGCATGCTTTTCAGTGTGTGTAAGTGTATGAGAGGGTGTGATAGTGACTAAACGGTATGGTTTTCAGTGTGTAAGTGTATGAGAGGGTGTGATAGTGACTAAACGGCATGCTTTTCAGTGTGGGTAAGTGTATGAGAGGGTGAGATAGTGAATAAACGGCATGCTTTTCAGTGTGTGTAAGTGTATGAGAGGGTGTGATAGTGACTAAACGGCATGCTTTTCAGTGTGGGTAAGTGTATGAGAGGGTGTGATAGTGACTAAACGGCATGCTTTTCAGTGTGTAAGTGTATGAGAGGGTGTGATAGTGACTAAACAACATGCTTTTCAGTGTGTGTAAGTGTATGAGAGGGTGAGATAGTGACTAAACAACATGCTTTTCAGTGTGTGTAAGTGTATGAGAGGGTGAGATAGTGACTAAACGGCATGCTTTTCAGTGTGGGTAAGTGTATGAGAGGGTGAGATAGTGAATAAACGGCATGCTTTTCAGTGTGTGTAAGTGTATGAGAGGGTGTGATAGTGACTAAACGGCATGCTTTTCAGTGTGGGTAAGTGTATGAGAGGGTGAGATAGTGAATAAACGGCATGCTTTTCAGTGTGTGTAAGTGTATGAGAGGGTGTGATAGTGACTAAACGGCATGCTTTTCAGTGTGTGTAAGTGTATGAGAGGGTGTGATAGTGACTAAACGGCATGCTTTTCAGTGTGGGTAAGTGTATGAGAGGGTGAGATAGTGAATAAACGGCATGCTTTTCAGTGTGTGTAAGTGTATGAGAGGGTGAGATAGTGAATAAACGGCATGCTTTTCAGTGTGTGTAAGTGTATGAGAGGGTGTGATAGTGACTAAACGGCATGCTTTTCAGTGTGTAAGTGTATGAGAGGGTGAGATAGTGACTAAACGGCATGCTTTTCAGTGTGGGTAAGTGTATGAGAGGGTGAGATAGTGACTAAACAACATGCTTTTCAGTGTGTGTAAGTGTATGAGAGGGTGAGATAGTGACTAAACGGCATGCTTTTCAGTGTGGGTAAGTGTATGAGAGGGTGAGATAGTGACTAAACGGCATGCTTTTCAGTGTGTGTAAGTGTATGAGAGAGTGTGATAGTGACTAAACAACATGCTTTTCAGTGTGTAAGTGTATGAGAGGGTGAGATAGTGAATAAACGGCATGCTTTTCAGTGTGTGTAAGGGTATGAGAGAGTGTGATAGTGACTAAACAACATGCTTTTCAGTGTGTAAGTGTATGAGAGGGTGAGATAGTGACTAAACGGCATGCTTTTCAGTGTGTGTAAGTGTATGAGAGGGTGAGATAGTGACTAAACGGCATGCTTTTCAGTGTGTGTGTAAGTGTATGAGAGGGTGTGATAGTGACTAAACGGCATGCTTTTCAGTGTGTGTAAGTGTATGAGAGGGTGAGATAGTGAATAAACGGCATGCTTTTCAGTGTGGGTAAGTGTATGAGAGGGTGAGGTAGTGAATAAACGGCATGCTTTTCAGTGTGTGTAAGTGTATGAGAGGGTGAGATAGTGAATAAACGGCATGCTTTTCAGTGTGGGTAAGTGTATGAGAGGGTGAGGTAGTGAATAAACGGCATGCTTTTCAGTGTGTGTAAGTATATGACAGGGTGACATAGCTTGAGGTGCACTCACTGTGAGAGTTTCAGCAGGGCCAGGTTGGAGCCTTCGGGGCCACAGATGATGTGGGCGATCCTCAGCTCTTGCGTGCCCGAGGACTCCCTTCCCGAATCGTTCAGTTGGAGGAAACCCGCCCATATTCTGTACTCTGAGAGATCAGGGACGCTGTGGTGCAGAGCACAGCTTCATGTCAGTCTCATACAAATCAGTTCAGTTCAGTACAACTAACCGTAGTACAATTTTTAAAAAACATGAACATACAAGCCACACATTCTCACAAGGGCGTTAAAATGTCCAGTAAGGTTATGCTTCGTAAAATGAAACGGTACAGTGAATTGCAGTTTATAACATGAATGAAAACAAAATATTTCAAAGGAAACAAATGATATATAATCTGGAACAGACTCACATGGCGCACATTCAGAAATCTTAGGAAGCCACTCAGAGTCCATTTAAAACTTCTCATGACACTTCATGGGAATATTTCATGGAGCTTTGAAGTCCACTTAAAATGGCATTTTGCTATCTTACAGCTATTTTTTAATAAAGAATTACCATGAGGAGAAGCACTGCCGGGTAGTGAGGACCCACTTCTCCCGTATGAGTGTACCACCACACCAATGCATGTTACTGAGGGGGGGGGGGAAACAAACAAAAAAATACCACCAATCACCCGGGCTGTTAAAACATCACAACAACAGGATCACCGAGATCGGAAACACTCCTTACATCCTGAATTTCAAACATACATATATTTCTACTACACAGACATGTAATGTTCGCGAAATGTTAGCTAATGCTAACACATTTCTGATCTATTTTTAGAGATTAACCATTGACACCCGTTATAATGTATAATAATAATTATTACAATCATTACCTTCATAATTAATTGTTATTATTATTATGTTTTATTATTTTTTTAAACTGCAATAATTTCAGTTCACATGAATAAGGGCCATACCCCTTCTGTATGCTAACCATCCAGCTTCCCTCTTTTCCTCGGACGTGATCGCCTCCCACAATCCGTGTCGTTTTGTGAAAGAAGCAGGGAGCCTTCAACGCGTCACCTTGAATGAGAAACGTTGTAGAACTCGCTAAAACATTCACAAAAAAACGTCAAAATGTCCGTCTGTGATGAAGGGAGTCAGTCTGTAACCGCAAGCTCACAACAAAGGTCACATTCGTGCTGCCGTGAACCGGTTCTGTTCAGAGAGAAGCAAGGAAAAATCCCTGAAAGATCCCTGAATCTGAGGAATAGCTGGATCAAGAACTTACTTTTTGGAGGAGCAGTGTTTGAGGACAGCTTACCTGAAAGGAAAAACAACAATATATTTGACATAAATAAAGAGTGCTATTGCTGCAGTCACTGGAATGATCTATATAAACATTACACGCAATCCTGAATCAAATTTTTTTTTTTTAAAGACATTATTATCTTTTTATAAGATTTCAATTTAATGCTGACGGTCTTGTCAAATTCTTCTGAATAATTCATTAAGGATACTGACAAGTTCTATATAAGACATGGAGGATTTAGCATGGAGCTACAAGACAAAGCTGATCTTCGATCAGTATGCCTCCTGTGATGTGGATATTTTGGGGTTCAGGTTTGGTTCTGCCCAATGTTACCCCCATTGTCTGTTTTTCTCTAAAGCGTCTGTGATGCTGTCTCTGTGAAAAGTGTGATAAAATTAAAAATCTAATTGGGATAATACGCTTAAGGCAGTCGCTTTCAATCTCGGTCCTGGGGACCTCTGTGTATGCTGGTTTTTGCTACAGCCAATCTTTTGCTTAGTTAAGCTTGTGGAATACATGCGTTTAAGTTCTTTCAAAATATTTTTTTCTTAACACAATGCAGGTTTGGCTCGCTATCATTTCCATTGTCTTTGAATTCCTCATTATTTACCAAATAGTTAGTTTCAGTGGCCACGGTGGCCACACTTTCCCCAATTAGGAGCCTATTGATTCACCTCAGTCTTAAATTTGATTATTGCACAATAAGCACAATGTAATTATGAGACTTCTATTTCTCATTGCTATTTCTGGCATAATGTGGCTTAAGAGGGTAAATAATCCCTCTAAACATGAAAACCACCTAACGACGAAGAATTAACAGCTTGTTAAAATTCTGGGTTTGCAATTGAGGTTGGAACAATAACCACCATACACAGGGTTCCCTCGAAACGAGTTTGAGAACCACTGGCGTAAACCCTCTCGCAAATGATTGGTCAATATGAGAAAGAATCAGACACCCCAATCTATTATCCAGAAATCACTTCCTGAAATTCACTTTCAAAACTTGCGCTGTGCTCCACTGTACATACATGGCTTTATCATGCAGTAGTCCCAGGGGATGGATGAGCTATTGGTGTAGCACCACGGTCCATGTTTATCCTTATCTGGGTTCCTGCAGTAGTTCATCTCCAACCCTGCGGCTAACGCTGAAGGTTCCCTTTCACCACTATGGACAAAAAGGACAAAACAGCATTACATGAAAGGTCCTCTTTCGGAACTAGATCTTGCATCCCATTCTATGTTGAAAATTATCTCCCTGCTACAAATGGCAGGACCTCGACACCTGAACCCACTGAACTCAAAGACCCAGAACGCTTCAGTAGAAAGCCGTAACTGTTTTCCCAACCATTAATGTAGGCAGACAGCATAGTTTCCTTGACTAATGATCCCTGGCTGCACTGGACACAATACGGTCAGTGGGAAGGTTACATTTTGGCTGAACTTTGCTGTTATGATATGACAGCTATTTACAGAATAAAATTCCGTAAATGCTGGAGTCAAAGTGAAGAGGACCCTGGGAAATATAAAAGTGTGTGACCTGGGTACAGTGACATGGCCCATGGTGCATTGCAGTGTGACGCACACAGAGGCTGACCACACGGGCCTGCTAGCATGTGCTCTCCCAAACTGAGGGACAATAATGCGGTGATAGGACAGGCCTGCACGTATGACTCAGCATTCCAAAAATAAACATACGTAAAATATGTATAAAACGGGGGAAAAAATCACTATATTATCCATGGTGAATTCTACTCAGTGAATATCTTAGCTGAGAGAGAAAGAGAGAGAGAGAGAGAATTAATCTCATCTGCAATAATTCAACGCTTGTATCGATATAACTGGCAACATAATTACTAAGGGGCATTAAAACCAGCACATGGCATAATAAAAGAACAGAGAGAACTGTCTCTTCCAATAATGTCCCTGCTCCTCCCTGATTTGTGGAAACAATGGGGAATTTGCCGGCAGGGTAAAGTCCAACAAAAGCTCACATAAAAACCTGCTGAGTTACTGGTTACTTGAGAGGAATGATAATTTCACGTCTCTCCCAAGCGTAAACAAGTCCTCCCTCGAGGTTCTTCGGTGCTGACGTCTGACCCGGTGGAGGCAGACTCTCTGGACGCGAGCCAAATCAAGAAGCCGACTGCCTTTGATCCGCTCTGCAGAGCGGCTGGGCAAGAACTTCCTTAGGTCGAAGGTCACCCCTGGAACATGTCCTGCTAGCTGAGCTATCATTGCCTTACAATTTTTTGTAAATTAAGTAATGCTAACAGCAACACTCAAATGGCAATTAAACGCAGGCCCCCGAACCCCCGAAAATGCCTGTCCTCCAGAGTTTTCCTTGCTTGAAAAATGAGAAAGGGTCGTATTATCTCAAGTTTGATAAATGCGACCTGACAGACCGTCTATCCCTGTGGCTCCAAGATTTCATTCATGTGTTCTGTAACCCTTGCTAGATTTGCAGATTGATCTTCGACAAGTTCCAGATTCAAGAAACTACACATTTAATTAATTTAAACCAGTCAGCAAGAGATATGGGGAGATACAGGTAACAGATTCTGAACTGTGAACTCAGATATATTCATCATTGCAGCGCTGTAGGGCTACTTCTGTGGAAGGAAATACACATCACAAGAGATGGGGAATCATTGCTAAAGTAAGCCAACATGCTACATGCTGATAAGGTGCAATTAGAAAGAATTACTTCAGTCATAAAATCTAATGAACATAAATTAGTCTGAGACATCATCCATATGCATAATGCAAATGTGTGCTCAAATTCCACGTTAAATAATTTTTATGATATATTATATCATTAAGGGTTACCCCTGACTTTGACATCTGCACAAAGTGGGTTTTTTGTATCTTTTCCCCTGAGAGTCGTGGAAACGAATGGTAGACTTGACCTTGAGAATTTTCAAAGAATGCCCCCTCACTGTGGAGAAACCAACTGTGGGACCTAGCTGTGTTTCCATGGAGACAGACCCGATATACTGTACTGTGACGTCAGCTTTGGAACGCCCTCTTCAGATCGTATGGGAAGCAGACAACGTTTGGTCTTTAAATCAAGGCTCAAAAGTCAGCCTTTTAGCCTCTTGTTCAATGCAATCCCCGATGAACCTAAACCCATACCTTACTTCTTGTTGATCTTACACTATAACCGTAGTCACCAGAAAGGCTGTGAGAAAACTGGTTTGTAATTAGTGCTACACAAGAGCAGGGAATAAAGCAGGGATTCCTTCGTCCCGTCAACAATCAACGCTATAGGGTAGAGTGAGAGGGATTAGGCAGAAACGGGCCACCGTACCTTTTACCATGGTCCTCCCAAGATCCACAGGGAATGCCTGATCTTGTTTTGGAGAGACGACCCCTGTACTTCTCCCCATTGCCTTCGTAACATTCTGGAACAGACACGCACAGAAAAAGCCTCCAGTTCACAAACCGCATCTCCCAACATGCCCGGCAAAGAGTCTGAGAGCAATTGACTTCAGCCCCCGCACATCCATACCCTTCCATAGGGGAATTGTAAAAGAAAGCCAGAACACACTGAGATCTGTCAAAATCGGTTCGTTGTCAGGGCCGCGGATTTCGTTCTCATGTCCGTTTTTCTTAAAATAAGCCCACTTTAAATGGGGACCGTTGGTGCTCGTTGTAAATTTTATTTCAGAGACCGCAGTGTAATTGGAGGCTACTACATAATAATAAAAAAGTAGTGACAACGTTGCAGTTCAAAACCACCCCATGTTTATCCCACCAAAGGAGTATGGTGCTCAAAATCGATAATATCGACCATTTATCTCCACAGAGGCTGTGAGGTCAAAATTTAAAAAATGCACAAGAAAGCTTGTGAGCAGGACTATCTACCAAGGATGCTATTAAACAGTGTCCCATCACTCAGTATGACTAGATTTGATATTTTCCAGACAGAAGACTTTTTTGTTTATGTGAAATCAGTTTGGCACAAGTAATGTGGAGCTGGTGTGTCCAGCTGAGGCACTGTTTCCGGAGGAATCCTGACCGTGCCGATGGCAATGTTAGCTATAGCTTAAGCGGTCGACTGCGATTGTGAAGAGAACTGGCGGTTTGGCGGTTTGTTTCAGCGCGCGCGCGTGCCAGTCCAGGACCTAGAACTACTGAAGGGGGCCTAGAACTACAACTTAGTATTCAAATATGAGGAAGAAAATAAAATAAAGGATGTGGGAAGCTATGATATGAAGTGTCTGGCACAGGAATAGTTAACAGAGCCCTTTGCTTGGAGTCAGAGGAAGGGATTGCACCTGGCTTCTATGATGAGGTTACTGACCCCCCCTGCAGACAGCACAGAACAGGAAAACAGAGAGGGAGCTGAGGATGGGGAGAGGTAATGTCGGAAACAGCGGGGAGGAGAGGATGCGAGCACACGCAATTTTTCCACAGAAAAACACCTCTTTGCCAGTTTGAATGCTGTGCAGCACAGCACTGGAAGGTTCTGTTAGCATTTAAAACCCCCCTGTAGTTAAGAATCGAAGAGGAGAGAAGGAAAGCAGGAGGCGAGTAGCTGGTGAATCTATGTCAGGGGTCTCAAGTTCCAGTTCTGGAGGGCCGCAGGTTTTTGTGATTTACTTTCAATCAGCAGTCAGTTCAGGCCTCAGAAATAAGGTGCGTAGACTCTTTAGCCAAGCAATAATGTAAATGAAGCACTTAAGCGCAGGAACACATAAAAACAAGAGGCGGGATTTGAGTTTGAGATCCCTGGTCCGTAGAATCTGTGCAGTAACCCAAAATAGTGTGTGTGTGTGTGTGTGTGTGTGTGTGTGTGTGTGTGTGTGTGTATCGGCATGACCTTTACCTTCAGGCTCACGGGTCTCGGCCTCACAGCGTGTGATGCTGGTACAGAAGGCCATGCGCACGTTGGGGTCAGTGGTGAAGCACCAGGGCAGGTCCGCCCCATCTGGGTTCCTGCAGTAGTTCTCCCTCAGGTCTCTGAGCACAGGTGGAAAATCCAGGTTCAGAAAGTTAGCCTGCCCCAGTATTTTGTTCCAATCACCTGGATTAGCACAATTTGTCAGCCAGAAGGCAGAACTAATTAGTGAAACCAGCTGTCTGAGTTCATGGGGGGTGGGACACACATGGCAGGACTTTTACTTTCTGACCCCAGGACTTTCCACCTCTGTCTCTGTGACACAAACCAGCCACCAAACTCAACAGTCAAGATGCCGTTCAATTATGAGACGTTGACCACAATGATCCGAAAACAGTCAAAAATGAACAGTGTTCCTGGACTGCCGATACCCCTGAATAATGGCAGGCTTGCTCAACAAAGGAAGTTACCAATGTGCCACAATTCTGCATGGAAGTGACATCATATTTCTTGTCTCCCGTAAATACCCGAGACATCAGAGTAGCTGCATCAATCAATACATATGCATACACACATATGAATATCGCATAAACATGCCAAACATAAAAACGGTGTTACACAATCAAACTAAGACATGTTAACTAAGATCAAGGTTGTAATTATCACTCTAAACTCTCAACCTGCTGTGAATGGCTGGATTAAGTACAATATTAGTAATAACTTCCTGAACAAAGTGTTCTGAGATATAAGCCATTTCTGATATATTCGCACTCTATTCCCATTCCCAAGTTTATATGGGGGGGGTGAGGTTACTCATGCACAATGGCCCTGCACTCACTTGCACTTGTAGTTTTGGGGGCTATAGGAGTGGTTGTGGGGAACTTGCGAGTCCCAACGCTGACATGTCACTCCACTGGGGGTCACGCCCACCGTCCCACGATACCCCTCCCCTTGACCCAGGAAGCATTTTGTCGTTGCGTGCTTGTCAGTCTCGGGGTCCGGGTCTGGAAGCGAGGAGAGAGTGAGTGAGGGAGACACTAAGCGAGAGAGAGAGAGAAAGAGAGAGAGGTTATTTTTAACTTTATCTTGACAACATTATCTTCATAGACCAAACAGTTCATTCACCAAAAGTTGCATAATTGCTGAAGCCACATTTAATGAGAGAGGGAAAAAGAGAGGGAAATAGAGAGAGAGAGAGAGAGAGAGAATTCCTTAATGCTGGTGAGATGAATGCATCTCTCACCAGCAATAAGGAATTCAATGCATGTATTGATAACTGCCAACCAAATTACCAGCATACATTCAAACTGACGCTCTGCACAATAAAACAAAGAACATACATTTTCCCTTGTTTGTACAGCATCATTTCCATGTATGAACAAAATGCTTCTGCTATTGTTAACTTTTTTTTTAAACCATTGCCAGAATGACCAAATTATTGTGATTCACTTCACACCAAGGTCCCAGTATATGCACAATATTGTATGTTGATTGATGCAAGACATTTCTGACCTAAGATAACCTTTCAGTTCCTCCCACCCGCCTTTTCCCTCAGTAAAGTGCAACAGCACACTGAGACCAGTGCTGGAAATGGAAGGATCAAATTGAATATCGTTTTTAGGCCTTGCCTGACCGTTACTGCAAGTAGAATCTGCAGTAAACTTTCTCAAAAAAACTAAAAAAAACAAAAAACAGACATTATATTACATCTTATATTAAACCTGCAGTATTGTACATGGCCTCTTTAACAGTCTGTGGTATAAACAGAGCTCATCTCGGTAGAAATCGAACAGGATTTCAGCTGACTCCCAAAACAAGCACAAAACCGTAAACAAGCCGGCTCTTTGTCCTCTAGCGTCTTGATTTCATTACCCACAAACCACAACTATATTTAAGACCACAGGTTTGGCCTGCGCTGAATTTAAGTGGGAGGGTATCATATTCCATCATTAGGACAGAAAGCAAGGCTTCAGGTAGAGAGGGCAAACTCCTGCTAAAGTACTGTATCTGACAGCAAGCTGGTTATTTATAAGTGCGGCCTTTCTGTCAGAGAAGCTTTGTGCCATTTCACATGGTACCTGGGAGTTTTTCACAAGAGGAAGCCCTTTACATGCCCGCCTGCCACTCTTCACCATAAGCGGTTTGGGAATGACATTAGTGAAAGTGAACGGTGAGGTCACGTCAGTGGCACCCGGCTGACGTCTCGCCATTAAAGTAACAGGTCACTGCTGACAGAACTACACGCTTGAGGTTCCTATGGCTGCAGACCAGATGAAGCTGAAAAGTTACCCACACCCCGCTGCATGTCTGTGTTTTGTCTTTGAGGTGGACCAGGAGTTTACTTAAGAGATTTCACTGCAGAGATTAAACCGATTAACTGGCGATGGCACGGGACTTTTTAAAAAAACAACAAAACAGAAAAAACAAACACGCCACCCATGGTAATTACCGAAGCACTGGTACCACTAGACCATTACAGCTGCGCTGATTCTACCAGGTCATCCCCATACCCTTTTTATTTCAACATTACGATCCCCCCACCAGCAACCGGCAACATTCCTCAGCAATGCCAGTAATGCAGTAATAGAGGAGGCTCAAGGATGGAAAAGGGAAGCTGTAAATTTTGCAGACTCACCACACGCTTTAACATCACAGTACTCCCACTGCGCTTTAGGGTCCAGCGTGAAGCACCACGGGCGGAGACGATTGTCGGGATTGCGGCAGAAGTTATCTTTCAGACCTTTGTCAGGGTACCTGCAAAGGAAAAAAAATAAAAATAAGTCAAATAAATAAAAGGCTGTCACACACGGTCGAAACCACTTGGGAAATAACACGCAGACAAGACGGGGCTGCTTCTACTCAAAACACGACCGCACAATCTGGTTCTAATGTCTCTAAATCACCGCCTCGCTGAGCGTAGGGGTGAGCAACGGGCCGCCTTATCAAAACAGACCGTTGAGGAGTACTGTCTGGGACTCCAGTGAAGTCGGGCCAAATCCACGGAAACATCAGGTCACATCTCTTCAGGGCTTCAAGGCCTAAATTACCATTCCCTCCGTAAATTACCTGGTGTTGAAACGCTACTGCACACAGGTTTAACCTATTCGACCGCTTTCGATAAGGCCAGTTCATCTCTTTCTGTCTTTTTTTTTTTTTAACCTCAGAGGGTGGGGCCTTGACAAAGATGTTTGTTGATGATACATTTATTTGGGAGACATGTTTATCTGGGGGTGAGGTACTGAACATCACGTGGTGCTGAATAAAAAAGGTTAATGCCGAAGGAAATGCGCAAGGTCAAATGCAGCCTGTAAACTTTCAGAGGAAACCAGGCCCTGAATATGCTGAAAACGTTCTTCTCGGACATCCAGCGATCCACATTACGCGTGTCCTTCTGAACCATACCCAGCTCCAATATGCACACAAATCCGCTTAAATGATAAATACAGTGCAAGGCTCATCAGCAGCTGTCATTGCTATAGACCTTCCGAGGCTAAGCCTCAGCGGTTTCCAACATGTTCGCAAAAACTTGGACTGAAAATGTGCTTCATGCATTCCTTACAGAATTTTTCATGCCTAGGAGAACAAACCTCAGGGACAGAAAAAAAAACCCTGAAATAGTTTTGACATAAATTTCCAAGAATATTCCGTTTCCCAAGACGTCGATGGGAATTTGACAAATTATTTGAACACACACTGGTTTTACAAAGTCCCTTTTGATTTTACATATCGCCAGGCAGCCATAATGCATCTGATGGGAATTACGTAGAAATACCACTAATCCCTCGTGCATCACACACAAGATACTTGGGATCAAACAGCGCTGTTCACACAACTAGTTAACAGAATTACGCCCAATTTAGAAGAGTGCAGAAATACTAAATAATATACAAATATAACTTAATGGATATAAAATGCATACTATAAATTATACTTACAAATGATATAATAAATAATATGAAGGAGCTCAAGGGACAGTGTATCCGACCAGACTGGTAGATGCTAAATGTATTCCAGTTCATGATATCGTGTCTATGAACAAAACATTGCACTTAATCCTGCCTGGGCATTATACAACATGGAGCAATGAGATTGATCACAGATCTGGAACCCCTTGCCCTTCGTTGTCAGATTTGACAAGAAATCGGACTTACAACTAAATCTGAGAAAATCTTTGAGCACTGAGCTCCCTTGTCTTGGTAAAAGCAGACAAAACAGTTGCAATTAGATGACATCATCCCTCTTGGGGAAGGCCATCTCCACTGGAGAAGACATTCAGCTGCAAGCATCTAAGTCAGCTTTGGGGCCAAGTTATTCAGAGATGTTTTACTGTTAGTGTACTGTTGTTTTGTTAACAACTGTGTTCAGCTAATTACACACTGGCTTTTATCTGGCCTGCCATCTGAAACCTGTATAGTTTACATGCAGCACTCTTTTAGCCAAGTTTCTCTTCAAAAAGATCTCCACGTAACTTTCCAGTAAACTAAAGGCTCAATAATAAGACACGGGGAGTCAAACATTGTAACTGACACTGAAACCACCGCCTTATAATGGCCATTTACATGCAATCCAGGCCAGCCCGTTTGGCTCGTAGTCAGCGACTATGAGCACGACTACCGCCAAAGACCAAGGCACACAGCTGTAGAAATTTATAAACGCCATACCGTACACGATCCCTCACAATCCCACCAATCAAACGGCATTCTAACGAATGATTTAGAGACCGCCGGAGAGCTTGGCGTTGCTCTTGCAAAAAACGACACCCAGGGCTTCAGCGGTCAGCACCTGGAAGTGTCCGTTTCTCCAGTCCTCCATTCGTCTGTCTGGGGGAGTCTCTCGTGTGCAGAAGGCGATCACTGAAGGGGGGGGGGGGGGGGGCTGGCCGTGTGTACACTAAGGCAAGGATTACAAGAACTTGGCAGTGGCAGGCCCGGGAAAAATAACAAAAGCTCTCGTGAGGTTGTAACAGATGAGAGACAAGCCTATGAACCAATAAGGACACTCCCAAACACCGGCCAGGACTAGGCTCTCGCTGATAAAATCACACCCGGCACACGCTTGCATCTGAACTCATTAGCGCGCTGCGGTAATTTTACTTGCAAAAAGCATCCCTGGTGGAAACCGTTACTGGGTCTAAACATCTGGAGGGCATTAAGTCGTGGAATTTAGCCATCCATCTCAATTTATTAACACAACATCCTTCACATCAACAGTGCAGCGTGATTTCACTTTCGTCGCTCCATTCAATTATGTCTGGGCTGAAAAACTAGGTAATCTCTTCTTTCTAATGCTTCATACATAGCTTTTCTGAACCTTGAGAAAAGCAAAACATGTGTAGATCTAGAATTGGCATGTCTATTTGTTACATGTGCACTACCTTACAAAGGTAAGTCTTTCAGCATGCTTAGTGCAAGCAGCTACAGCCATCTATAACTTGTTTGCTGTCCATTCTGTTTGGAGTTTAATTTGCACGTTCTCGTGATATATAGTAAAAAATACATGTTTTGTTTCAACAAATACAGGTTGATTCACTTATTTTTGTATGGTTTATGCCATTTATTGAACAACAATGACGCGCGATTCTGATTGGATAAAACTTACAGACTCAAATAATATTCTGGAGGACATATTGCATATTACAGTTTCCTGGATAAACTTCTCATTTTTACTCACAACTTTTTCCCGAGTCCATCTCTTTCATTTATACCAGGGGTGTCCAATCGAAAAGGTCTGATGTGGGTGCAGGTTTTTATTTTAGCCCAGCACTAAGACACCTGATTCTACTTATTAAGGTATTGATTGAAGGACCATGATTAGTTAAGTTGAATAAGGTGTCGCAGTACTGGCCTAAAGCAAAAGCATGTACCCACATGGGCCCTTTTCTGGATAAGATTGGACACCCCTGATCCATCCCTTTGATGAAAGAATAAAAAGATTTCCATTCTGCACTCGTTTACTTTAGAGTTCATTCTACTGACAGCCATAAGATAAACAGATATTTGGTCTTCAGCTGAACCATAGCGTTTATATGGAGATTTTTTTAAACATGTGGCTTATTAAGGTGACATGTAGCATATGGTAACAAAGATGAGATCAGTGTTTGTGTTTGATCGATGCTGGATATGGCCGTCCAGGCAAAGTTGAACTCCAGTGCTTTCAGAGCTGTGGGTTCAATCTCTCACTCTGCCACGACACTAAGGCGGAGTTCAATCTCTCACTCTGCCACGACACTAAGGCGGAGTTCAATCTCTCACTCTGCCACGACTCTAAGGCGGAGTTCAATCTCTCACTCTGCCACGACTCTAAGGCGGAGTTCAATCTCTCACTCTGCCACGACTCTAAGGCGGAGTATCAAATGCTATTTCTTGGAAGCTGTTTTTTTGCCCTATAACTCATGCTTTTATGAATGTAGCGGTATGCAATTCAATATTTTTCGAATCTTTTTTGGAATGGAAAAAAAAAATGCTCACCTTGCAACTATGCATAACACTAGAGGCTAGAGGCATTCAAACTGTGGCTTGGAGTGGCAAAAGGAAAATAGTCATTGATAACGGCTCGATAGCTAATATGACCAGTTTAGCTGGTAGCGGCAAAGCCCCTCCGGGAATGAATCTCTGTAGGGTGGGTCCAGAACGGAGTTGTGCCCATGTGTGCCCTACCTTTTAGGGTGGAAGGGGTGTCTGTGTGGTTCCATCAGGTCCCATCTTTGGCACTCTTTCCCGGTTTCGGTGTGGTCCATGGGGCCCCTGTATTCCTCCCCGTTGCATTTCATGCACACCACTGCAGACGGGAAGAATGTCCAAAAACAAAATAAAAAACGTCAGGCTTAAAGGAGTGAGCAGAAATAACATGCAGTCCCCCCAGGACTTGTTATGCGTGGTCTGCCGTGTGACCCAATTTCACAGTGGGAGAGATTGTGAAGACAATTGTGAGGTCAATACACACTACAGTAGCCTACTGGAGCAGTGCTTTACTTTGGAATATATTTTTCCTCTTACACATTATGGTCCAGTGACACATGAGACAAGTTTCATCCCGTCTCACTGCTGACCAACAATATATGACAGTTACACATATAGTCAGAAGGGTAGGCCAGCTTCGAGTCCTGCTTGCAAATTAAGAAAGAATGTTTTTACCAGAGGAGGATTATCAATAACAGAATTATCAGTATGAAAGCATTAGATAAACTCAGGATGAAACTGCCAGAGTTGTTGGGGTAGTAATAGTTAATAAATTAAAAGGTCGAAATGTATGGACATTACATAACTACAATTTAGGATGCAATTTTTATTTAATTATTTTTGTTTTTCTGTGGCAAACTGACTCATGTCTCACTGGAACTTTGTCATCCTTTGAGTCTGGGATTTAATTTTGGCTAATGTTGTCCCTGTGTTATTTCACAGGAAATAGATGATGATGATACCGATATCTCTGTAATATATGAAATATTTACACGTCTTGGCAAAAGTACTTTAACCACAATGACTCAACCAGCTGGGCGCCATGTTAACTGTTCATATTAACCATTTACAGGGCTGGGTATTTCATGAACAATTCAGTTTAGGCACTTTGTTAGGTTCGACAGCAGGGTACAGAACACAGTTAAATTAGCCTTGGCAGAGTGATAACTGGGCTTTATGCTGTAAAACCCAGATACAGCGCAGGTCCTTCCTCCTTCAAGCGTGTCTTCTTCTTCTCACTCATTATGGCACGTACACACAACCGTTTCAAACGCAGCACAAATACTGAAAACAGATGTCTATACCGGGAACATTTTTGCAAAGCCTTTGATTTATATCCTGATTATGGGAAACTAATTTTATAAACTTGCCAACTGTCTTTCTGCCAAAGCCTACTGATAAAAGCCAGGATGGTTTGACGCTCGCGTCCAAAAGTATCACTTTCTACAGGCTCAAACCAATCAGATGTTATCCCATGTCTTTGTTATGGGGAGCATGAATGCAATTTCCATGTGAAATCAAAGATTCCCCCCCCGTCAAAGCACCTGTCTAGTTCATTTCCCCCGGCGACAGGAAGGACCATTCCAATTCCAATATCACAATCTCTCCCCAATTTCGCCAATTTCAGTTTGACCTGGATTCTAAAGCACATCGCGCTTTCTTCCGTAAACCTAAAAAATTACTTTTTCCTTGACTTTTATGTGTGCACTTGACTTTCATACAATGTCGAGCAAAGTGGGGGGGGGGCAACTGCTCACCAGTGGTGGGGGAATGTCCAGGGGACAGAAAGTAAAAGTCCTGCCATGTTTTTCTTCCACCCATGAACTCAGCCAGCTGATTTTACTAATGAGTTCTAACTCATGGCTGAAGAATTGCGCTAATTAGCAAATCCAGGTGATTGGAACAAAATACTGGGGAGGACATACTTGCTGAACCTCCGCTGCTCACATCATTTGATCACTCAAAGCTGAGGATGAAGCGACCTCATCACCCTGTGCAAAAAAAAAGGGGCGGGGCTTTACCGTCGGAGCACCGGGGAATGGCGCAGGTCTCGTGCCGGAGGTCGGGGTCGACGGTGAAACACCACGGCCCCGTGGTCTCGTTGTCTGGGTTACGGCAGTAGTTTTCCATGAGGCCTGTTTGCTTGTCTCTTACGTGCAGGTACCTGCGTGCACACAAAGTGACATCAGTCCCGACACAAAGCGTGGATTCCAGGCAAGTAATACAACTCTTAAAGCTTTGACATTCAATGGCAGCTCAAAGACTGTATGGAAACCATTTGAACAGAGTCAGCACTGGAGGGACCCTCTGCATCGTTTATTGAGAATGACACCCAGGACTGTTGTTACGAGTAGCAATTTGCAGACTGGACGGCTTTGTACAGAGACTGCCATAAATATCTGACCGCATGAAAAGCCTCACTCCTCTAACAGTGGGGAGAACCCAGATCTGTAATTTGAGTTTTTCTTCAGAACTTAACAAAAAAATAAATAATTTATTCAAAGGAGGACTATCTCATCAATCAATACTGTACTCCCTCAGTGCCGAACATAAGCTTTGAATTGCTACGCTGAGGGAATTTCCTCTGAAGGCTGTATATTAATACGGTAGAAAAATCTGCCACGCAAACTCACTCCCTTCCACTTTGGTTGTAATCTTCCTTATATGGCTCATATAAAAGAATGCTTTACCCTCTCTCTTTAGAGCCCAGCTATTTACGTGCACATCCATCCACATCCAGGCTTATAACCTTTGGATCAGGGCAATGGTTGCAATAAAGTTGCTCAAGTAGATATCAGAGAGTAATTTATTATACGTCTCACAAAGTAGTGTCACACAAATAGGGACCATAATGCTTTATGCATGCCGCTTAGGCACATAATCCAGATTTTTTTATGAATCAACAATAAATGTCCTACACCATTTGGTACGGAAAAGTATTTTGAATTAAATGCAATCTGTTTGCCATTTACAAATATACAGCTTGTGATTGTCAGGAAAAAAAGGACTACCTTTGTCATGCTGACATAAACTAATTTAATCCCTGCTTAATGACTCTCTGCTTATGTTGTTCTCTACATGATGAACACGTGATGCAAACATATTACACCATGATGGGAAAAGCAGCAGATTATGACTAAAATTTCCCCCAAAGTTAAATATTGCTGACAGAGGTACACAAAGATAAATTAGGAGTAGAAAGAGAAGTCGGCAACGGGCAGCGCAATCAAATCGTCGAGGGAAACCGAGGTCTCTTAGTGGAGAGGGGGAAAAAGCGGACATTTTCACAAGTCTACAGCTTTATGCGCACCACTGGAAGATGTACAAACCATGAATTCAGTCTATTAATCTTCAGACTCCTGGGTATTAGAGACCCACCCCCCCCACCCCCTATAAGAGACTCATAACAAACAAGCAATTCTTGGCTGGCTTCAGACCGCTAATGAACTTTTGGCTCACAGTCAACCACCTTAAAACCTGCAGTCTTTCTTATCTACAGCTCTTGGCTCTGCGTACTGTAACTCACGCACAGTTGGACTACTTAACTCGTTTTCCCTCGCATGCGCCTGCAGTATCGTTTACCTTAGCTCTTTCCCTTTCATGCATATATCAAACCGCCTGCCAGTAGCACATGCTCCCGCGCTGAAACCCTATCCTACCATGCACGTTAGATAGAGACATATATAGATGGTCAGATATGCATCGGTGCTACCGTCTAGCAATGCCGAGGTACTCATTGCATGATTAAAGGACTGGAGTGAAACCCCAGATTGGTTAAAGAAACAGATGCACAGATCAGGGGACGAGGGAGGGGGAAGGGCGTGAAGTGTTTGTCTTATGGGGGGGGGCTGGGGACAGCAAGCTGTTAATTAGCCTCGTTAGCCAAGCTTGACGCAGAAGCCACTTCAGGAATGACAGCACAAGAGATGATGGCGGTGGCCTCTTTGTTCAGACTCCCGCTGACAGTCTGCGGGGACTCTCACACGTAAACGATGGCTGTTATTGAATCTAAATGCCAGGGGAAACGCAACTTTCATCATTTTACAAGCAACATTTTACGCTCATATTTATTTATTTTTTTCCACTGCCAATTTTAGAATGCCTGATCATAGGCCTCTCACAATGGATATAGCCTGTGCCATCTTTGTGATGTCCTCCACGAATTTAGCTCGCACACATCCACAGAAAGCCATGCATTTACCTGCCAGCCGTTTATTATTTTCTCTCTGAAACCTGGCAGCGGACGTATACGGTTATCTGCAATGCTATGGTGGCCAATCGCTTTTGAGTAACAGGGCAGTGAACACCCTGCCGAGTTCACCTCTCTCTGTCAGGGCTTTAACCCTTTAACTGGTACACCCAACAAAATTATACCACTGGGTTGGGCAGATGGTCTCAAGACAAATAAAGTGCTGCTCTAGAAAGACTAAATCTGACTGAAGACCACAGAGCCCATCACTAACGCGAGGGATAGTGCTTTCATTTCATATTCTTTAGGACGAGGGTATGAGAGTGCATACCTGCCTCTGGGAATGAGACAGAGGAAGAGCAGATCTGTGAAACCGCACAGGACAATTTCTGTGAAACCGCACAGGACAATTTCTGTAAAACCGCACAGGACAATTTCTGTGAAACCACACCGGACAATGACAAAAGGAAGGAAATCTCACTTGTGCTCGTGTGGCATGGTCGACGCCCAGACTTGGCACCTGACGCCGGATTTTGTGACAGACTGCGTTCCCTTGTAGTTCTTCCCAACGCCGATGATGCACTGTCTCACATAGTCTGTGAAGAACAAACCACAACTTAAACAATTACTCTAAGCTTGTTGCGATAATGTACGCACATCTGGGCTGTCAAAATGGAGTCCCGGAGAGCCGCAGTGTCGTGGTTTCCTTTCAATCCGCAGCAATGTTAGGCCTAGGAAACCAGGTGTGTTGACTATCCATCCAGTTGACAAAATAAGCACTTAAGGAGAGAAACACACTTAAAACCAGCAGATGCTGTGGCCCTCTGGAACAGGAGTCTGACCCCCCTGTTTTTATATACATAAAACAGAATTCCTCATTGAACTAAATATGGAAAATTTGGCAAGAGAGGAGTTAACAAGAGCAATGTCATATCAATTACTCATTTAATTAAAACACTTGGAAGCACTTGAATCTCAAGTTGCACAATGGAAAAATGCTACATTTTTGGTTTCCACACACAGAATAATTACCACTGAAAAGAGCTTGGCCCAAGATCTTCAACAGAAAATAGATGCACAACCATATGAAAGGTTTTCTTGGCTGCATATTTCTTGGCTGTATGGACTGCAACTATATGATATGGATCCTGGTGTTTAGATGTAACTACAAGTCAATGATAACATTCACCTTTCTTCTCGTAGAGGTCAAAGTTGAAATCGTGCTCTGTCTGAATGCCGGGAGTATAACTGTCGAAGGACAGCCAATGGCATTTCCTGTTTTTCTGGTCAAAGTAGAATGCTCTGTGAAAATATGGAAGAGATTCAGATCACAGGTGAGAGTTCCAGAAGTCATTTGAGGGTGTGCAACAGGGCTATTCATAATATGATGTGGTGTGAAAACAGACACATCATAAAAAATATTTACAAGCTTGTTAATGATAGCATCCTTTGCAGATGGCTTGGCAAGTTTGGAGCACTGGGGATGGGTGAAAAGTAACGGAGGGGGTGTTTATCCAGAGATTCTCTGAACTTGTATTCCCCCACAAATCTTTAATCGAAATCTTGTCATTTTTCTTCCAATTTGCGATGTCAATCACATGTGCACTCCTGTCCCTTTGTGTCAACTTCCTCCATGTTTTGAGGGATTATTTATTCACATTGTGCTTATTGTGTTATATTGCAAACAATTATATAAAAAGAGGTAAAACAATTAACTGATCAAATTAAACACTGAGGTGAATCAATATATATATATAGACTATTTTGTGAAAGTGTGGACACCTGGCCACCTGACTATTTGGTATAGGTAATGAAGAATCAAAAGACAAGGCAAAAGATAATGATCCAAACATTATGTTAATAAGTTTAAGGAACAAATTATTAAATTACTTCAACACATGTGTTCAGCAGTCTTAATTCAGTAATTGATTGGCTGTAACAAAAAGCAGCATAGACAGGGTTCCCCAGGACCGAGGTTGAGAACCACTATTTGTGGCCCACTTCAATCAGGGCCCCCTCGTTCATGTATAACTCAGTTAGCTAGCTACCTGTGCCGAGTAAAACCCGGAAACCCACCGAATATGGATCATATTAACTAGAAAAACCACTGTTCTGGGTATTACTCAGCGCAGTTATCCAGTTAACTCCCTTGTCCAGCTACGAGGAATAGGACCCTGGAATAAGTTCATATGGACATGTTCAGTAAAAGTGTTTTTCTGTTGGGACGATGTCCAGCCCCAGTGTATCCATCTAAGGGCTGAGCTAATCATGTTCGTATTCAGCAGGAAAGGGCTCTCTCTGCTGATTTTCTAATTTCACACACATCTGCATACTTATTCACACATTGTTCCTAATAAACAACCCAATCAATCAAATGCTGCACATCAAATAAATGGCCCTGTGCCGTTTATTTCAGACACCTGGTTCTATCTATGTGCAAGCAAGATGTCTGTATAAAAGAGAGAGAGAGAGAAAAAAAAAACATTTTGGTCCCATCCAAAAAAGTTTCATCAGTTCAAAAAGGATCATTTCACCTGCTGACCTCAACCAGACTTTGATTTATTATTATTTTTTAATTAAGTTTAAATATGGAAACAAATACAAGGCTTGTGCTGAACATTTAACAAACTGTCCAGGGATAGGAGAACCTATACACCTGGCACATTGGCTCAAATAGCAAATAATATTGACACCGAAGCCTGTTCACATGTACACTGGGCATTAGGAAAACATTTCTTGTAGCGACACAAGATGGTCTTCAGATATAATTCTCAAGTTTATTCATAAATGCAGCTAAAAAATAAGCAAATAATTGGGCTGATAAAATAATTTTAAAAGCATAAAATCCAGAAACAGATACAGCCATCCAGGAGTGGGGTTCCCTGCCCCTGTTGTATACAATAGCTTTTAAAGGGAGTGAGGTTCTCAAGCGTTCACACGCCGTAATATACAACGGCCGTAGTGGCCGTAAATGACCTCTAGAAACCTCTATGCTCATCCAGAGGTCACATAATTCCTTTACATTGCATGCTCATGGCTCTTAAAAAAATACATTTTACCAACATTAAACACACAATGAAGGTAGGGGGTGGATGGGGGGGTCCCGCCTATGAACCTGCACGTACCTGCAGGTGAAAGGCATTTTCCTGCCACGGCTACACCTCCGAGCACACCTGACCACACTCAGGCCCCTGCTCTTGGTCAGGTAGGAGCTATTCGACCTGACCAGGCGGGCCCCTTCAGTCTTCTGGTAGTCCTGAAGAAAGTTCCTCTTGCTTGCTGCGGCACATTGACAGGAAATGGTTAGGGTCCAAAATACAGAGGGTCCAATATAACCTGGGAGAACACACCCACCCCCGCTCACATCAGAGGAACACTGGCGGTACCCAAGGTGAACCTGGAAACTATGCTTACATAAATTACGCCCTTTAACATTTACATCTCCTGATGTTTTATTAACTGGTCATATTCAATTTCATTCAAACGCCAGTTCCGGAATGTGGACACAACCTGTATCCACCCTCCGAACAGAAGAATGGAACCGTGACTAATCAAACCATTTGACATTTTTCTTTTCCTAGTCCGGTACTTAAGACACACTTATTGTGTTTTGCGGAGTTATCTGGGAAGTGTTTCCCAATACGCTGCAAGCCAAAAAAAAAAAGTGCTTTTCATCTGTGCTTTAAAGGAGGGCCAAATTTAATTCGATGTTGAAAAGTGGAGCCATCCATCTTGTTACTCAGTAATAACTCATCCGGAGTCACCCACTGGTGGGGGTGAACAAGTGAACAGGCTTATAGACCTCTTAACTCCAGGACATCCTGAAAACAAGATGAGCGTCTAGTTTCCCCTCTTTCCTCCTGAGTATATTCATTCTAACTCGAATCCGGGGCCCCGAACTCAAGACACGTTGCTCTTTTTCAAATCTCAAGATCTTAAAATAAAACAGTGTCAATCTTCACTCCTCGCAATTGGAGCAATTATCGGCAGCGATTCAAATTCAGGGAATAGCCAATCACGCATCGCTTTGTGACTTTCAGTTTACCCGTCTCACCCACCGAACTATATAGCTCATCCAAGCAAACATACTATACAAATCCAGAAGAAATAACATATTTTCTTGTTTTTGCAGGTTAATATCGGCCACTGTTGATGCGAAAATTACACTTTTCTTCATTGAAAGTAAACACGCGAACGTCAAGATTACGCATGCACAAGGATGCAGCGATTCCGCGGCGTACGGATGTTTCCCTGCCTGCCACGAGCGCATTGAATTGAAATAATTCTCATGAAGCTGAAGCTAGCCGATTCTACGACTGCCGTTCGCTGTCGGGGGTGAGATGAAATATATATATACATTTAAAACTCAGTCTAGAAATAATTAAATTAATAATATGATATAATATATTAATTCATTTCTAGATTGCTTTCGGAAAGTTCTAAGTAAACTTTCCCAGATACTCCACCGAAAGCTAAACGACATAGGCTACACTGACAGCCTGTATCTCCAAGTGCCTCTTTCGTCGAAGAAACAAGTCTTCGTTATATGAATTAAACATTTAACCAATTCAAATATGCTATTATAGACGTTAATACTTTTGAGTAGAATGTAGGCTATTCTTAAATATGTCTTCAGCACTTAATATATCTTAAGAGATAGGCGCGCGTTTCTTTGTGATGGCACGCTTTTACGGTCCTTTTGATTTCAAATTCTGACAGACCAGCAAGACTTGACATACTGTTGCACGGGATTTCACTGCACGTCAGTGACAGCCTGGAGAACTGAACGTTAAAACTGACATGAGAGAGGATCGGCTTTTCAGATTTATGAGATGCTCAGTGAAAGTAGGAACCGCAAAGATGCTTCATCAGTAAACGTGCGTCACTGAGAATGCGTTTCTTTCCTATAGCCTACAGTTGCCAAATTAAGGAACCGACGAATTTATCATTCAGATCAGAGGTCAGCATGATTCCTGAGGAGTTCTGGGAATAAGTTGGTTATTTCTGTAAATATTAATCTTTGATTATTTTCCTCACTGATAAATATTTATGTTTGCATGCGCAACGCATTTCAAATATAAACTGAAAACAGCAAGACAAAACATCCTCTACATACAATCATGCAGGCATAGGCAGATAAAAGCATCAACACATCACTTATTATTAGTTCTATAAATAATCACATGCGTTAAACAAATCTGCAGGTGAATGTCTCAATAGCTCAATGTGTGCAGTTTGACGCAGTGAGCGCAATACGTTCAGAACGGTAATGCATCTATATTACAAGAAAAGCCCACAGCAACTTACCTGAGTAAACTACAAGAGTGACACACAGCAGTGCCTTGTAAATCCACATGATTATCGCCTGCGTCGCGTTTGTATAAGATACTCCGAGTTTGGAAAATTGCCCCCGCGTTGCGTCCGTTTATAATGACAGATATCACCATTAGCTTGTGTAATTAACCGAAATGTCCGCACTACAGCAAAGATACCCACTAACTGGAAAGGGACCTGTCCGCTGCTCAGCCCCTAAAATGACTATATCACACCGTTACCCCTCCCCCGCAGCAACGCCACTTAAAGGGAACTCTACCCCGCTCCGCCCGCAACTTCACACAAGCAGTGTGTTTATTTATTATCTGACGAGGGGTTATTTCACCGAGGGGTGAAATGTTTGACCAGTTGCGTGTCATTTCCTTTAGTGATGGTTGTTAGCCGTGCAAAAGGTGATAGCCTGTTCGTGACACAGAGCACATTTTTTGGTTGGTGGTCAGACAAATTAGCACAGTCTGCGCATCCAACGGTATTTGCCATAAATAACCGTTTGGAAGTTTTCTCTGTTTCAAAATGCTAATGTTTTTTTCATAGGTGGAGGTGTGCGGATAAGTTGCGGCTCTCTGCAGGCATTGCACAGAAGCTTGTTGATGTCCCCTGAATTGCAGGCAGTTTGGCGCGGCAGCTCTGACCAGTGATCCAAATATTAGGTAACCTTAGATCTACATTTTCCATTAAGTTTTTCTGGCCAGATATTGAATCTTTGATGTAACCTGGCAGCAACCTGCCTTCAAAAATACACAACAAAATTATGTTTTACATCTCAACATAACAAACACCCTGCTTAGGATCAGATCAATATGCTTTGGGTAATGCATAAGACATGCTCACAAGTTGACAATAGTGATTTGCAATGTAAATAGTGTGACATGCCGATTATGACCTGGTAGTCTACTTCATATGTGTCTTCAGCTTTTAAAAATCGTTAAGCCTGATGAGAAAATTAGGGGAAATATTTGATGTATGGTGGAGACGCATTTATTTCTCTGCAAGATTACCACAAAATATATAGAATACATGATTTTGGCCATTATTTTGGAATGTATTTCAGCTTTTGTGACAGTAAATCACAAAGGATTGTTCCTCTCCATAGAGTAAGAGACAGCCTGCAAGAAATCATGGCTGTTTTTCATTTACTCTGCCACTAATATGAAAATGTCAGTGTTATGGGGTAGATGACATCAATTCTGCCACATTCTAAACCCTTACGAGCAATATGACCATGAGCATAAAGGTTTGTCTTGCAGTATTATTTTGGCTACCTCCCAAATGCAATTTGCCTGACAACTGCAGTCGAGCCTGTCCCCTTCTGTCTGCGTGATTCCCTTTGGTTCGGTGGGTGAGCTGGAGAAACAATCAGAGAGAGAGAGAGAGTCCATGTTAAGGATACACCTGGATGCAATCCAATTAAAGTGCATGCCTGTGGCCTTTGTTTTACTAAGTGTTCTCTGAGTTTAGTGCCCAGCACCACAGAGAGCAAGCTAGTTCGTTATTTTACTGGAACCCACACTCTGACCATTAACAGGATCTCTAAGTGTCCTCCAGAGATTCTGAAAAAATACAGGCCCAAATGAAACCCAGACGCTGCTTTTTTATTTATTGATCCAGGCCTTCGCAGCAAAGTGATAAACGTTCGCTTTATTCGGAGCCACCACGGAACGGCGGAGCGTGCGCTAGCCAGGTCGCGAGCCGAGCGCGAGCCTAGCGCAGCAAGACGTCTATGAGAGACAGCGATGCTTGTCATCGCCCCAGTGGAAATTATATCAAAAGATAAAAGCATTTGAACGCAATGCCCTTTTTGGCAGCAAGTGACTGTTGAGAAATTTCACTGAGGTTTATGTCTTGAAGCCAGATGAAGACTTCCTGCACATACGAGGGTCTCAGCAAAACTTAAACTGTTTGTTTCCTATCGCTGCACATCCATTTGTTATAAAACACCCCATTAAGCTTACCTGTTTAATATCTAGAGTTGTGAAATATCCATGCGCTGGAAATGGGCATTGGCACAGCGATCTCTATACAGAATCTGGGTGGTGCTCAGTCTAATTACTATTATATCCACTAAAAATATGTCATTAAACTTGTATTAGTCTCTCCACCGGATGCATGTCATCCCTGTTCAGGATATCTTGGACATGTGTGTGTGTATGTGTATGTGTGCGTGCCTGTGGTTGGGTGGGTGTATGCTTATGCGTGTATGTGTCTTGATATAGCTATGGGACCTAAGCCCACACATTAAAATGTAATCACAATCTAATAAAAATAATTTAATCAAAATGCAATCACAGGCAGACCATTTCACCTCTGACCATGAAAAGCAGATCAAAGTGTGTTTTTCTGGCCAAGGTGGATTTATACATCTGGAAAAGGATGAAAGTAAAATTATTATCTGAATTTGTAATTTAGAGTCAATCTGAAGGGCTATGAACATTTATATGTTTTACTTGGGAAATGGAAAGGCTACTCTGAATGTAATGTGCTACAGTGGATAATAGGGGTGTGTTGGCAATTCTCTCTGCTTAATTTAATAAAGGGGAGTGTCTTAACAAGCCGTAAACTGAGTTTCTTTTTTAAACTTGATGGTTTTAAAAGGGCAGAATTGGACTAGCCTTTTCGGACATGCACCTCAATTGTCCGCAAAACCTTCTTTACAAACAATCGGTGGAATGTGGCAGCAGATCCTTGTTGTAGCACCTCATCACCGGGTTGTTGACAGGCGGGTAGAAGGTGATGTTTTGTGCCATGGAGGGCATGAGGAAAGGAGTAAACTGATCGCGCTAACGGTGTCAGGTGTGTCAGGAAGAGCGCCTGTTTGTTTTGAGGCGCATGTCCGCCGGGGCCCGGGGCCCGGGGCCCATTCACACCGGCTCCGGTGATAATGGACGAGTGAGAGGACCGAGGGAGAGATCAGAGCCGCCGGAGGTACGGGAAGGATGATGTCGTCACCTTTCGATTCCAAGGCTGGCTTCTGTCATCGCGTGGGGTGGGGTGGGGGTGGGGGGGGGTAGGGCTACTACGCCCCTGGTCAAAAGTTGTGGGGGGAGGGTGTCCACCTGTCAGGTTTTGTGTGTCTGGATTATTTATCTTTTTCATCAGTCCCTCCCCAGGAATAACAAACCCTTCCTGTAAGCGATAGTCCTTTTGCCTAGAGACACTTGTATTTAGTAATACTAATAATAATACATGTATTTTATTAAATTTTTTGGAAAGGCGTAATGTATTTCGGTCTTGCTCTACAGTGAGAAAAATTCCCAGAGCACTGGTTCATTGAGCTTTAAATATGGTGTATTAAATATTCAAATTTAGAAATGATGAAAAAATATTATTATGCTTCCACTCTGTATTATTCCATGAGTGAAAGTGTTCAATGCAAAAATGAGAATCATACCCGGAATAGTGGTCAAAACAAAAAAATTTACTTTAAAAAAGTAATTTATGCTTGTTTTGGATGGATGCTGATGATTTTACACAAGGTTTAAACATCATTCATAAATCAAGTGAAATTGCTCAGGATTACGTCACTCTTGCATCACAGATGATGGGCTAGTCAAATCTAAACTACTTTCCAAAAGCAGCAACTGTAAAAGCCAAACTTTAGAAAATGATTATCAGCCGTTCTACAGACAGCAAGCTGTTTGACTGAGGCAAGAAAGCAGAACATAACATAACATGGCATGTGATTGATGCTAATTAAGGAGTCCCCATAACGGGCGATAGCTCCACCTGTTTCGGGGTCCACAAAGGCTCTCTCCCTTCATTAGTAAGGGAAGGGGTGGGGAACGCCTTTGTATCATAATCCCTTTCTGCATTTCATTCCAAGTTTTGCTTTTAATGATTTAAATAACCCAATAATCTGATCATTTAGCTAAATTCACAGCATTTATGATGTGATGATTGGCAGCTGCTGACTGCTTCGGTGGTTTAAGGTGCGAGTGAAACGCTGTTGAGCTGTACAGGTAATTAGCAAGATGAGTCAAGGTAACCGGTGGAAACAGGAACAGGAATCTCATACCCGAGATATGACATTAGGAGTTTTCAGTTTTCATACCCAAGTGTGGTTTCACTTACCAGCTTAGTAGTGAATGGAGAGGGAGGTAGAGCGTTTCTTACTCTCCTGATAAGAGTGTGGACTGTCTTTGATGCTTTTTCTTTCATTCAGAGTAATACAAAAAGCGACTGAGACTACTAATTTAGATGTCAGGGACTTTATTTTGTGTGATTTATAATATATGCAATTAATATAGAACAGATGCTGAAGTGTTTCACAGGCTGAGTTTCAAGGAGCCCCACACACATAAATCTGATGACCCCCGTGGTGCTCGTCTACTGTGGAATCTGAGTGAGGTTAAAATGCGGAGTCGACTGTACCGTGACAACACTGGCATAAACGTTGGGACACTGAAAAATGGCAGGGAGAATTCAACGCGCTCATTTCCGTATTCAGAGGTAAAGTTTGACATTTAACGACAGTATTCGGTCATACTGAGCTAAACCGAGTGACCTGCCCATTATTGAGGAATATCAGATTGCAGGAAGGCAGACACTGACACAACTTCCACGGAGTTGACTAACTCCTTCGGCATTTGTAACAGGAACCTTAATTCCAATTAGAGTCCCCAAAATCTCCCATGGCTTTGGGGGGTCATGCTCGTTCACTTCTTCTTTCGTCGTCTTTCAATACTCAGCAATGTCGACTCAGACTAAACAGTCTGGCCAAAATTAATGAGGAAAAGACTGAGGCTGTGTGAGTGAAAGGCTGCAATTACCGGCACCCAATCATGCAATTAGCGCCACCCCCTAAATCGCTTCGGTAACGCCTAGCCCCCCACGCCCCCAAATGCACGACTCCATTAAAATACCAGGAAAGCCCATTCGAGGTCTGTCACACCCAAACCCATAGGACAATAAAATCCCAAAACAATAGTGCTAGTGTTGCAGCCTTGGGGCCCAGGTGACATCCTCATTGCCCGGTAACTCATAACACGTGCGACTGAACACGCCAGCTAATCCGCCACTCCCGCCCCCCGTGTCAACTTTTAAGCCGCTGTGCAGTAATGTTGTAATTCACCTTTTCATGCGTGTGTGTGTGGTGTCATTAAGCGTGTAGCGGGCAGAGGGAGGGAGTCCCTCTGGGTGTTAATAGTTTCCCCCGCGGCTTTGAAGAGATTTGTCAAGCAAGGCCGCAAACGGGTGTAGAATTTCACCCGAAGCAAATTAGTTAGACCTCGGGCCGACCCCCAGCCTGCCTGAGGCGGGACGGGGTGGGATGGGGGGGTGCACAGTACACCCACCATTAGGCGGAGTGTGCCATTAAAGACTTGCCATAAGAAGAAAATGAATAGCGGTCAGAATAAGGCAGGTATTGAGGAGGGTTTGATTACTGGTATTGTTGGAATAATAGCCTTATGATCCCTGACCCAAACCCTTCAAATGGATTTGTTTTGTCCCCTTTGAAAGATGAATTTGTATGTGGGCTGAGCGCGTGCAACACATTGCAACAGCCTTGTTTGCCAGGCATCTATCGTGCAAACACGGTTTCCTGCCTGCCTGGTAACGTTAGATATCCTTGCAGGTATGTGATAAGGATGCATGAAAAAACATGAGGTGTTCTTGCATCCAGATGTCAGTAAATGGACTGTACAGAGAAACCTTTCCCAAAACAAGCAAACTTGCTTCATGTTTTTGGGGCTGGTGTTTCGATCATCACTCATTTTGAAAGCGGTTAAATGCTTTGTGATAATAACCATATTGATTGTGATTGAACTTGTACCTCCAAGCTGGAGATATATTCCTTGTGCTTCACGCTCCATGTAGCTGAATTTGACAAGAACTCTCAAATAAAAGCTTTAACAGTGAGTGACAAATGTCTTTGTGAAAGCTATAAACAGCATTTAGCAGACTCTCCAGAACTATAGCAACAGAGAACAAGTCCATTATTAAAACATACAGTATATAATGTATATTTGCTTTGTTGCAATAAACAGCTTTAGTGAATTATAGTGAATACTTTTAAACATATTAGTTAAATTAGTGGCTTAATGTTGAGTTTTCTTTTCCCATTAACACTCTGCCTTTGAACGTTGGCCCTCTGGAAGGCACGGAACGCAGTTCCATTGTATTCCCTTTAGTTTGCTTCAGACTTCATGATGGGAATCACAATATCCATATAAGGTAATGCAAAACATGTGTCACTGTTCATTGGGACGTTTCTCAGCCTCAAAACATGTTATAGATTTGTTAGATTTAATTAGGCACCCGTTTAAGCCACACAAGCCCAGCAAGGGAAGGCACGTCGTCATACCTTTCAAATTGTGTGTTCTTACAGAACAGGTGTCCAAATTAAATTGGAGGCATTTTAGTCGCAACAGAATCATAACACTACTGAGGAATGTGTGTGAGAAATGTGTTGCCTCTGAATCTAATGAGATTTAGAAAACAAGCAAATCAATTCACCTGCACAATGGTTGCCACTGATGTAGCCAATCTGGCACCTCCAACTGGCAGACTAGGGTATGAGGTTACTGTCAATATTCAGTATATTTTAAATATTAAAAAAAAAATTGGGATATAGAAGTTTGAAAATCGAAACAGACCCAGACCAACGCTGACAATAAACCGTGAACTTTTCAGAAAAGCTGAACCGTCTTTTTAATCCCACACAAAACATCTGCTGACGCTTTGGTGGCCTCATCTGGTACACAACATGTCATTATCTCACCCACCAGTCTATAAAGAACACTCTATTAAAGGCAGCCATCGTTCCTGCCTGCCAAACTACAAACAGCCAATTAACTCGGCCCGTTAATATTGCCCAAGTCCAGGAGATGCTAACCAGCTGCTGAACCCCATTCTAGAGTACACAGGAGGAAAAACAGCCAAGGTTTGGACTGGTTTATGCACCTGCAGGTCTGGGTCGACATGGTGACCGGCACCTTGTGCTGCCAGTCACATGGGTGAGATCCATCCCTCCTGCTTTCGTCATGGAAACCGTACGGGTAACAGGGCCACTCTGGGCCGATTGCATCTTGATGAAGCGGTGTCTCGGCCCATCTGCGAAAGCTTTCCCTTCCATGATCGGAACGATCGGTTTTTACGAGGGATCGCCGGGAAACTCCACACGAAATGCAAAAGTATGGGGGGGGGGCGAGGGGGTGGGAGTGACGACAGCTTGAGGCATTTACGGGACGTCATATTTGTCATTAAGGCTGTGCTACATCTCAGTGGCAGCCTACGTCCTCGGATCTCCCAAGCTGATGCTTTTGGTAAGGCTCAATAATAATAATAACAATAATAATAGACTTGTGCATAAAGTGCTTCATAAGCATCAAAGATCAATAAAAGCCAGAAACAATTGAAACAATGAGTTAAATAGAGAATAAAGAGGCGGAACAGGATGGCAAGGGTGTGTTATCTCTCCGCCATGTCCTCATGAGGAAATGCAGGAGACACCTTGAGGGATGGCTCTCGCGCGCCTCCATACTTCCCCCCTCTCCCCCTCTAGCTTGTGTCCTTTCAACCTGCGCCAGGGTTCCCACCCAGTTCCCCCATCAAAGCCCCAGACTCCGTCTGTCGCCGCGGCGGCTCGGTTCACCGGGACTCCCACTGTCAATCAACGGAAGGCCGCGTTTGTTATGGCGTAAACCCTGGCTCCGCGGAGCAGCGTGCCTGCGCGGACGCTCTTAAAGACGCGCGTCGATTCCACATCGGAGAACGTCGGTTTCAATTGATCTGCGTTTACGGGACGTCTTGTTAAGTCTTCGGCTGATTCGGTGTCTGAAATATAATGTGTGTTATATTTGGTGGATTGTCTTTCAGCACCTAAATTACTTCTCCTCTGACAAATATTAATGGCAGCAGTAAGAGCAGTTTGTGTTCTCTCTTTTCATAATGAGACAGAGTGTACCTGGTCTTCTGATCTTCTGTCTCAATGGCAGAGGGAGGGAGAACTAGCCTGGAATGCCATTATTCATCCATTACGCTGAAAGGTACTTGAGGACTATGGAGGAGTCCAAAAAAAATAAAAAAAATGTTGAGTCAAACAATGTCCTGTCACTGCCTGAAATCAGACTTCCCTGGGCAACCACTGACCGTTCCTTGACCGCCGCAGATGAAGCTGTTGTAGGCTTAAGAATAAGCGAGCCATCCGTACACGCTGTTAGAAATCATGAACTATCATACTTGCAAGGCGTCAGCATGAATTTGAAAACAAGCATTTGAAAACCCCCCCCCCCCCCCCCGTCCACTGGACGTGATAAACGGCAGGACGGCGCGCAAGTTTAAAGTTTAAAGGACGAACATCCCGCTGACGGTCCCGTTCGACCCGCCAGAAGGTGCGAGAGGGCAGAAGACGACCCTCTGTGATGACACGAGCGGGGTGACCCCGCTGGTGCCTGCCAGACTGGATAAACACCAGCCACTCCCGCTTCTGAACTCACATCACCCTTATGGGAAGAGCGTCTCATTAATGATGCCTGGAAGACCATCCATGCTGCCAAGTACTGATCCACGGGGCACAGGTCAGCCAAATTAGAGGTGCACCAACAACAAGTCAAAATAAATACCCAAGTACAAGGCATTGCGTGCCGAGAATAATGCAAGCCTTTCTATTTACTGTATTATAGAGGGCTAATCACAGTTGTTGGACAGCTACACTATTTAAATGTCCTGCAACTTTTTCTAATGCAAACGAGGCCCAAAAATACTGAAAGCACAAACTAAAACAACAGCTATTTAAAAACTGCAATGCTACAGCAAAGCCTTAACAAGGCCCGATGTTAGTCGCGGTTGAACATTCTAACAAGTTTTTGTTTTTAATTTTAAAAAGTAATTTAAAAACAGACAATATGAATAGAAAATGCATAGTTAGAAATACATTGTCTTGGTAAATGTATTCTGATATGAGAATATTGTTACATCAGTACTATTGTGCACTACTCATAGGTACTATTGATTACCCATTGTTTTGTCTCATCGGTGTAAGTTAGGCCGTACAGTTGTGAAGAGTGCTCTTTTTTAAATAAATAAAGACTGAAGAAACCTTTTGGCCGGCCCCTTGTTCATTTGTATTGTTATAGATGGAAAAACAAATGGTTAACAGGCTGAGATGTGACCGGGAATGACCTTGTTTCTACCTCACAAGGGTATCCTTTTACAGCAGCCCCCAGACACACATAACTTAAGGGTTCCCGTGTGACCCGCCTAGAGCAGGACCCAACAAGTGAGACATCTGGCCCTCTGCGTCTCGTAGGTGCGGACACGCCCGGACCCTGCCCTTTTCCGAACGCTAAACGCACGGCGCTCTGAAGCCGGCGAGGGAATCTGAAGGAAAACTTTATCTGGCGTGAGAAGCACCTTCTGAGGTCAAACCAATTCCGAAGTTGGCAAGAGCTCAGAATGATCAGAAACGGGAAATGGCTTCCCTGTGCTTCCCGTAACCGCGCAAACCTTGTTGTTTGACAGCATCTTGTGTGGGCATTCCGGTGCTCGCTAAGCAGAGAGCACATGCTATTTCCCAATGCCTTCAGTCATGGTTCATATCAATTTCCCCTTCCTTATTGTGACCACAACTGTAATTAAAGTACCACACGCCTGTCTTGTGTATTAACCATGCAGATTATCAATCCCTTTATTTCCAGTATAAACAAAGGATGTGGCGTTTTTTAAAAAAAAGTGATAGCCAGTGTCGCTACAATGAAATGAAGACGTCTCTTAGATGGGTCCACTGAAGGCCGGTTGCGATCTCTGAAATCCAAGCTCTGTGGAACAGGAAATCTCTGCTATTGCCAAGATAAAAGGGCAATCACAACCAAACATTTATACTTTAAAAACACTGGTTCGATTAAATGGACACTATTCAAAGTCTGCAGAGTTTTATGTAAATATATATATATATATATATATATATTATGTGTGTGTGTGTGTTAATGTGGTTGACATACAACAACTAAGCTGACATGTTTTGTCATTTAATTTCAATTTCAAAGGTGATTTACAAATACAGTATTATCCATAATTAAATAAAATCTCACAAATCATCCAACATGGTTAAACAGACCAGACAAAATACCACATATTGTACACATAGAAACATATTAAATGTGCCACCAACAACAAAACAGGGCACAAATCCATCAGAGAAAATAGAGGATCACGTGTTGAGAGATTCTCCGCTCTTTTTCCAAAGTCTTACTGGGGTCCCAATGTTTTCCCTCTGCAGTAAGTTCATTAAACAGAAGCACTAGCTTCACAGATGGTGGCATTGTAAAAAGAACAACACAAAGACATCTTTCAGCGTCATTGCAGATGTATGCACTTACCAAATGAAGCGGCAGCACTTACCTGACGCCAAATTGAACCTCTTCATCTGAGACACAAACCATCCTGACAAGAAGAGAACGGCGGGCGAGGGGAAAGAAAGAGGCTATACAACATGTGCTAACGATAAAACTTTTATTCTGAATATACTGTATTTGCACAAGGATTGACACATTCGTAGGATTATAAACACACCCCACCCCTCCCCCCTTTTAATAACATTGTCGTACAAATCTTTACAAAAAATAGTCAAGCCAGTCAAATTTCCACAAAAAAAGTGTAAGGTAGGAAAGCACAATGAGGAAGAGACGGACAGAGCAGGCACCAGAGCAGCGAGATAAAAGGGGCCCTGTGGTCAGAACACACACTGAGCAATCTCAATAGAACAGTCCAGAAAAAAAAGCACAATCCAGAGAAGCCCCAGCACAAAGAGCACCGACAGCATCAAGTACAACGTCCAATCACACGGCAGAACTGACTCCTGAAGCAATAGCGTCTGTCTTCAGCACTCATGAACCACAGGTTTATTAAAAAAGAAACAGAAGAAGGAAAAAAAGGGGATATCCTTTGACATCCCATATTCCATTATGTCTGAGGTCATTTGGGGGAGTAACACAGCCTCTCTTTACCCTGTAGAGATCATGCACCCTCCGGTCATCCCTCCAAGCATTAATTTTGTGTGTACCTTTAAAGGTGCAGTAGGCAAGATTTTGTTTGATATAATTTTGGCGAAACTAATAAATCTGCTCATTACATTCCAGCAGTTATCAATAAATCAAGTGTTCTGTGAAAAAAATCCAGTTTCTGTGAGTGTCCTGGGCTCTGTACTAGGCTGTCAAAAACAGTCTTCCAAAAACCAACCAATCAGGGCTAGCTATGTAGCTACCAATCAGGGCAACTATCTACAAGCAAAAGATCTTCCCGGTAGAATAAACCCCTCCCTCTCTGCCTGTCTCCGCACGTGCACTGGAGCATAATTTGGTGGGAGGGGCTTAGGAGAGAGATAGGTGGGAGGAGTGCAAAAGGGGAAGTCTTTTTGACTTGCATATTTTCAAACTTGCCTGCTGCAGCTTTAGGTAAATTCCTTTTGGTCCATTTGTTATTTATTTTTTTTATTTTTTTTGACAAGCTAGAGCTTGAATCCTGATTCTCCTTCTTTTGTTATTTGACATGAGTTTGGCAGGTCTCAGAAGTTAATAAAAAATATTAAAGGCAATAAGTTTTCTTATATTTCACAGTATATGAAGACACAAAGTGACAAGACAGAAAGGCTGCACTTGCAGTTTTAACTGTGGAACGTATTCTGTAGTTATTTGTTTAAACAAATAAAATAAATTAATGGCTTGTGATGTACTCTACCCATGCACATTTAAGCAATAAAAATCTCAAATGCTGTCTCATTTAAAATGGCAGTACATCTGTATTAAAACATAGGCTTTACATGTTGATTTATTCACAAGTTATTACCTTTGTAAATGTAATATCTGTAAAGAATATCATTAGCATTCTCCTGAAGAGAATGTCACTGAAGAGGAATCCATGTCACCGATTGATGCTCACCTTTTCAACAGCATCACCTAAAATCACCTTTTCAACAGCATCTCTTAAAATCACCTTTTCAACAGAATCCCTTAAAATCACCTTTTCAACAGCATCATCTAAAATCACCCTTTCAACAGCATCCCTTAAAATCACCTTTTCAACAGCATCCCTTAAAATCACCTTTTCAACAGCATCCCTTAAAATCACCTTTTCAACAGCATCACCTAAAATCACCTTTTCAACAGCATCCCTTAAAATCACCTTTTCAACAGCATCACCTAAAATCACCTTTTCAACAGCATCACCTAAAATCACCTTTTTAACAGCATCCCTTAAAATCACCTTTTCAACAGCATCCCTTAAAATCACCTTTTCAACAGCATCCCTTAAAATCACCTTTTCAACAGCATCCCTTAAAATCACCTTTTCAACAGCATCCCTTAAAATCACAATTTTCTTCAACAGATGGAAAAATCCTATGGCACACTGTAACATTGGAGATTTTTGTGGGTTTTGTTTTCTAAACTATAGTGAAGATTAAACAAATAAATTCTACAAACAAAACGCCAAAAGGTCCCTGAACATTAAATGACTTGGGGTCAAACATGCCTTTCTTTCAAAGCATAAAGAGTAATGAATTAGCAAATTTTTATGTTTTTTTTTTACTAGAAAGTTATTAGTAAATTCAACTTCAGTTAGCTTATATTCTGCATACAGAATACAATCATTGATATTAATTATAATATTTCACCCCCAGTTCATATAATATATACACACTGTCATCAAGCTCATGATGTTGTGTAAGCATAAAAAGCAATCGTTCATTAAAGTTACGACTCAAAGCAGAGGACAAAGACAAAGTATACTTTCATTACACTGAATTTGGCCCCAATATGAATGCACAGATCACAATGACTGATGCAAGCAGCCATCTATACCCAATGCCTATACAGTCTAAAAGTGTTTAGCAGTACAGAGAGAAAAGTGTGTTTCACATCCACAAACATTAGCCGCATCCAATAAACCAAAATAATTGAAAGAATAATCCATAAGAGTAATATTAAAACAAACCAAAAACAATGAAGTGTGCGAAAGTATAGAGGCACAGAAGTTTGTTGGTATGAGTCGTTGGATTAAAAAAAACGAAAAAGTTCACACTAGGTCACAAAATGACTCAATTTGTTGTAACCCTGCTAAATGGGGGGATTGAAATATCACCTGTGTTTAATTCCAGGTGATTAGTGTCTGCACTCAAATCGTGTGGTAGGGCCAAGGATTCCAGATGTGATTCTTAAAAAATGAGAAATGAATTATGAGATCTGATGTGGGGAAAAAAACATTCCACAGAATATGGAGTGCTAAGCAAGCAATACGAGAGGCACCGTTGCTCTGTAAACATTACAGGCAGGACTACAAGCCCTCCGCTCCCTGAAGTGCTTCAACACAACGAGAACCCTGAAGACAGATATTGTGGAACTCTGATTAAGAATCCAAAGTGAGACAGGGAACGTGCCATAAATCTGACATCATGTGTTCAAATTAAGTTAAATTAAGAGGTTGATAAAGGAAAAAATATATATAATGCAGTTATTACACTTTCTTGTATGTGAGATTTTAAAAAGTAGTGTAGTTTTTAACATGTTTTTTTACTCTTTCTTTGGGCCATATGTATAACAGTTCAAACACTGTTCTGTATTGCTTCCAAATTCCAGTTTGGAAGCATGCAATCCAGGTTTTCAGTGATGTAGAAGTTTGGAAATGCTTTGTTGGATTAAGTTTTTTTATGAATGAGTTTCAATGTAAAAAAAAAAACTGGCATTGTGCCTTAAAAAACATGGGCAACAGTTACTCAGAAGAATTTGATCATTAGTACGCTTCTTTGAAATGGATACTTCAGGGGTTTGCACAAATGTCATTGCAGGCCAAACTACATTATTCCTCAAGTTTGTGTGTCCCTTCGTATTAGTCTCTTGGTTCATAGCACTAACTGTTACAGTCGAAACTATCAGTGCAACTTACAACAGGCACATGCAAGAAAATCCTGCTGAAAAAACCCCAATATTGTCAAGAGAAAAAAATGGATAAAGAGTAAGTACACCCACTGTCTCAGCCTGTCTCCGCCTATTACACAAAACAAAAGTAACGTAGTGGGTCTAACCAATCAGGTGTGGGCGACAACCATTGTGGGCGACAACAATTATTCATATGACGTGGAGGTACCTCCAAAGAGGTACTCTGACATCACGATTGGGGCGGGGGCAGTGTGGGGAGCAGAAAGGGAATTTCAACTGTTAGGGGCAGCACAAAGACGCTTTTCTACCAGTTTCTTAAACAATATTATTTCAGAATTGAAAATAAAATAAGTTTCATTATAAGGTAGGCATACAAACACGTTTACAGCGGGAAAAAATCTAGAGTGTACTTACCCTTTCATTTTATGAATAAATTAATGAAATAATAAATCACAATAGAAAAGATTTGGCCAGCTCTTGATATTTAAACTGCAGTAGAAATAAACTGGCTATGCTAAGTGTAATTCAGTTGCCGTGGGTACGCCCTTTGACATAGCGTAGCAAGACCCAGAGGTCTTGCATTTAAAAGGTATGATTTTACCTGGCAGTTACCTCCCCCTTGTTTGAAGGCATACAGGGAGGCTGGCTATAGATCCTGAAATATGACATTGGTAACCCCCCGGAATCAGAAGATGACAGAGACAATGAAACATGACTGTGTCAATGCAGTCCAACTAAAACAATTATGAACCCATTATTACAAAACCATTTTGAACCTTCATGGCGTGGAACACTACAAACCAGTAGCATCCCATGATCACTTTTTAAATAGGTTTGTATTTTTGGCCTTTACTATTAGTGCAGAGGTTATAAGAATTAAATAACTGAATACTGAATTAACTGGCATCCCACATATTTTGATGTGAACCCTCAGGTTAAAATAAATAAATGAACAATTGTCTGTTTGAAAGGTTTTGGCAGTGTAATATATAACCAATTCAGTTTTTTTTTTTTTACTGCAAAGCTGCACACTAAAAACTCCACATAATGTAAATGAATAAGCGTTTCCTTCCATTGCCCCTTTAAGGGATAAGGCAGAGTGTTCACTCGGTCGCCCCTGTGGGATACATTTGTCTCCTCAAGGCTCTGTATTTGTCCTCTGTAAACTTTCAGAGCTGGGCCCAGGGGCATGGAACACTCACTTCCTGATCTTTAAGTCCCCGGGCATTTCGTTTGGTCTCTTTTCCCCCCAATCCGGCGAAGAATCTCAGCAAGAAAATCTGGCAGCATCTTGAAATGTAAGCATGGTGGCGGTGCTCCATCTCCTCCCCCCGCGGCCGGGCGGTCATGACGGGTACCGGCGCGGTCCGTCCAAGAGCCAGAGCAGAAGCAGCTGGCTGCTCGCTACGGCCCAAAGAGACGGGGTCAGACCGGACCCACCGCCACAGTCACTGCCCTCTTCCTGCCCCGGGGCAAACAACAGAGGGGGCAGAGTCAGTCACGGGGCATGTGGCAGCCTGCTCTGCTCCATCTGAACCCTAACCATAGCTTCTATTCAATCTTAACCGCAATGCGCTTTGTCCTTAGCTTGCTACTTCAGTCAGCCCATCCCTCACTGCCAGCACCAAACCCCTCGTTCTATCCTGCTTGACGTTCTCTCAAATTCAAACGCAGTGCATTGTGGTTAGACTGAGGCGCTGCTTCCGACGGCTCTGGAAGGCCTCTGCGAGAACACCGAACGGCGAGGATTAAACGCGGAGCACGGGAAGCTCTATCACGGGGCTTTGTTTTCACGGCTGAATTTCACACACCTGAGATTGTCATGCGACTCCTGTCAGTGCTGTGACCCGTCAGCTCAAAACAAGCTGGTGGGAGCTGCCCTTGCATGCATAACGGGGGTGTCATAGTTAACCTGGGTAGTAGAGCTACTGGTGCTAAAGCAGAGAGCAGCCTGGGGGAGCAGGGGGGGCAACGGAGCTAATCTACTGCACAACCGACAGAAGCCAGGAAGCACATCTGTCGCTTCCTATGTTTATTCCAAAGAAAATATCTCTTGGATAGAATCACATTCTGAACTTCCTCCCGCTGAAAAAGAAGGAAGGGGCCTATTTCTCAAACTCTTTGAATGCACTGCGATGCGACTCGGACGCGCTCCGCTATTTATATTTATCGTCCGCGAGGGTAAAAAAAAAACTAAAAGAACTAACGGCGTCCGCACTGGGAGCGTATACACAGACGCGTGCATAATAACGAGGGCGGGGTCAGGGGGATGAGAAACACCTGAGCCTGCAGCAGAGCACTGTGTAAAATCCAACGCACAACATGCAGCGTTAAGACTTCCACTCGCCTTTCATATTAGCTCACGTATAGGCAGGTTTTTAATGTCTGCGAACCTATTGTTTGTCCGCCAAACAACGGTAATCTTTCTACAGTAGCTGCATAAGCGGGTGGATGATAAACGTAATATAAATGCATGATCACCAACGACCCTGCTCCTTACAGTCTGACGAGCCGTTTCTGTAGTTACTGCTCCTGTGAACCTAAATTTACTTATGTGCTTAACTTACATGCTCTAGTACAAGCTGATATGGATGAGAGCGTCTGCTAAATGAATGTACTGTAATGGAATGTAACGCCTGAATGTGGACCAGCATCTTGAATTGGAGCCGACCGTTACACATGCACATTTAAGTGTGCCCCAGGTACAAACAGTACATAAAGAGATGAGACTGACCCCTTGACAGCTCATGAAAAGTCGCAGAAAAATAGAGAGAGGAGCTGTGGCCGGGGCACAGCCACGACTCGTCCTGCGTACAGGCTCATCCTATTAATAACGAGCGGCGCGAGCAGCCAATCGAAAAGCAGGAAGAGAACATAACACAAAGAGAAGCAACAAAAAGAGGGATGAGAAGAAAGTCATGCAACAGTTTTTAAAAGTATGAGAGAGAGAGAGGTAGAGAGAGAGAGAGAGAGCGACAGAGAGAGAGAGAGAGAGAGATAGGCAGAGAGAGAGAGAGAGAGAGAGGTAGAGAGAGAGAGGTAGAGAGAGAGAGAGAGAGAGAGAGACAGAGAGAGAGAGAGAGAGTTAGAGAGAGAGAGGCAGAGAGAGAGAGAGAGGTAGAGAGAGAGAGAGGTAGAGAGAGAGAGAGGCAGAGAGAGAGAGAGAGAGACAGAGAGAAGTAGTCCATCTTGGCACAACCAGTTTGTACAAGCATAAGGTAGTGTACATGCGAAATACAGAAACAGAAACTAAAACTATGTTCAGAGTGCCAGCATGCAATCACAGATTTCACACAGAAAGACTGCTTCAAAATGACACACCAGAGGTGGCTGTTTCTATGAAACACTAAAACCCAGCAATTTGTCCATTATAAAGTAGCCTTGGAGGGCACTTTTAACATGGAGAAGGCACTGATACATATTCTATCTCACATATTCATCACGCCATATTAATTTTTCAAGGGTAAATGTGAAATAAGAGGAATCAGTTAAACCATTTTTTGTTTAGAAAGGAACAGCAGCATTCTGGGGCTTTTTAATAAAAACATTGTTTTTCATGTATTTTTCTACATTTAGTGTCTGTCTTAATGTGTGAAACAAAAAGAAAAAAAGAGTGAGAATGTATGGAGAGATGCAAGAAATGGAGAGTTTTAAACACAGTAAATGCAAGTGTATAAGTAGCTAGGATTTAGAGCACTTAGGAAAGCTACGTGAATTAGGTGAAAGAAATTAAAGCAATTCAGCTCAATTCAGACATTATAGTCTTAGAAACAAGACACAGATCGATATATCTACAGGGCAGGAAGCAGAATGCAGCGTTAGGCTTCGGGTTGCAATCAACTTACAGCCGAGTTGTTTTGAAAACAGACGTCCGGGCCTTTCCTGTATCTGGGATTCTGCGCCAGTTCACAGGGGTCCGGGCCTTTGGCTGGAGACTAATTCAGGAAACAAACGTTTGGCCTCTCAGGGTTCAGAAAAAAAGAACATTCTGAAAGACTTTACCATCCGCGCGAGCTGGACGCTTTTCTTTCTCATTTCACTGCGCAGTAATAAGACAAAAAAAAATCTTCTCCAGTCACACATTTGCCAGAAAACAGCAGGTTTTACAGTACTTTTATTTGTCATGTGTAGGCCGAATAAAATACATGACATGTGCAATTAGATTAATAAAACTGATTTTTGCTCACTTTTAAAAAGCTGCCGTTTCTGGCCATACTGTTGTAATTGTTAACACGATAAAACTGCCCCTGACTTTATGCGTTTGTCAAAATATATATGAGGGCTGTCCTCATTTATGGTTACCATTATAAATAAAAGTGCAGTCTCCAGCGCTTTTGGCAACATCGCTTTTGGCAACATCGCTCAGATCTGCCTTTGAGATCTCTGAGACTGTGAGTTGCTCATGTTTTGGTTCTAATTTACACTGAGGCCTGTAGAGCTCAAAGTTAACCGTTAACTTAAAACAGACTAAAACCGTCACGTACCGCATGAACACTTGACTGGCTGTATTTCTGGGGGTTCAGCCGTGTACTGCATGAACACTTCACTGGCTGTATCTCTGGGGGTTCGGCCTTGTAGCCTACTGCATGAACACTTGACTGGCTGTATTTCTGGGGGTTCAGCCGTGTACTGCATGAACACTTCACTGGCTGTATCTCTGGGGGTTCAGCCTTGTAGCCTACTGCATGAACACTTCACTGGCTGTATCTCTGGGGGTTCAGCCTTGTAGCCTACTGCATGAACACTTCACTGGCTGTATTTCTGGGGGTTCAGCCTTGCGAAACTAGTCCTATTTTCCGTGTTATTTGTAATGCATCTCTCTGACATCATCTCTAAAAAGAATGAGACATATAAACTTGAACTGAACGGAATGACCAATAAGTAGTACAACCTCGGCTACCGCTACTGCCTTTATTTATTTAATGTTCAGAAGCTGCTTAAGAAGCTAATGGCAGTAGATGTGAATGGGCCTCGGTGTGCAGAGGGGTGCGTCAGCGTTAGCGGTGAAGGATACAGTGCTGCTCGGCTTGTCTCAGGGGCCGGGTGTCGCAAGAGGCGCACATCTCCGCGGCGTCGACGATGACGAACACCAGGTTGGTGTTCAGCAGCTTCTGGGCGTGGTACATTCTGAAAGAGCCCATGTTACCCAGTAAACAGCAGCAGAGAGAGAATAAAAAAACCCAACGAGAGCGCCGGCACGCGTGAACGACGGACGCTGGCTGCCCCGGAGCGGCTGTGACGGAGCACGTCCTCGCCGCTTCACGCCACAGACATCGCCCTCTCGGTGGGCTCGTTTTCCGCTCACCCTTATTGTAACCGGAAGACTGCATGTTCAAATTCCAAGTGGGGAACTCGCGCGTAACATGAACTGATAATGCAGATATCCAGATAAACTGCATGAATGGATGATACACAACATTTAGGATGTTAATAATTACAAAAAAAAATTTTATAATTATTATTGTTATTATAACTACTAAAATCAATGCAAATGGAGGTGAGCCTGGTCATCTTTAAGCCAGTCCTGTTCTCCTGGTTAGTCTGTGGAACATGGGTATATAATTGCATAGTGTCGGGCAGAAACCCTTTTCCACTCTACAATCACAGGACAAGAAAGAATGCTAAATATGGCCAGCATCAAAAACCAGCCTGCTTCACACATGGCCGAGTGCCTCCGTGGGAATGTCTTGGTGCCGAGCACAGAGCGTAGCGTGCTGGTTTCGGGTGTCTCTAACAAAGCAAACAAGAGGGGAGAAGGACAGCTCGCATACGCCATTTGGTGACATGCCACAGAAGCAAGATAATAAAGATGCCTGCAGGTCAGAGAGTCGCTACAATAGCAATGCTATCACACTTGGTCTGGGGTTAGAGTTTCTGCCCTCGGGGGGTCAAACCCTGCACAGGGTCGTACCGAAGACCTGAAAACTGCCCTGTCTTCTCGTGAATTGTAGGTAATGGCCCATGTGGTAAATCCAGTTTGCCACGAAATGGCTGCCAGGCATCACCCAGGTCAGGCTACGCATTGGTGGTGGTTGAAGTCAGTTTCCCTTCTTAACTGTAAAAGGCTTTGAGATCATGTAGTGCTGTATAGATGCAATCAATAATACTAATAATAAATACTAATAATAATAATAAAAATGATGATGATGTCCCAAAACACCTCCGTTACTTGATCCACCAACAACATCATCCTTTAACTGCCTTTCCAGAAAAATACTAAAGCAGTGCCTGACCAAGATCATAAATTGGGCCTGAAATATTCCTTGAACCCAGGGTCTACCACAGAGGTGGGAAACCTTATCCGAAAAGGCCCGTGTGGGTGCAGGTTTGTTTTAGCCCAGCATCAAGACACCTGATTCTACTTATCTTGATTGAAGACCATGATGAGTTAATTTAGTTGAATCAGGTGTGTTAGCGCTGGTCTAAATCAAAAACCTGCACCCACACCGGCCCTTTTCGAATAAGGTTCCCCACCCCTGGACTACCAACATGAGGTGTGCGACTTGCTCTAATGACTGGAGACAAAACTACAAATATGTGCCAGACCTGGATAAAATTACATGCCTGAAAGTATAAGAACACGTTCCGCTAGCTTTGGATTAGACGTTTCTTTATGGCTGTGGTTAACGTCTGCATGTCCAAAGTTGTTACCGTGGTGATAGAAATATAGCAGGCACACAAGTGCACGCGGGGACTTTAAAGGCACCATATTTGTAGTCCTTTGACAGTTTCCCTTCAGAGTTTTCCATAGAATTCATGGCATATTCAGTTTACAGTCTCTTTATGAACTGGCCTGAGGGGGTGTCTGCTTTGGGGTTGTTGAGGAAAACTAAAGAAATAACTAAAAATAGCACTTTCCAAAACGAGGAAACGGAGTCCTGTTTTCGAATCGGGGCCCTACGGAGCGAGACGAGCTGGGACGAGCGGATACGCAGGAAGGAGATGTCCCTACACGGCACGCTGACACGCTGATAACTCTCCTGCTAAATCACTCGTTCCTCTCCGAAAGCCCCGCTCTCAGGGGCGGGCCGCGCCCGTCTGAATTACAGCCGTGACACAGCGGCCAGACACGGTGAGTCCTGGCCAAAAACGTGTCAAACGTGCCAGCTCTCCTCCTCCTCTCTCCCGGGGAGAGCCTGCTTCTCTTTTAACGAGAGGGCCAGGAGCCTGCGTCTGGTTCCGATGTGGCGCGCAGCGTAATCTCTCTCACCTGGAGCAGTTTCCACAGTCCATAACTCCTAAGTATGATCTGTTGCTGCTGTCGAAGAAGTACTGGGTCTGCTCCGTGATACAGCTCTCCTTGGTGAAAGCCTCCGCAACATCGTCTTCCACACCCACTGTGGGAAGCATGAACGTACACACACACACACACACACACACACACACATGTGCAAACATACAGATGTAAGCACACACATACACACATGTGCAAACACACATACGTGCAAATACACACACACGTACAAACATACAGATGCAAGCACACACATACACACACGTGCAAACACACACATGTGCAAATACACACGCACGTACACACATACACAAACGGTAAATATTACAATTTGAGCCATTTACGTAACTTGCACTTGCATTGGCCCAAAAAATCTGCATTGTTCATTAGAATTGATATTGCACTGTAAAAATATCAGTGGACCATTCAATCTTTCAGGGGAAATGTGTAAGCTGTGTACACAGTATAAATCACACTGACAATAAGTGTGCCAACTCTAAATGAGAATCTGACTTTCCATTAAGTCTTTGAAAGCTAAAGTATACAAGCATAAATCAAAATTATCACACAATTATAAGAGAATCAAACATTTCGCAAAGTATTGCACGATTTTATGCCAAAGCCTCCAGAAACTGATGTCAATGTTAAAATGGAAAAAAAAAACGAGACTCACCTGCTTCAAGGAAAGTTGGTAATGTGAGGCTAAGAAATAACTGCTGCAATATAGACCTGCAAGTGAAAACAAAACAAGCCTCATATTGATGCCGTGGCAAAATATATCAATGAACAAAACCAAGTGAACATGTTATACTCATGCGATGATGCCTGCACACACAGGCACACACACACCCACACGCGCATACACACAAATATGTACAATAACAAATAAATCCTGGTTGGCAAGTCATCAAACTTCTAACTGAAGTCATTAAATTGATCACAGGACGTTAGCCATCCGCTTTAAATTGGGGCGATGTGGGCAAGTTAGTCATCCTCCTTCGTATGTGGGTTGGACATGTTTGTGGGCGGTTCCTTGGTTGTACATGTTTGTGGGCGGTTCCTTGGTTGGACATGTTTGTGGACGGTTCCTTGGTTGGACATGTTTGTGGGCGGTTCCTTGGTTGGACATGTTTGTGGGCGGTTCCTTGGTTGGACATGTTTGTGGGCGGTTCCTTGGTTGTACATGTTTGTGGGCGGTCCTTGGTTGTACATGTTTGTGGGCGGTTCCTTGGTTGTACATGTTTGTGGGCGGTCCTTGGTTGGACATGTTTGTGGGCAGTTCCTTGGTTGTACATGTTTGTGGGCGGTCCTTGGTTGGACATGTTTGTGGGCGGTCCTTGGTTGGATATGTTTGTGGGCGGTTCCTTGGTTGGACATGTTTGTGGGCGGTTCCTTGGTTGGACATGTTTGTGGGCGGTTCCTTGGTTGTACATGTTTGTGGGCGATTCCTCATACTAACCATGCAACAGCAGAGGCCCACCAGCCTAAATGGAGTATATCTGCTATCGTGGGCTGCAGTGGGACAAAGAGACACAGAGACACAGAGACACATTTTAAGGCGGGGCTTAATCAGAAATGATGAAAGGTCATTCTGAACTTTGTGCTATGCCTTATAAAGCCTTTATTTTATTACCAAAGCCATGCTCATTTGTGTAAATGTGAAAGATTAGGATCACAAACACTTATATAATTAATGCAGAAACATTTCAGAGCGATGCTAGATCCTTGATGCGGCGCAAGACATAAAAGAAAATGTTTATGTTCAATATTATGTGCATGCACTGTCACACAAACAGATTGGCCCCGGCAGCCTTTCACTCACGATGTGGATGGAACGTTGGCCTGATGTCGCTTTGCTGTCACGCTCCGGGTCGCACACGGACTGGTAGTCGTACGTCTTGTTGAAGGCGTACAGTGACGTTGCAACCAGGTTCTTCATCAGGCTGGGGTCGATCTCACCAAAGAACTGCCCAATCTGTGTTGGGGGTGGGGAAGTGGGGGTGGTATGGATCAGGGAGAAAATTGACAGAGGAGGTTCTGGTCATTAGCACAAACATTAAACAATTTACCATTCTATTAAATTCTAATAGGAGGTGGGGCCAGTGCAATATTTCATCCTGACTGTAGGCCAATCCGGTCTTTGCAATCTACTTAAACTGCCAGAGAAGTGCACAAGGAAGGCAGCTCATGCAGGCAGTATGCAGGTGCCTTAACGAGCAGATGAAGCAGGGAAATACTGCCACCTGAACACCTCCTTTCCTGGACAACACAGAATGGGCTACAGGCTGAAAAGCACATTAGTGCTAATCATTAGTGCTAGCACTAACACATTAGTGCTAACCATTAGTGCTAGCACTAACACATTAGTGCTAGCCAAGATCCAAGCAACAGCAAACAGGCCCATGCTATTAGGCCTCATTCACTAACTATTCTGCAAACAAATTTGTTTTTAAGACTTGGCCGTGACCGTCGGAGCGCCACGCGCCACTGGGCTGCTCTGCGGCGAAACTCGATCCCCCTGAACCTCAGCTTCTAATAAACCACAAGGGCTCCAGGAAAAACATAAAACCATAGAGCTCTTTTTCACCCAGCAATAACACAGATATTAAATTAACGGCTAGAGTGTGGCTCGTGCCGCTCGGCCCACCGGGCCCCGCTCGCTCCCCCGCCCCCCTTTTCGGAAGTATGATTTAGTGGCCGATCCCGTTTCCAAACACGGTCCCCGGCCTCTCTTTTAATAATCCTGGCAAATATTAAAGCAGTGATTTATGTGCCACTCATTGGACCGTGATTGACTTCATTATCCACATTTTAATGGTGCAGACGAAAACATTTATTCAGCTCGCAACCTCTTTGGGAAATGAAGGAGCCGGAGAGTTATGGCTGTGGGCACAGTGGAGGGGTGAGGGGTGAGGGGTGGGGGTATGGGGGGGTTACAGAACCACAGGAGCATCATGGAAGGTCACCTGCTCAATGTACGTGTCCCTGTTGGACATCAAGAGGAAGCCGCCATCATCCAGTATGACACAGTCGACGTGCTGCAACCAGAGGAATATTCATCCGTTAACGGATTGTGAAACGGAAGAGTTGGTCAATGCTCTGGCGAGAGGCAATTTTACCGCACCTTATCATTGTGTTTGCAACCGCAGATCTCTTGGTTGCACTGTAAGAGACGAGCAAAAATGACTTTAAATACAAAAAATTTACATTTAAGTGTGATGTATAATTTTGGTTTGATTCACGATAAAGCTTTTGTTTATCTGACTGGCTGCACAAGCCTGTGCTTTTGACACCAGAAAGTAATATTTAGTTAAATTGTCTACTCAACATGTGCGAAATGGAAAAAAATGAATCAAATTCAAGTGAGGTGGTAGTGTTGCAGAATGCACACTCTTGAGCGTACAGCCTGTGATGGCCTTGTAAGGGAAGATTCTACATTTACATGTGTGCTTTGCTAATGCATTAAAACTCGCTTGGTAAGCTTAGAAAGGGACTAAAGAGGACCTTATGAAAAAGAACATATTCTGCTCATTCCTCATGCTATGTTGATGTTATGATTAGATATCTGCATGAGTAAGGCTGCGTTTGAGCTGACAAGAACTGTTGACGCCACAAACATCTTCTTTATATCTCATAATGACGTGCGAAACTGCAAAACAAGAACTAGCTATCTGTCAAGCTAAGCCACCTGACTTCTGCATGAGGCAAAGGGCTCTGAGGGAGCTGGGTATTAGGGAACGCCTATGCTTGTGTGTTAAGATATATATTGTCTCAGGAAGCTTAGGTGAGAGCTTTTTCATTCTGTTTGTTTCTGCTTGCATGAGAAATAAAAGTGTTATTGTGTCTGTCTCTGCTGTAGAATCATATTGGTATGATTGACAACTTCAGCCCTGGTCATAAGAAAGAAAAATAGAATTTCCATCACAGCCTCTTAGGCCAAATGCCGTCTCTTACATCGATGCTCATCGTGGCTTCGATGAAACTTTCCTGCCAGGCGTCAACATCCAGTTTCACTCCAACCACTGTAAGTAAATAATGCATTAGAAAAGGCAATGTGAGACTTCACCATTCCATGATTACGGTCACGATGAGGGATGGGCACGCATTATTACGCGAATGGAGCGGCACAAACTGGTGAAGAAATCATACCGCCAGCACCGTCACAAACAGCAAAACTTTGCCTTGAACAAATCACAGGGAAGCATCACATATTTGAACGCTGTCCGTGGCGGGTTTTTATGGTCCTACCGGCTGGTTTCAGCTTGGCTCCGCCAATGTTCAGGTCGACGGCCCTGCTGACCATGATGCCTCCGCTCTCTGCATTGGGGGGGGGAAAGGTGACACCGTTAATCCCGCTCAAAGCCCGCGGCGGCAGCTATGCCGCTTAAGCACTCGGGGCCCGTAAATCAGCCGTAAATTTCCCGGCCTCTGCTATTGAAATCAGCGTAAAAACTTCAAACGGGTACAAATGCGGCGGTCTGCCCCCTCGCCCTTAGCAACGCCCTTAGTGACAGCGAAGGGGTTTCCTGTGAGGTTTAGTGTTCAGGAACCCCCGTGTGCTCATTGGCTCAGCACAGACACCACTGCAGCTTGAACCGGCCTATAGAATAATGAGGTGTGCCGGAGGTCTGTCTGAATGAGAAGACAGCTGTGTTTGCGGTTGGCCTCGTTTTTTGGCTCCGATAACGGCAGGCGTGCCAACCGCTGAGCATTTCACCACATAACACCTACGGGGCGCAGGGCAGGGCAAACACAGTGGGCCCTATGCAGACAAGGCCTTTGTGCACTCAACAATTAGCATGTGGTCATGTTCACAATTAGCTGCTCGTCATGTTAACCGCACACAATTTGACTCATGTGGTGCAGCATTTTTGTTTTAGTTTTTCAGTCACACAAACCCAATATTCAAGAAGGTAAACTTTGGAATTAATTAGCTCCTTATCCTCAGTAATTGAAAGCTATAAAATAAATGTTATCATTGGCACACAGTGAGATTTTTATTTTGACACGGAAACATTTGTTGGATCCAATTTCAGTAGCTATACTTGTTCACAGTTACCATTAGCAGGCGCATACTTAAAAGCATGCAATAAAGATCAGTGTTTGTTTAACAGTTTATAAGTCCAACAAGGATCAAATACACGAAAAGTAAAATAAGCTATTTCAGAGATATTGAACGTTTCTCTGTTCAGGTTTTCTATGCAGGCTTGTTTCCTGTAACTGTTTGATGTTATAGTTTAGAAGGTATAGCTGATTTACCCATAGTTTACTGTGTGAACTATATTCAATATTCTTTACTAGGGGTAGCTGCTACGTTATGGGAAGGATGTGTGCTTTGTCTGACCTGTTTTGTAGTTGCTGCAATTACCTTCTGCATGCACTTATTGTACGTCACTTTGGATAAAGTGCCAAATGATTGTAATGTAATGTAATGTTTTGGTGTCCAATCACAGCATAATTTTCATGCAAGTGACCTATATATTGTGATATATTTTTATTTATTCACATAATTAATGAATTAACAGAGGAAAGAAGTCCCGTAGAGAGTCTCTTCTTCCCCAGGGGGATAAGGTCAAACGAGCAGCATACATGCTTCTTTTGTACTGATACACGAGAGTACACAAGACAATAGCAAGAAGGACAATAAGTCAAAAGAGCGACATTAAAACAAATCAAATCAAACCTCAGACTCGTGTCATGTGACAGAGGCCCGGCCTGGATAACCTACTGTTTAAAAGGGGCGCAGTGAAGATGTAAATGTCATTGTCCAGACTCCTCTTGTAAAAGCTGTAGTCGTACGTTTCGTACGTCTCTGGCTTCTCAAGCTTCTCGGCCCAGTTCTCCCCGGCGCTGTAACAACCAAAAACCCACAATTAAATGACCTCTATGAAAACTCACAGGCTTAGATAACCGAGCCAAAAAACCTCTAAATCCTTGTTCTGTTGGAACCGATTCACACAAGAGGTCTAAACCTCAAACATGAAAAATGGTATCGACCGCAGTCCAGAGTGACATATTAATAGTGAAGGCTGAATGCACTTCATCTAACATCAGACACATCGCATTACATTACATCAGGCATTAGAATGGGAGGATCCCGATCTCGGCTGTGGTGGGCTGTCAATCAGTTAGGATTAAGCACACTTTCGAGAAGTAAAAAAATAATTTAAAAAATGTCCTGTTATTTTTATTTTTTTTATTTTTTCATATTGGCATATTCTTGTCTCGTCAGTGGCAGGAAGTAGTGTCCAGGTAGATACAATAGGCTGGGACTACCTACAATGACTTTTGGCCATTGCTGGTGTCCAGTGGAGACCTTTCGTTTCCTTTATTAGAATTAGTCGTTGGTTTCCCAAAGGATGGCTTTGTGGGCGAAAGTCTAAATGGGACTGTGTGGTTGGTTATTCTGCCAGTTCCTCCTAGACTCCATCCCTCCACCTCCACCATCTATCAGTGGGGTCACTATCACTGGGAGGTGATGGGATTTTCACAGGCTACTTTTTTCTTTCCAGGTCAAATCTCCAATGAAACGAGGCCTTCACACTGAGGACACTGAGGGCTCCAGCTGACTGTGGTCCAGTGTTGGCTCTTCAGAGGCATGCGACCCTGGTGAGGCCTAGTTTATTAATTTACCCCAAGCCAACCTACACGTACACTCTATGGAATGATAGGTAGGTTAGCATTTAGCCAGGGAAATGGATGCTCTTGATTGCTCAAGTACTTGCGATTCAACCAATGACAGGGAAGGCAATGTGCTCCACAAGACTCGTGAATTTCTCTTGAATTTCACCCACTCTCATGGAGTTCTGTTCAATGGCACCAAAAATGGTTGCGCTACTCGTGTTTAATTTGACACAACAGGTTTTTAATTTTTCTGTATGAACTAATGCATCGTGAATGGAAATTATAACTGATTACTTCAAGCCTCAAACAAGTCAGAATCTCTCATTTCTAATCTCTGTACTCGCAAAATGTTTTTTAATTTTTTATTAAAGCAATTACTGAGGTTTTTTTTTTTGTTGCAATGAGGTGAGATGTACAGTGACTGTGCTAGTAAAAATGTCTTGTATTCTAAAAACAAAAAGAATCAAAAGTGGCATTCCTCTAAAGTAAAGAGTGGTTGGCTGGTGGTTTACAAAAAGCTGGAAGCCTGCTGTAGGCCCAATAACATTTGCATTTCTTCAAAGAAACTGCTTAATGTCACCCTCATACTGTGAACCAGGTTTAAGTAGTGCAGCAACAAAACAGGTTCTGCATGGTAAAAACATTTGGCAATGTCAAACTCCAAAAACCCTGAACAACAGGAGGGATGCTTAACAAAACTCGGCGCACCAGCCGAGAATCCGCGCTACGATTTTTACTAACAACGGTAATGACAGTGTAATCACCGTACAAACGGCAGCAGTGACCGCTTGCGTTTACATCAGCCCCTGGAATGGGGAACCTGCAGTGAGGCGGGGCGAGTAACTCTACACAGCTTTCCTAAAGTAGAGTCCCTTGATGTGCAACAGCTGTGGCAGGGCTACACACGCGCGCCATTTTATGACCCATGCAAGTGCAACATTACGTCCTCAGAGTATCATTCTGCCCGAGTAGTGGACCCTAATGAAATATGGGGGGGGAAGAGCGAGAGAGAGAGAGAGAAAGAGAGAGAGAGAGAGAGAGAGATGGGTGGAGAGAAATGGAGTGGAAGAAAGCAGAAAGAGCAGGGGACATAGCAACAAGCGAGTGAAAGAATGGATAGAATGATAAAAGTTGAAATGGGAAAGTTAAGAGGAACAGAGCGGGTGGGAGGGGAGAGAGAGAGACAGAAAGAAGGAAAGAGAGTGAAAAAGCGAGAGAGATTTTTTTAAAAAGAGTGGTGGGCCTCAGGGCCCAGAGATTTGTGCCAAGAGCTGAGAATAACTTGGACACAGCCAGCGTTGCCTTCTCTGACAGAGAAACTGGAGTACGCCAAAAACAACACTGTCCACAATCTATGCAGCGCCATCTCCACAGCTCACGCACACACTGCGACTTTACACAATGTACAACAATCAGAACGACTGCCACAAAACATACATGCTACACTGCTGTACCTGCTTGGGTAAACTCGTGTGATTCCTCCATCAGTGGCAACAAACCTGGCGATAACTCCACTCCTACATCATGAGAGAACACAGAAGAATGATGTCTAATCTCTCAGGGAAGCACTCCAAATGTTTTGTGCAACATCATCTGAATAACTCAAATAGGCAAAGCCCATTTTTATACACCAGTGGTCCCCAACCCTCTTCCTGGAGATCTACCACCCTGTACGCTTTCATTTCAACCCCAATTTGGCTCACCTGATTCTACTAATTAGCAGCTGTGCTTTTTGAACGAGGTGTACTTTGTTAGGGTTGGAGTGAAAACCTGCAGGAAGGTAACGGCAGATCTCCAGGTTACAGGGTTGGGGACCACTGCCATACACAATGAGAGGAGCAACAATGAAATTAAATTCACCTTGTTTTCTGATAACCATGTTACCTGACACTTCTTACCGAATAAATAAGGGGTTTTTTCAAAAACTAAAGGCATGATGAGAGTGCAATTTGTCATTATAAATTGAGGATTCTCAACATAAATGATAATGTTGCCCTATCTTTGCACACCCACTGCTAACAAACACACTACAGTACCCAACAGACAAGATGGTGGGCACTGAAGAAGTCATTGTTCGGCCCTATTAGTGTTGGCACAGCTAAAAATGGTGCATTTATAGCGCTAGCTCTCGGGCCTAGTGAACGGCGGTTTGATGGCAGAAACACGGAGCTCACTCGTTCTGTTTCTTCCAGTCCTTCACCAGCTCCGCGGTCAGTCCGGCGTCCAACAACAGTCTGTTGATCAGAGTGACGTTGCCTGAAAGGCACGAAACATCAATGTAATCTGGGCTTTGTTCATAGCCAGTGGTAAGATCAATGTGTTTACATATTAATTTACATAGGGGTGGACTTTAAAAATGATTCTACTGTATAAATAATTAACAGACATGTTATTACATATGTATTATGCTCTATAGATAATATGTGAAATGTATGATATATGTTCTTTCTGTCATTTATTTTAAATGGTAAAACTTCTTCTTCTGAGTCATTAGAAGCATCTAGTATCAACAGCTTGTTGGATTACTGCTTATGATATAGTTTGGAAGAACATTGGCATTTGTGCTGGTGGCTTTGCAATTTCAAAATCGATCACATATATATGTGTGGGTATATCTGTCCTCGCCTCTCGGCATACCAATGAGAATTTTAAAAAGTACATTTCATAACATATGAAAACGGATACATATGCACTGGTTAGATAATAGACATAAGTAACAACACACACATTTTTGTCAGTATTTGAGTCTGTGATGTGTTTTTCTGTTACGTCTGTTCCGGTCATGTTCGGTTTTGTTCGTGTGTTGCTGTTTTTATTTGCCGTCTCCCATCCATGTGCTGTTATGTTTACTTCCCCATTGTGTCCGCCCCGCTTTATGTGTCTCACCTGCCCTGCTGATCACCTGTCTCTCGTTTGCTCGTTAGTTCTGTGTATTTAAGTTCCACTCTGTCTTGTGTTCAGTGTGAGTTAGTTTCAGTTGGTTTTTGTCTCTGTTTCGCTACAAGCACTTTTTTTTCCAGTTACCTGTTTCCTGTTACCTGACCACCTGTGTTCCTGATCTTTTGCCTGTTTCCTGTTTTTGTCTTTGGATTACGATTCTGTACTTTTGCCGTGTCTTCCTGGTTTTTGACCTCTGCCTTCCTGACTACGATTTTGCCTGTTGTCTTGGTTTTTCTGCCTCAATAAACTTTGGTTTATTTTTGACGTGCTGTATGCGCTTCAGTCCCTACTGCACCCTGACAATTTTACAAAATGGGGTGAATGTTTACATTTAAAACAAACAAGTCTGGTCAGTGGTTATCATTGAGGCAGGGACAAGGCTAATGATAAATTATCATAATTAACCAACTCCATAGTGCTTATGACTACATCGGCCTAAGAGGCAGGGAATGTAAGATGTTACATAACATGTCCCTGCAAGGGGAGTGTTGCAGTAGGTTTGCCATGTTGGGAATTTGAAATGCAGCACAACTGGCAATAATGAATTGAGGTGGAAAAACAAGGGTAAAAGAAAACAAACAAAAAAAACCCAGAATAACAACATTGGTGTGAGAATCTAGTCTTTTCTCCTAAAGAACTGAGTCAGCAATGGAAAGCAAGAAGCATAACTCCTATGATTCATGGGAATGGGTCGAATGTAACCTCAGAACGGTCTAAAATGGTGACTCATCTTAGAATGTCTCTGTGGCGGCCTGCGGTGTCTGCCCACAGTAGGTGACTGCGGTGAGTCACTATGGCGTTCTCTCTTAGGGAGAACGCGAGAGAGCCGCTGATCCGGGTTCCGCTCTGCAACATTTTGGGCTTGAAAAGGTGCGGACACGTCGATGGAAACGCTTGGCCATTTGCTTGCGACGCTCTCATATTTTCACATCAATCTGAAAGGTCAGGTGTGCACTCAAGAGATGTCAAAAAGATAAAGGCCATTGCTTTCAGATCAGAGATTTCAAAGAATATCAGAGGCTCAGCTGGTACGTGACCAAATTAAACAAAATATATGCATTCGACATGAATCACAACTTGCACACCCAGCTTCATAAATGCATTGTGTAGCACGTACTAGACCCCAACACTTAAAGGTGCTAGCTCAAACTTGGCTGAAGACAATGCTGCCACTAATTATCTCTCTCCTGAGCCTTCATGACGATCAGTTGAACCACATCTTGAATTAACATTAGCATTTACCGGCTAGGTCTTATCTCTCTTTTACATGTTTATACACAAATTTTACTTTAAATGAGGTATAACATAGTGTCACTATGACGATTACGTTAGAGAATGCCTGTGATTATTCTTCCACCCTTAAAATCAGAAAGAATGATTTTGTCTTGCTTTGCCAATGCAATAAACTGATAATCTAGACTTGAAATATGTATCAGATATGAAAAAATTAAATGAACTTTAACCCCCCCTCCCCATATTTAATACTTATTATCCACATTGATAAGGCTACATGCATGATAGGTGTTGGACCCACTTCAATACGGTTATTTCTTGGCTTTCGTTCATTCCGTGAGGAGTTCTGCTTTCCCTCAAACACGGTGTAATTGGACTGTCCAGGAAGTCTGGTAAGATGGCAGAACATGGCGTCTGCATATATTACCGCTGTGAATCTGACACATCTAACACACCAGCAGCCAGCTGCATAGTTAAAATTTTTGTTCAGTGTGAAATGTCACTGGTGACACTGGGGACCATCGGGGATCAAAACGGTGGTCTGCAGAGAGCAGCTGTTTGGCAGGGCGGAATCACTCTCAACACGTTCCCCAGCTCACCCCACAACCAGCCCTCCGCATTTTACAGGGTGGCAAAGGAGCCCTTTGGGGGCACCGTGTGCACTCACACGTGTGGTCGTTCGGCGTATTCTTGTCGACGAACTTGTTGAAGTCCATCAGAAACTTTGTGTTGTTTTCCGAGATCTTCAGGTGCTTGCAGTACTCCCTGTGGAAACAAGACACCTCTGATATAAAGTCCTCTTAACTATAGCAGCTTGTCAACTTAATGAGAACACAGTGTGTGTCCAGTCCATTACCTGAAAAACAGCGACTCTACACGAGGCTTATGTACATTCATGAAGCGTTCCTAAATATACATGTTCATTTATGTCCGAAGGGAGTTGGTACGAAAAATTTACGCCGGATTCATCAAACCGTGTGGAAAAGGTAGATTTTTTTCATATTCACGTATGATGCGCTTCCACGTTATTTTGTGATTTTTGTGAGCTGGCTTTTCATCTTGTAGAGCAGGGGTGGCCAATTCCAGGCCTCGCGGGCCGGTGTGTATGCAGGTTTTTACTGCCACCAGTTACCACGGTTCAATCAGCTAATTAGTCATACACACAATCACCGATTCACTTGTAAATTACAGAACGATAAAATGCTACAATACACGCATTGACGCATACCGGCACAAGAACATTCATCAGCTGCTTTTCATATCGTGGATATGTAGATTAAAATATCAGATCGTGTAAATGATTGGGCTAATTAAATAATTGTTAACTGGCGGCAGCAAAAACCTGCATACACACCGGCCCGCGAGGCCTGGAATTGGCCACCCCTGTTGTAGAGGAACTGGATGTATGCTGGCATTAGCTGGATTAAGCTGTTGACCACAATTGCAACCCTGGCTACAGACATGTAAGCCACTTTAAAGCAAATTTCGTTCATTGGTTAAATGTGTGTTATAGCATAGCCTATGTAAGGTCATGTTGAATTCAAATTTTTATCAATTTAGAAAAAATAGTAGGCTACTGGGAGCGTTCATTAGCCTACATTATGGGTCTAATTAAACAGCTTCATAGCCTACAATTGATTAATAAGCGTCATCTAAAGTGTTTGCTTTTTACAATCATAATTTATTATGTTTGCAATGTGTATTTCAAAGGCTACATTTAGTCTTGTGAATTTAACAGAAAATAAAAATAAATTCATATTCTAATTATCACTCAGAAGCTACATTTACCGCCATTCTGAATTTACGAACGAGATACTGTATGTCTGCTCCGGAGCACGTGTAAATTTTGCTCGGAGGTACGAACAAATCTCAGATACGAAAATGTTGATGAATACCAAAATACAGGCAAAATTGCAAATACGAAGGATTTACATACAAATTCGTTCTGCTCACGTTTCATGAATGAAGCCCATTGTGTGTTATTAAGCACAAGGTAGGACAGCACGGTTCTACCGGTTATTTAGAAATGATCATAGACGCTGCATTAAACTGGTTTATTGGCCAAATGGACAAATCGTATGTATAAAATAAATGGCATGGAAAGGATGCCATTCCCTCTCAAGCGGGATCATTGGGCAATTTCAGATTGTGTGGAATCTATTTGTATCCTGAATTTACCAGGGCCTTGTGCAATGTATCAATTTAAAATCACCTGGGGACTCATTTACCTGATCATTTGGTACTCATTTGGTCAGCTACCTCTGCATTGCATTTTAAATGTATAATTGGACAGATTAAGCTGGCTCACCACTATTTATGTACGTGTGAAAATATGACATGTTTTTATGGGTTATTTGTCTTTAAAACTACATGCAAGTTAATGGCCATAGTATGAATGCATACATAGACTTTATCTGCATTTTTATTTAAAAGACAGTACTACAGAAAAATGCAAGATTAACCCAACTATGTTTTCCACCGGATGCATGAGGGGGGAAATTCAAACAAACTAAAGTACAATAACACACTTAAAAATGGTTTACATTTGTTATTTTACTTCAATTGCCCAAAACAAATCACAGAAAACATCACAGAACGAGCTTCTTCCAGGCTTTGCTCATTGCCTTAACCCTCATATTATGTCCGTGGGTCAATTTGACCCGTTGCAATGTTTGACGTCTTTTAAAAAATCGAATCTTATTTTTTCATCTCCACACTATACGACTGTGGTAGGGGGGCGTGGTTTTAGGCGCAGCTAGCAAGAGAGAGAGTGAACGCGGGTGGTTTAGGGAGCCGGCACAGCTGTCGGCAATCGGGCAATTGGTGACGATTGATTATAGGATTGTTGTTATCAATTAACCAATTGCCTTGATTGTTCAACAGTGAGCCTGAGATCCTCAAAAGGAGCTGGGACAGAAGAGGAGGGAGAGTTAGCCAGTGTGTGTTTGAGAAATAAACGCACCGTCTACGGAAAATCTCTTGACTCTGGGTGCTTATTACACGAGCGGTATAGCTCACTTCGCCACAACGACTTTTCCTAATTTGTTAGGAAACAATTTATTTATTTATTTTTACCTCAGGCTCTAAATTGAGATGTTTCATCACAGATTTTGAATATTTATGGATTAAAGGGCCAAATGGGAGATACACAAAAGCAGACACAGAAAGTGTCAAACGTTTTCTATTACAATACTTTTGTGTCCGCTAGGACATTTTGGGGTCAATTTGACACCAAACGTAAAAGGCGTCATAAAATGTAAACGTCATAATATGGTTAACAACAGAGTAGCAGAACGCAGGACAGACAGGAGTCCCACACAGGACAGGGCCTTTTAGGCCCCGAACCTGGTACCCACTTTAGGAAGCTCTTCCCACTTCAGGGAAAACATTTCTTACATTTTCCAGTCTTTCACAAGACATATGGATATCCAAACACAACTGCAATGGCTGTGGACTGAACAACCACCACAGACAAATAGTGAACCTGAATTGCTTCAGTAAATATTAAGCAGAGTAAATGGCTCACATGTATGAATACAGTACGATTATCAGTAGCCCTGGATAAGGAATCTATCAAGTAGTAATAGTATTGGTATTAGTAGTACTGATAGTAGCCAGCTGAATTATATTATTACACTACTGTGCACTGTTCATACGCCAATGTGCTCTGGTTTCCGAAGTGACATGGCTAGAAAGCCAAGGAGCACATTAACCATTTGAACAGTCTTTCATTCAATCATTCAGTGTGTTTATTTGGCTAAATAATGATTTAAAGGAAGCAGAAGGGTATTTACTGAATGTAGCGCACGAAGCAGACCCACTCACCTGGGAGCAATAAAGGTGTATCCATACTCCTCAAAGTTTTCCAGCTGCATGGTCTCGAAAACTGTTGAAATGAATAAGCTACGGTCAAGACCTCCCGAAAACGCTCCTGCAGGCATAGTCCACTTACAGGCAGCACCGGAAAGTGAACTGGCAACGGACAAAGGAGAGCCACCTTCCTCTGTGACAGAACATGACAGTTCTCTGCAATCGTGATAGTAGTGTCTTTCCACATAAAATTATTCAGCATCATAAATATCTGATCAGGACATTTACCGTTAATATTTCCAGAGGGAATGCCTTTTCCATGCATAGCATTATACCTTATTATTTAGAGACCATGTTGAATTTGGAAACACATGCTCATGCTTGAACTGTAGAACATTTATTCTCGTCCGTTCACCTTCAGTGATTAGTAACACATGTTAATAGCTGAAGGACTCAGAGCTCAAACTGCTAGTTCGCCCGTCCCGTATCCCAGTTTGTGAAAGATTCATTTTTCTTGACATGCAGCAGTCGGGCCAGGATGTTCTGTTTATTATCCGTGTCATTTCCTGTCTGTGGGAGACCGGCCTTTTTCGCGCTCTCGTTTTCACATGCCGCCTCCGTAACGATCTCCAGCCCGTTCCGACTCAAAGGTGGCCATTAAGGTGATGCTTGGCGCATTGCGCGCGGAGCCAGAGTGGAAACTCTGACGCGCCGCACATGTGAAAGACGGAAAGAGCTCGCTAGCGGACAGGTATGCACAGAAGGTCAGAGGTCAGGGGGAGGGACAGAGGCCAGATAGAACAACCACAACAAGAGAAGGAGTAACAGGAGAATACTTGCCCTGTCGCCCTGTCGACAAGATCCAGCATCAAGAGGGATTACCAGGAGGGAAACAGAAAGAAATACAGGGTAAAGTAATAAAATACAAAGGATTACAGTCAACAATATTTTATTCAACAAAAGAGCCTTGAATAAAAATATTGCAAACAACTTAAAGTTCTTCATTTGTGCAGGAAAACAGATCAAGAGGAGACAGGCAAGCATGCAAGCCTCAGATGCTGTTACAGCTATCCATAGTGTGTTCTGAACATAATGAATTTCATAGGAGTTAAAATAACGTTCTCAGTATGTTCCCATTCTGAGAATGCTGAATAACAGACTAACGATATAGGTGTTGAAGCACAGTTTACACAGTGCACATGTTTGGAGAAAGCCTGGTACCGTGAACTACATTTGTTTCTTGGTTTCCATGTTATATTACACAGTTTTCTATTCCCGTGTGAAAGTTGTATGACAGGATTTGTGGTGTTCAGATGCACATAATTTGCCACCTGACATATTGGGGAGAATCATTGATGTTCTTGACAGTGAGATGTAAGATCTATATTTTAACATGCAGTAAATATAGAGGAGAGAAAGTAGAGGGTTGGAAAGCATTGGGAGCAATGAGAATGAACCACTGTCACATAAAGGAGAAAGCAGCCATGATCAGACAGGATCATACAAGATAACATAGACAAGCAGTGGAGGAGTTTTGGATATCATTTAATTTTTTGCATGTAGCTTGCAGTAAGTGAATGGAAGGAGCGTGAATAGTTTAGTAAATAGTAAAAAAAAAAGAGCCTGTATGCTGAATCTATTCTCATGTCCTAATGAACCATCATTCGATCATAAAGGGATTAGATATTTTCTCTTTCGGAAAATTCAGTACTGCTTCTCAAGAAATAAAATCCCATTTTTAATTCAAAGTAGTAACAGCTCAGAAATGGTAATGTTGAGCTTTGTTATCATTCTCTGTTGCATTTGACATTTTAGATCACAGCTTATCTTCAGATAAATTTTATTGTTATTTCTACTTTTCTGATCAGAATAGTCCCTGATGTCAAACAGCTTGTAACATATTAAGAAGAATAAGACTAATCAAATACATTGTATTTACCTCCCACCTCCTACCTGCACCAGTAGTATTACTGAAGTTTACAGTCATTTAGGCTGTTAAATGTGTTACCTGGTCCATATAAATGCTGGGGGTTTCATTCAGATAGTACAAGACCAATCAGAGCAGCTTCTTCTCCCTCACTCATACAAATCCTAAAAGCCCAATTGGCTGAAAAAATCAACCTCTCAGGGTAAATAAAGTGATGAGACTCATGTTTGTGATATAGGATCTTTAGATAATGAATTACATATTATACATTTCCCCTTTTTCTTTGTGAGAGATGGAACCATAAGTAAGGCCAACCAGGGCTGTTCTGAAGTCCAGTGAAACAGCATGGCGGTCTGTGACCTTTAGATTGACCCAGACTAGTTCAACAGAATGAAACATTCTTCTTCAAAGCAGAACTATGCACAGAACTACGGTGAATAGAATTGAAAAGAAAAGACGTAGACTACACTCCTGTGTATATGACACAGGGACTAACCTGAAATAAGGAAGGCTGGAGCAATTTGAGCTCAGAGCAAAAAAGATTTATCGAACAGGAGAGACTGACGTTTTGACATCTCAGAGTCTATTTGGCTGTGTGCTCCAGCCCTCCATAGTTCGGGTTAGTCCCTGTGAAGTCTGTTTGTCCTGGCTGTTGAGCAACTATTTTGTCCTCTGTGCCAGTCTGATTTCCTTTTTCGCAGTCTATATGACACTCCTGTCTCTGAATTATTCAAATGTTTAAAATTCGATTCCTTTTGTAATAAAACCAATTTTAATTGCCCATTTGTTTCATTCCTTTACCCAATTTCCAAAGCTAGGTTGTATTTGTAGGCCAGTCACCGAAAAACACACCCACAATGCATTTCTGCTGATGAATACCAAACCTGACAAAGACGCAGCATACCTTTAGTTTCACCGCCTTGTTGGTTATGGCCCTGTCACATTATTGCGTATGAGAGAAACGTATGAGTTGCGTATGTAAATTCATAAAATAATTTTCATACGCACAAAAAGCCCTTGAAAATAGCATATGGCCAGCGTATGGCTAGCGTATGCCTAGCGTATGCTTAGCGTATAAACCATACGTCCGAATACGCACAAAATTTTTAAGCATGCTTAAAAAACTTTTTGTGCCTCGCCGTATGCCAGCATATGCGACCATGCTTGAAACGTATACAACCTATGCCTAACGTACCCCTAGCGTATATCAGCGTATGAGTAATATTTTTCATACGCTGGCACACGCTAGTACGATACGCAATAGTGTGACAGGGCCATAATGGACTTTTGATGCATGTCTGTCGCCGTGGTGATAATAATGTCATAGTGAGAGGCTGCGGGATAACCTGCTGTGACATCTTTAGAACGGGGCACACCGTTGCCCAACACAGCTGCAATTGGTTTATTTTTGAAGACACAGCAGAACTGATTCATTGCGAGTTTGGTTGAGTGTTACACTCATACAGAAGTACATCTGAAGCAGACGCACTCCAAGCACTAAGCAGAAGGGTGTTCACTGAATGTAGTGCGCAATAATGATGTACAAAATATAAAGATGATATAGAAAAAGAACAGGAAGGCACAACACAACATTCACGAAAGGAAAGAGACCAATTAGTGGATACTTGCCCAATGTTGCTGAGGAAATCCAAAACAGAGAGAGAGAGAGGTGGAGAGAGAGAGAGAGAGAGAGAGAGGTGGAAAGAGAGAGAGAGCGAGAGAGAGAGGTGGAAAGAGAGAGAGAGAGCGAGAGAGGAGTGGAGATTAAGGGAAAGAGCGAGATGTGGAGAGGGAAAAATAGCGAGAGAGGTGGCGAGAGAGAAAGAGAGAGAGAGAGAAAGAGAGAGAAAGAGAGAGAGGGGGACAAACCAAGTAAAATAGAAATAGAAGGGGTTACATACAACAAACGTATAGTCAAACAAAGCCTTGAAAATGATGATTGACAGTAGGCATTACAGGGTCTTACAGTGTTGATGGGAAAGTGAGTTTTCATGACACCGACAACAAGTGGAGCTACAATTATGTGTCATCCCTGACTTGTTTGAGCCAATCACAAAGTTTTACCTTGTGATGTGCATTGTGTTTATCCACAACAAAATGCAAGGATTGGTTCAAATCAAATAGAAGAATAAGGCATCACATAATTGGTTAAAATAGTTCAATCCACTCTCTTTGGGGCGATGACACCTTATTCTTCCATCAGTAGTATCATGGTGGTGATGCTGTCAGAGTAGGGCAAGAGGGATGTGAAACGAAATCGAACAACAAGTGGAGAGATGGGACATTTCTGAGGGGAAACAAGTTTTTACAATCAGAACTCAACATAAACATGAAGTTTTTGATACGAAGGGAGGCAGCTAAAAGGATAGCTGCCCAAATCAAACCAGACCATGAAAGAGAGAGTTCGGCCAGCACTTTGCAGTCCAGGAGCACTGTCCACCATTTTGAGACCAGATTTTTAAAAAGCTTTTTAAAAAGCCCCTAAATATACCTGACCCACTTTTGTTTAATACAGACTTCAGTAGTCTGCTAATTTAACTACCTTCAGCTCACCTCTCTCATATACATATACACACATATATAAGGGCTATGGTACTTTTGTACATCATATGGTGTGGGCACATAATAATTAAGCAAAGGTTTTTAAACTATTTAGTGGGTAGTCCACTTGTCTTGTAAGAAACATAACATAGGACCACATCAGAAACCCAATGTTTCAAAACTGCATGAGAGGAGGACTGTGTGGGGGTTCCGTTCAGATAGACCCAAACCAGGTGTGTGAATACAAATATCCATGCCATAATGCATGATTTCACCCTCCGAGACATAGCATTAAGCATCTAGAATACTACAGGCTTTATTAAATATTATGGACAACATCTAATTTGAGTGTATATGTATGTATGCACTCCATCTCTCCAATACTTACATTTCGCCTGTGTAATGGTGTCTCCAATTTTCGCGCGGATGTAGTGTGAACTGTATTCGGGCAACACCAGCGCCAAGCTGAGAAAACAGAGGACCATGTAAAATTTCACAGCGCTGCTTTCCGATCGCAAGAGAGAGACGCTGCCAGGAAAACAATAGAGGCTCAAACACGTCCAGTAACCGCTGAAAAGTGAGACACGCACTGTGCTGTCAGCATTAAAAATAAAATGAAAAACCACACAAAAATGAAGCCATGACCAAATCTGATCCCCGGCTCCCCTAACTCGCCAGAAAAAATGCATTTTATGCCTGTAGCCAGTTCACCCCCCCCCCCCCCCAGCTTACTGCTTACCTTGAAGCTCCTAAAAGCATGTGCAAATCAATGAAGGAACAGACGATAGGGGCTCACATTTTAATTCCGTAGCTAACAGTTGGCTTGGGGTCCTTCACTTGGCCAAAGCTTGCGCCATGCTGGAGCCTACGTCAGATCAAACTAACGGAAACCGAATACGATGCAGGAAAGAAGGAAGCTCTAAAGAAACGCGCTGAGCACACGTGACAATGCGCGCTAAGAGACCAGTGTTAACCTGAACACGCACTGTACAAAGCACCACAGGGACGTGGCACGAGGTGCAAGTGATGTTTCCGGTGTCAGCAGCCTGCGCTGCCGGTCAATTAGAGATATGTGTCTGGTGTTTAAGTACTGAAAATAGCCACGAAACGCAGACAATGAACGGTCTGTGCATCTGCACAACAGACTGTAAAATATAATGCACCGTAGCTACTGCTGTATAGTACTGCATAGATAGTATCCTATCATGCACACACTTGTAAATAGATTAGGCTATCACATGGGTATGACCTGTGTCCAACAAGACCATGAATTCTCAGGTCACGTAGATAGCTGAACACCTGGTAACCTGCGAGAGAGCTGTGGGGTTTCTTACAACGGTCATAATTAAGTATGAATCTTATAACAGTCATAATTAAGTATGAATCTTACAACGGTCATAATTAAGTATGAATCTTACAATGGTCATAATTATGTATGAATCTTACAACGGTCATAATTAAGTATGAATCTTACAATGGTCATAATTAAGTATGAATCTTACAACGGTCATAATTAAGTATGAATCTTACAACGGTCATAATTAAGTATGAATCTTGCAACGGTCATAATTAAGTATGAATCTTACAACGGTCATAATTAAGTATGAATCTTACAACGGTCATAATTAAGTATGAATCTTGCAACGGTCATAATTAAGTATGAATCTTACAACGGTCATAATTAAGTATGAATCTTACAACGGTCATAATTATGTATGAATCTTCATAATTAAGTATGAATCTTACAACGGTCATAATTAAGTATGAATCTTGCAACGGTCATAATTAAGTATGAATCTTGCAACGGTCATAATTAAGTATGAATCTTACAATGGTCATAATTAAGTATGAAGTCCCATTTTTCCAGGTTTTTGACCATGAATTTACCTGTAGTCAGTGCCGTTGACAGGAGCAAACGTGTAAGTCCGGACTCCTCGGTCTATGTACCTCTGTGAAGAAAGAAACCCCAGAGAGTTAAACAGCGGCATGTGAACTCGCCCGTGTGTCATACAACAATCCAAGTGCTCTGATGTTCGCAAGTTCTCTGACCCGCTCACACGGTAACAAACCTCTGGCTCAGCTAAATAATAATAAGACGCAGACATTTGAGGTTTCATGAAGCCTCACTCTCCCATCTTCCACCCCACAGGAGCCACCGGTTAAGAGCTATGCCTCTAGTGTCCAAATGTTTCCAAAAGGGGCCACATTGCTTCTGACAGGAAGAAGTGTGCAATCTTTCTGTGGTGCAGAAAAAGCACTATTTTGTTGAAGCACTCTTTGCTTCAACGTGCGGGGTCCCCAGCCCCCCCCCCAGTATATTTACTGCATTGCTAATAATCAGAAAAATGACATTCCACATGTGCAAAGGTCAGGCTTGGACTCACCTCATCTAGAGATTTCACCAGTGTGTGAATCTTGATTTGCCCTTTTTCCAAATCAATCATATCTTTCCTGATCTATATCCAGAAAGAAAGAAATAAAGGACAGTAGTTAACCCCGTGCATATCCTTACCTGAACAGACGCTTTCGGGATAATTCATTTTGAGTGACAACAAACTCCTAGCCGACAACATTGCTGACACAATGTAACCATAGAAGAGCTAAATCATCACGTTGAATGGGAAGTGTATTGCCCCTGCTATGCATGAATGCATTTATTTATATATATGAATGCCATTATTTACTGTACTAAGCATATTTATTTTATTTTAGTTATCCTATATGTCCGGGGTTCTCCTGTGGTGTGTTGTGTTTTGAGGGAAATATAATAATCAGACAGAGAATTTTTTTTTTTTTTTGTAGTAAGCATAAATCAAAAAAAAAACAAATAAAGGGCTTGAAATATATTACACTATGTGTAAAAAAAATATATAATATATATGAGTTTCTCTTTCTGACATGAGTGACAAAAAATATTGAACTTTTTCACGATATTCAAATTTTTTGAGCTGCACCTGTATAGTATGTCACTCAAAAAAGCAAACGGAGGGAAGACAAGTCACCCCTGTGACGGCGGTCGCTCCACAGAACCGGAGCCGCGGTCGGACCCAGCGCAGGTCCAAAAGAGCAGGGTTGGAGAGGCCCAGCTGCACACTACAGCGAAGACCAGGGATCCTGGAACATTCTCCATTTCCCTCACCCCCCTGACGCTCCGAACAAAGACGCGGCCGGCCACAATGTGTTCATCATTACGCTCTACTATTCTCTTCCCCCATCTTTTGTCCCCCAAGTTTCTCTCTCCTCACATCTGTTTTCAGGGGAAAAACGGCAGAGCCAGGACTGTAAATGGTTGGCGCACTCCGGCCTAATGAGAAAGGCTGCATGTAGGATGTAATATGCGTGCAAACGCGACGCGCAGGGCCCAAGTTTGGCTTCCTGAAGAGCTTCCTCGCCTCGCCTGCCTGAAGGCTTTACGAATGTTTGCATTTAGTGACCTTTAAATGTGTGTGTGTGAGTGTGTGTGTGTGTGTGTGTGTGTGGAGAGAGAGAGAGGGACAGAGAGAAATAAAGAGAAAGAGTGAGAGAGAAAGAGTGAGAGAGAAAGCGTTCTTGTAGATGTGATTTACTGGGAGCAAACGGGAAATGAACATGACCGCAGAGTTTGGTTATCACGGCTGGTAAAACACATCGGTCTTCATACCTTAACCTTTAATTCACTATCCAGTTCAGCGTCCAGGAAGTCGAGGGTCACCGGCTCCTGGAATTCAGGATTCTGCGGCGTAAAATAGTTGATTTTAGTCAGGAGAAGAAACCTTTCAAGTTATCCACCCATATCTACTGCATATTTGTCAGCAGAGTGATGGTTTAAGGCTTGTTTGATGACTTCTTAGCCATTAGCCAACCAGCATAGTTTACTGTTCCAGCATAGTTTACAGCTAAATCTAGTCCCACCCCCCAATTCCCATAGAGATCCATTCAAATACAGAGAAGTTATAATTTCGCTTGTAAGAGTACCAAAAAATAAGATATCAGGAAAATCAGGAAGTCATGGCATGCAAAGAATATGTGATCCAAATATAAAAAATGATTACTTTATTCTTATGTTAAACTGTCCAATATTTTTTGATGACTAAAAATGGGGGGACTATGTACAGAAGGTTCTATAATTTCTCTAAACGGTTTATCCGATATGGATGAAAATACCCTCAAATTAAAGCTGACAGTCTGCACTTCAACCTCATTGTCATCGTATCCTTTCACACTCAAAGTGCTCAAGTACAGAAGCAAAATAACAGAAAATGTGTCACTGTCCAATTAATTTTGTTGCTCATTTCCACCAATAACCGTTTGTAACATTAACTAATCTGACACATATCTGACAAGGTAGAAGGTAAAGCACAATTCAACTTAAGGCAAATATAGGCCCTTAGTTGTAACATTTACAGGGTCACATATCAAAACTCTGAATAATACAAATTTGAGTTCCGTGGTAAAATATTTCAGATACAATTCAACAACTGAAAAAAAATAAAAAAATTTAGAAAAATTGCACGGTCAGCACCCTGCAATAATTTCACAGTGTGTCATCATAAAAATAAACAGAGTGAATGAATATAGAACAGATTTTTCTCATTTTGGAATTGAATATCCAGATAAATGAAAGGATTTGGAATGTACCGGAGCCATTTGGGCATTCCCTCTTGCTGTGGAACATAAATTGCTCTGAAGTAATAGTTTCACAAATCGTCCGAAGATTATCCAAGAAAGTAATCCTATACTACCTGTCACTTTCCCTAAACATCAACATCATGGCGATGCATGTATTTGTGCATTGCCTCTGGAACTCTAGGTCTAAAGGGACATTCTGGGTTGAAAAGTAGAAACACAGATAAACATCTGTCCCGACAGTCAATCATAGTTCTTCGTTACCACAATATAGTGATGTTATACAATATTTCCACAATAATTTAAAGCAAAAAACACACAAGGCAAATAGGTTGTTATACAGCAGTACCTCTTGATTAATATATGACAATAGGGTATCAACGAGTCATGAAATCAATGTTTCCTAAAGAAACGACTCCTCCCTAGAAGTACACAGCATGTAGGGATGCCACGTAACAAACGGAAACCTGTTTGCCTACAGCTGTTTATCACAAAGTGAGAGAAGGATGATGTGCCAGACTGACAGGCCCTGAAAACAGGCATACATGTTTCTCTTTAGAATTATTTGTGTAAGTAGCACTAGTGAAATGGAAAAGAGATTTCTGTTAGTCCCTCCTAATGTAATAAAAGCCATAGCTTGGAAAACAATGTTTCACAACCCATTGACCAACACAGAAAGCCTTTTGATTCTAAAATAAGGACATTTGTGGCTTTAAATAATACAATCCTTTTTGTCACCCAGACATTAATGGAATGGAACCAAATTCAAATAATTTTCAGCTCGTGTTATGAGGGAGACGATTAATGCGTTGGGTAACAACATCAATGTGGCATATCTTCATTGTGGTATATCAATGTGGCATATTTGTCACTGGAATTTATATAATTATGGAAGGTCTATTTCTGGTAAATGTTTTGGTCGTGCAATGTGATGCTTTCTGGTAAAAAGCAGTATTAGAACGTATTTAATTCGCAGTGCCAAGCACTGATCAATTCACTGGCCCTTTTAAATGTATGGTGCATCCATCCAATTCAATTTCTCAAAAAACCACTGGTGCCTTTTAAAAAATTCTACACCATCATACAGTCTAATAAGCAGTGATGTAAGAAACTGAGATATTAAACTGAGGAACTAAATGTGCTTTCCATTTCTGTGGCTCAATTTGAGCCAAGTTTCAGAATTTAATTCTGTATTAGTCCATGAATTACAGATGAGAAGAAAAATGACAGTATTTATTTGCATTGCCATTGAATTCACATCTGACTGTAAAAGTAAATGTATAGAAATGTGTACTATAACTTTAAATAACAATTATCACAATTTTTTTCCGATATGCATACATTTTTTTTTACAGAAGCCATCAAACCAATACTTTGGGCCTGATTTATGGAGACCTTTAGCACATGCAAAACTAATAACACAACCAACAATTGGCACAAAACAAATACCATGACCAATCATTGGTCGTGTTATTGGTTTTGCTTGTGCTAAAAGGTTTTGCGCGTGCTAAACCAGGCCCTTTGTGTTCTGAACAAAGAAAATAAGTAAAACTTGTTTCGGTTCATTATTCAAAGTCATGGACAAGCTTCTATGAGACGGGATTGAATCCAGACCACTGCCTCCATTTGCACCTCAGTATGGCCCAGGATTCACTCTGTTTGGTTTTCATGAGCCGCTCTCATTACTAAAAAAGCGAAGCTCCCCTTTGATTCCAGCATACGCACATCCTGCACCTCTATACCCCCAAGTCATTCCAACAGGGCTCTGCTCCTGAACAGAGAAAAGGACAGAGGTTCTTGGGTCCGGAATAACATAAAGTTTCATCAAACCCGTCAGCCGTATACGATGCCTAACACGCAGGCTTTGACGTTTATGCGGCAGCTTGATCTTTGCGAAGCATCTGGTTAGGATTTGTTAAGACACATCCATATGCGTGAGTCCAAAGCCCCGGTGTCAGCCACTTACGGCAAACAAATTGATGTGCTCAGAATGAGTTTCAACGTCTCGTCTTTATTCGCAAAAATGGGAGAAGGCCCGTTTTGATCCTCCCGAAAATCCGAGACAGCGTCGCATTAAAAAATAAGCGGTTGTGCGCCTTGGGTATTTGAACTAATGTTTGCACCTGTGTCTACAGCGTAGAATAAGTTGAACTCTGCCCTGACGTGTGACTGCGTAAGAGAAACACGTATAATGAATGTAGAAATCTGACATTACATCAAAATGATTCCATTTATTTGTAAAACCAGATGGTCTGATCCAGGTACAGGGTCTACTTTGCTTATATATTACCTATTTAGCCTTCCTACTATGTTAGGGTCTACATGATCCAAAATGACTTTTTGTTTTGCATAATTTCAAATTGGTCATCCTAGAGAATTATTAATGTAAAGAAAATTCTAGAGAAAATTAATGTTATATATATATATATATACACTGCTCAAAAAAATGAAGGGAACATTTAATCATCACGGTATAACCCAAGTCAATTAAACCAAACCGGTCATGCTGGATGATGTTGCAGGCAGCGTAAAATTCGCCATGGCGTCTCCAGACTCTTTCACGTCTGTCAACCAGTGCAAACCTGCTCTCATCTGTGAAGAGAACGGGGCGCCAATGGCGAACCTGCCAATTCTGGTGTTCTCTGGCAAATGCCAATCGAGCTGCACGGTGCTGGGCTGTGAGCACAGGTCCCACTACAGGACGTCGGGCCCTCATGCCACCCTCATGGAGTCTGTTTCTGACCGTTTGGTCAGAAACATGCACACGAGTAGCCCGCTGGAGGCCATTTTGTAGGGCTCTGGCAGTGCTCCTCCTGTTCCTCCTCACACAAAGGAGCAGATACCGGTCCTGCCGCTAGGTTGTTGCCCTTCTATGGCCCTGTCCAGCTCTCCGCGTGTAATGGCCCGTCTCCCAGTATCTCCTCCACACTCTTGAGACTGTGCTGGGAGACACAGCAAACCTTCTTGCGACGGCACGTATGGATGTGCCATCCTGGAGGAGCTGGACTACCTGTGCAACCTGAATGGGCTGCAGGTACCGCCTCATGCTACCAGTAGTGACAAGGGCACTAGCAAAATGCAAAACTAGAGAAAAATCAGTCAGGAAGGATAAGGAGAGAGAAATGGTTTGTGGCCACCACCTACAAAACCATTTACTTTTTGGGGGTTGTCTTGCTGTTGCCTCTCCTGTCCATCTGTTGTCACTTTCATTTGCACCAAAGCAGGTGAAATTGATTCACAATCATTTACGCTTCCTAACTGGACAGATCGATATCCCAAAAGTTTAATTGACTTAGTGTTTTACTGTGTTGATTAAGTGTTCCCTTAATTTATTTGAGCAGTGTATATATATTTGGAACTTTTAAGTTTAAAAAAAATATATTGACCCGTAACAACACCTTAACACAAATGGTAGTACAATGCTACTGTGACAGGAAGGTATATAAATAACTGGAAATTTCATCATGTGATCCTCAATGGGAACCTGTGGTTTTAGGATTGCATCTTGTTTCAACCCCAGTTCTCTCAAGCCCCCTCACACATGCTACGAATACGCTAGGCTAGGTTAGCATCAAATATTTCATACATTTCTGCACAACTGGTGACCTAGCTGAAGATCATGGAAGCGTGTGCACACCTCTGTGTTCAGCACACAACGTACAATCAGCCGTTGCGAGGCAGTGATGTCAGAACGCAGCCCGGCTCTCGTAGTGCACACACACTTGCGTGGCCACCCCTGCTCAGCCCGGCACCACCTCCCGAGCTGTAGACACCACACCGGCTGGAAAGCCACAGGTCTACGCCACCATCGCTTTCCACGCTCACAGAAAATGTATTTGGTTCCTCACATCCTTTGGTTGTGAACAGATCAGGATCTTGTGAAGATCAAGTTTGGCCACCCAGTTGTTATTCAAAATACAATTTGTTGATAGCATATATATGATACGTTTCTAAGCAAGTGGTACAGTGTAATGGACTTGTTGATCAAACATCTCGGCCGACTGCCTTTCGGTGGGGGGACAGCGGAAGCCGCCGCTCCAAGGCGGAGACGCTGAATTAGAAATGGGCATTCGCTTTTCCTGACCGCATGTGTTTCGCTGAAGAAGCGTACACGGCGACTCACCGCCATGTTTAATGCACATTCTGCCTCGGTTACATATGGCAAGAGTTACACGCAATGAGGACATGGCGCAGACAGAAAGAAAAGTTGATGTCCAACCCCAAAATTACTATGGCATGCCGATTCCAATTTGCAACAGGGCGATACGGGAGGAAGGGAGAGGAATTCAAAGCGCAAATCTCCATACCGCGAGGTCAAAGTTCAGGGAACAACGCAGCGATCCGGGCCTTTAATCCGGCGCTCGTATTTTTACTTCCATTTTGCATACAGCTGCGGCCGCTTTATCCAGAAAAAACAACGGCGACGGCCCAGCTTTGGGAAGAGTGAAAACGTATGCACACCGTCCACACTCTGACATGCTGACAAGCTATGAAAAAATCCGAAAATTAGCATTGTTTAGTCACTCTGTCATTTTCAAATTTCAAGCTCCCACAGGCACGCCGCGACTTCAGACGACGATGATGTGCACACTTGCCAGCAACCGACCACAACGCCGCTCCCAAGCCTTTGTGATGGCTCTCGTCTCTCAGAGAGGAACATTTCGTCTTTGTTTAACACGGCCGGGACCAGTGAAGGACGTCATGAGAGAACAAAATCCGTACCTTTGGCTGGAGGTTGGGATGGAGCAGGACGTAGCCGTTGGGGTCTATTGCAAAATAGTACCCATTGGGTCCGAGCTAGGTGGGGTGAAAGAGGGCGGTTAGTACCATCCAGTAGGGTGATCACATGGGTCTTAGATTGCTGGCTGAGACAAAATGGGTGTTGATTTTAAGAGACATTTTTGAAGATATTGTTTCTTATTATGTAAGTACTTTGTCTCATCTGGAGACAGTTGTGTGAGCTACATGTGTCTCAATCCTTCATAGATAAAATGACAGAGAGACGCTTTAGTAATTGGTCCTCATGCCTTGTTTCCCATTGATAACTGCTCTACTGGATTGTAGAGAAGCAGACACTCAAAATATGTTGCAGTTTTTTCCCATTCATTCAAAAGCACACAGTGTGTTATGTTTGTAGAGTGCATCATGTAAACCACACAATATTGACCTATATCAAATATAGGTGAGATTTAAAATGCAACTGAATCCTCTGAAGACCACAGTTAAGTAGATTCTCACATCCTTGCCCAATGCTGTACAAGTAGAGAAAATATACATTCTATTTTGTTTCTCTATTATGCAGATATCACATTTACAGCACGTTGGTTAAGACAGCAGATAACAGAATGAATGCAGCACGTGTGTACATTTGCGGGTTGTGTTTGGGGCACTTACTGTGAACCGTGGAGTGAGTCTCTTAATGTCTTCCAGAGACACATCGATGGCCATCACTCCCAGGATCAGCTGATTTTGCTGCTCACAGAGAAGAAAGGGGAAGAAGCAGCCAGAAGAAATAGAGCGGGGCGGGTCAGAACATATTTTTATTCAAAAAAATGTAATGTGGCCTTTTAAAAAAGCAACTATTTAAAAGTGTGTGTCTCTACCTTTCTTGGGGATTCGTTCTTATCTTTTGTAACGTTTTTGTTGGTCGTGTTGAAAACCGGAACGGTTCCTGTAATAACAAGGCCAAGCTCCTGGGGTCCGAATGTGTCACACAAACAAATACAAAGATGGAACAACAGAACAACACAAGTAAAATTTAGATCAGCTTCAGTTATTTCTTAATTTTCATCTTCAAGAAATATGTAATAAGGTAATTTTGTACCAAGATGATTGTTTTCCTGCTAGACATAAATGGCACAACCCGTTTCTGCAGTACAACTCGACGTTGCTAATTTCCCGACATTAAGCTGAAAGATTGTTGTGTATTCAATTCCCTTCCATAGAAACTGATTAACAAAAATGCTGTGTACAGATGCAGCAGTAGCATCTGCTTAGTTTCCAGTAAGACGCAGGAATTGACACTGACAGGGTCGACACCCTCCGGACCACAGATTCAGCCTGCGGGAACGCCGTCTTTATCGCCATCTTTTCTGGAAACTTCTGTAAATAGCTCTAAAAGCGCGATTATTGTCTAAAAATAACGATGGTGTTTTCAGGAAACTAACAAATGTCAGATTTGAGTTTATTAATCGTAGCCAAAGATTAAGAGTGTACACAAAACACCATTAACTGTGTGATTTAGGCAAGAGAGCAACGACACGTATTTGTGCTTCGCTGACAACATTATCCGGGCTGTTCTGAATAGCCTGCTGTCATGCTGTCATGTTCTCCATATATTCAGCTCTATATTAACTGAAGCTACCACAGCAGAAGCACACCTGCTATTAATCTCTGCTTCTAAACAGCTGTGCAGGGCACTTCATTGTATTTTCTCCTGCAAGTAAAATTCCAGCCTATAAATTAATGTATATTTATACTTAACCTTCCTATTGTGTTTGCAAATTGCATTTTACTGCAATTTGTGTTAAGGTGTTGTTACGGGTCAATATAAAAAAACACAAAAGTTCCAAATATCTTCTTTTTTTACACATATATCCTAATTATCTAGGATGTCTGAAAGACGTTTGCTGAAGGAAATCTTCTATTTGAAATTATTCAAGAACAAAAAGTCATTTTGGGTCATATAGACCCTAACCTAATTGAAAGGATAAATAAGTATTGTATGTGCGTTGCCCGGAAAGGAAAAACAATAATAGAAATAAAAAGGTGACATCACACACCAGTGCGTCCAGATAGACATTGGTCCACTGAACCTTCTTGGTTTCCTTCTCATCTTCCAGCACCATTGGCCTCCCCAGCACATTAAGATACTCCTGCTCAGAGAACCACAGCGATCAGTCACTTCACACACTTATGAGAGGAACTTATGGAGGTACAGACTGAACTGGGTCACCTGTAATCTGTCTGGGTCACCTCACCTGTGTGTTTATCCTAATGGCTCCGATGGAGGGAATTTCATAATAATATCCTGGAAAGGAAAAGACACATCACTGTAACAAAGCTTTAAGATGTAAAACATTAATAAATCATAGAAAAAAGCTTTTGATTTCTGTAGTTCCATCCTGAAACAATCCAGAGTATGCTCTATATATATAAAAAAATAACCTGAAACAACTCAGGGTATGCTCCAGATATATAAAAAAATAACCTGAAATGCCAAGGAAAAAAAGTTATCTGAAGGCAGAAAAACCTTGATTGTTGAAGGCCAAAATGTTTTTATGTTTTGTCCATCTTTCCACGATCTACTCATGGAAAATAAATGAGTCACATTGTTGAGGAGGCAGCTTGGGTTCACGTTGATTAAGTCTATTGCTCATAATTGATTTCATTCAGGCAAGGCAGGGAATAAATATGAATATCCTGGACATATTAAGCCCTTCACAATATTCTATTATTTTTTTACAGAAGATAGAGTTCTTTGTTCTCTCTTCTATAGGAGATTGTAGTTTCAATTAGCCGAACATCTAGCTTAATTTTAGCATGAATAATATACAGTATATATATTATATTATATTGCATTTGAAATGGAACAGTGACTATGAGAAAATTTGAGGGGTTTGACATCCATATTGGGTGAACGGTGTAGCAATTGTAGCCATTTATATACATAGTCCCCCCCCCCCCCCATTTTAGAGGACCAAAAGTAATTAGACAAATTAACATAAACTATAATAAAGTTATAATATTTAATATTTGGTTGCATATCCTTTGCATGTCATGACTTCCTGATGCCTGTGACCCAACAACATCAAAATATATTATGTTCAGGAGAAACAACCCTTAAAGTGATCCATCCATATCTACTGCATATCTGGCAGCAGAGTGATGGTATGAGGCTCGTTTGATACATCAGGCCCTTGATGACTTACAGCCATTTAACCAACCATGTGTTCCATACTATTCCCATGTAATTTACAGCTAAATCTAGTCCAAACCCCCAATTCCCATAGAGATCCATTCAAATGCAGAGACGTTTTAGTATCGCTTGTAAGAGTACCATAAAATAAGATATAGGAGTATAAGATATAAGATATAAGAGTCTTTTGATGTTGTTGGGTCACAGACATCAGGAAGTCATGGCATGCAAAGGATATATGACCAAATATAAAAAATGATACTTTATTCTATAGATAAATGCAGGGGTGCCAATAATTGCCAAAATAATTATTTCTTGATGAGGGATTTTCTTTTCTCATAATAAATTTACTTCAATTAAAGGTTGGATTGTTTTCATTTTTTCAGTGTGAGATTAAGCTAATTCACCAAACGGTGAATTTTATAACTTTTTTTTACTCATCTTTACCAGGGGTGCCAATAATAGTGGACGGCACTGTATATATCATATGCCATCCTGGAAGAGACCACTCCCATCAGGGCAGAAATGTTTAATCATAGGATAAAGGTGATCACTCATTGATTTGTTGTGACCCTTTCCTCTAAGGGGACAAGTGGACCCAAACCATGCCAGAAAAATGCCCCCCACAGCATAACAGAGCAACTGTACCCCCACACTGTAGGGGTTTTTCCTTTAATTCGTCACTCGTCTGTACAGGTTCTCTGCCACTCTATTCCCTTACTTGCCCCACTGTGTAACCAAAATAGTCACCGGCATGTTGTTGCCATTGTAATTACGTGCAGTCAGGGGAGTGTCAAAAAAACAACGGGTGTCTAATCATAAAAGTAGCAGCGCTTACTTTTCCAAGGCTGAAATAAAAATGTCCCCTTTCCAATTACCAATTTGTCCAATTACTTTTGGTGCCGTAAAATGGGGGGGGGGGAGGGGGGCTATGTGTAAAAATGCTTCCAATTGCTACACACCCGATATAGATGTAAAAACCCTCAAATTAAAGTTGAAAGTCTGCACTTTAACATTATAGTCACTGTTCCATTTCAAATCCAGTGTGCAAGAGTACAGAGCCAAAACAACAAAAATGGTGTCACTGTGGCACTGTATACACTGTGTATGTATATATTATGTAAAATGAATGTCACTGTGGCACTGTATACACTGTGTATGTATATATTATGCAAAATGAATGTCACTGTGGCACTGTATACACTGTGTATGTATATATTATGTAAAATGAATGTCACTGTACATATTTTGTCATTGTGATTAAATAATCACTGTGTTGACAAAGAGCACCTTCTAATAGTATTGCAAGCCTTTCATGTTGTATCAGCAGCAGTTATAGAGAGCATAGTGAGTACCTTTGTTGTCACAGGCCATCCGCTGTATTGGTCCTTTGTCATAGTTGTGCTGGCCAACAGAGAATGTGAATATGCGCACCTGGGGTGAAAAAAATACATCATGGATCAAGCAGTGTGAAAAGTTATTTCTGGAGTTAAAGACAGTGTGAAACTGGAGGTGTGACCTGAGGGTCAGAGTTTAAACTCATAGGTGGAAGCGCTAGCATTGTGCTCATAGACAAGGTGCATCAACCGTAACTCTCGACTTAAAATCTTTCGGTTTCAGACCTGGGTCAAATGCACTTGTCAAATGTCAAATGCCGGTGTAGTTTGAAAACGTTCCAGCGGATCCCTGAGAATTTCCAAGGAAACAGGCTACTCACCAATTATAAATATACAATTATTTATGGAAAGGAAAATGAAAGGAGAAAAAAAATTTTTGTTCTGAATATTGGTGAAAATAGATGTTTTTTTATAATGGTCGATAATCTTTAGACATTTCACAAGTGTATTAAAGCGTAAAAGTATCCGTCCAAAATGGATGGAAGCTGTGTAAGTCTATGCAAGATAAGGGCAGCTCATAGGCAGAGACGAAAATACAGCACTATTGAAGCATCATTAGATCTTATGATGCAAACCTTCTTTTCTTTGTTGTACGTCTCAAAGATTCCCTGAGCTCTCTCCTCTCCTCCGTCCGTGAACAGCATGATGATCTTGTTGCAGTTTGCTCGAGTCACGTTCGTCTGTTAAACAATTTTTAAAAAGGTCATTATTAAAAAAACCACAACAGGGCCACAGGGTCATTCCTGAGACGTCTCTTCATAAGCCACAGGAATCACATGTCCATTCTCGCAGAGCAACACTGTAATGCCACGGCAAAATACTCTTGTAGAAGCACTTTCCAACCAGCAGGTGGCGGTATTTAATAATGAAGCACTAAGTTAGTTTCCCCAGATTTATGGATAGAGATACCATCCAGGTAATTTGTAGATTTTTCTAATTTTCCTTTATATCAATAATCAACAAAGTCTGAGAATGCATACACTGCCCCCCCCCTCACGAGAGATTATATTGTATAATTCTATAATTCTAATGAAGCTGCGATTGACAGAAAATACAAGGATAAATGAGCAATCACAGAAGAAAGCCTCCTGTTTCCAGCCAATTATAACACTTACAACGGAAAGCTGCGTAAAGGCAAACCGGAAGCCCTTTTCATAGTCTGTGATCCCATTGGCTGAAATGTTCTCGACCGCCTTTTTGAGAATCTTCTTGTTGCGCATGTTGGCCTGCACCAGGTGGGGAAAGCAGGCGGCGTTTTTCGCGTCCGTGTTGAACTGAAAGAGAGAAGTCACACCATCACCATCACCATCTCCCTTCCAGCACTGGAAGAAGCCTGGGTTACAGAGACCAGCTCTCTGTACTGGATTTAATCTTCTGCTCGTGAACCTGCAGGTAACACACGTGCAGTTAAAAGACAGATCGTCCAGAGGTTTCCACTTGTTTTCTGAATCATCTACCCAAACCCTACTGCCTCAGACCACTCAAACCTATAGCACAATGACTGTGCGGATGGACATGGACATGTCACGGTAACAAGGCAAGAACACTACAATAGAGGCACGGCGTAGTTATTTACAGACCTGTGCAAAAGTCTTAGGCACATGGAAGAAAGATTCTGTAAAGCGAAGATACTTAATAATAATAAATAATGAAAGGAAAAGTTTCTAAATATCAAACAACTGACTATAAAGAGCAGTAAACAGTAAAAAAAAGTGTAGATACACTGTCGTGAAGTTTTATTTAAAAATCAGCTGGTAGGTTGTTCCAAGCATCTTGGAAAACGTGCCACAGTTCTTTGGCTGTCTCACTTGCTTCTATCTGCTCAGGTAATCCCAGACAGCCTTGTTTGGAAATCTAAAATTTGCTCTTTTCAAAAAATAAACATCCAAGTAAAAAAATATATTAAAAATCTAGTGTGCCTAAGACCTTTGCACAGTTCAAACCTGTTCAGAAATTCAGTTTATATCCCAACTTTTCATTATTTATGCCCCAGTCAGAAATGCCCAAATGGATTTTCATTCCTAATAATGGGCTGCAATAGCCAAATCAATAAATAGTGTGCAGACATGAAATAACATGAAACATGAAATGACATGAAACACATAAGGTTTTTTTTCCCTGTAGTACTGCTCCATTCACCGAGCTGGTTCAGATGGACTGTAGGAGCCTGATTAATCAAAGGCGTAGTAGTGACAGTGACACTAGCACACACAGAGTTATGGCTCCAAGTCACAGTTACTAGCAGTGACAGAGACACGAGCACACACAGAGTTATGGCTCCCAGTCACAGTTACTAGCAGTGACAGAGACACTATCACAAACAGAGTTATGGTTCCCAGTCACAGTTACAAGCAGTGACAGAGACACTAGCACACACAGAGTTATAGCTCCCAGTCACAGTTACTAGCAGTGACAGAGACACTAGCACACACAGAGTTATGGACCCAGTCACAGTTACTAGCAGTGACAGTGACACTAGCACAAACAGAGTTATGGCTCCCAGTCACAGTTACTAGCAGTGTCAGTGACACTAGCACACACAGAGTTATAGCTCACAGTTACTAGCAGTGACAGTGACACTAGCACACACAGAGTTATGGCTCCCAGTCACAGTTACTAGCAGTGACAGAGACACTAGCACACACAGAGTTATAGCTCACAGTTACTAGCAGTGACAGAGACACTAGCACACACAGAGTTATGGCTCCCAGTCACAGTTACTAGCAGTGTCAGTGACACTAGCACACACAGAGTTATAGCTCACAGTTACTAGCAGTGACAGAGACACTAGCACACACAGAGTTATAGCTCACAGTTACTAGCAGTGACAGTGACACTAGCACACACAGAGTTATGGCTCCCAGTCACAGTTACTAGCAGTGACAGAGACACTAGCACAGAGTTATGGCTCCCAGTCACAGTTACTAGCAGTGAAAGTGACACGAGCACACACAGAGTTAAAGCTCACAGTTACTAGCAGTGACAGTGACACTAGCACAAACAGGAATTGTGGTCTATTTTACAGCAGGGAGCATGTTGGGGGGACAGTGCCCTGTAAATTACTTGAGCAAAAAATAAGTTATTTGTTAAATAACATAAATCCCTCATAAATAAAATTTAAAAAAACCTCTTAAAAAGCCTGATCACAGACAAAGCAATTTTATAGAGCTCTCCAAAGGCCACCCTTTAAAAAAAAAAACCGGAATGGCTCACTCTCTGAATTCGGGCTGACACTTGAAAGGCAAGCACCTTCATCACGTCCGAAGGCAATCTCACGCTTCTCCTCTTCATCTGGAGAAAAGCACGGCGGGCTCATTGAGATGCTCAGCGGGCCCTGCTTCGTGAACACTAGCACCAGCGCTTCTCTCTCACCGCAGCTATTTACAGTAAGGAAGGAAGGAGCCGTCGAAGTGTGTGGGAAGGTGTCGGAGAAAGAGGGGCGGAGCGAGGCAGCCAGATACACAATGTGCGGCTTAAAACCAGCCTCTGGGTCTATGAGAAAATAGTACCCAGGGAAAGAGCTTGGTTGGACACAAAAGATAGTAATCTGCGGGATAGTGATATGATCTGTGAGACTTGGTCGGCATAGCCCAAGCTACTCACTCCGAAAGGGCTTCGTCCCTGCCTGAGACCCACAGAAAGATGTGTCTACCTGTTTGAGTCAGCCAATTCAGGGGAGAGAATAACTTGTGTCAAACTGCACAAGTTATCAAGTCAGCTCAATTACTCAGTTGAAGGTAGTAAAGAATCAGTATTTTAGCCATGTTTGGAGGCACTATGTGCGTTAACATATACAGTATGTGACCCGGTATATACACTTTTTTTCCACATAATTTTTTTCCACATCATAGGTCACCTATGACATTCACCGTGGTGGCTTTTTAATCCCATTAAAGTTCTTCTTTCCTTTCTGACAGCAAACTCTGCAAATCTGCCTCTAATAAGAGCAAAGAACACAGACAGCACTTTTATTTGAAGCAGGATTCACCTATAATTAGCAGTGGGGTCCTGAAGGCTCCACTGAAACTCCTTGTATGTAGAAAAGATTATGTCACATTTTATGTGAAGACAAGTACATTGCACCAACCTACACTCCTGACTGCCATTTAAAAATGTTCAATCAACAGTTATAACAACACTGTAAGGGGACCGAATTTCGGAGGACCAGATGCGACGAAAAGGGAATCAGAAAGTCCCCCACGTAAGTGGGGACCACTAAACGGAAAGAAAAGGAGTCCGCGAACGGAGAAGAAAAAACGGAAATAAAACTCCAGGCTAACAGCCAAATGATTGCGACCCAGGAAAAGTGGGCGAGAGCTCATAGACACGAGCAGAAAATAAAAGTAAACAGGGAAATAATCCCGGCGTCAGCCAAACAAATAACCACCCCAAAATAAGGGCGATAGACTCGTGGAAACGAGCAGAGAAAACAATAAACGAAACGTGTGCCTCGAGCTCAGCAAAGTGAACGCATGCGACGATAATGAGACAAACGAAAAAAGGCAAACAAAGATAATCCACCCAATGGAGGATAGGAGGAGAATAAAATAGAACAAAGAACAGAGTAGCAAAAAGGAAAAGAGAACAGAAAGCTCTAACCTAACTCTGAATGGAAGTTCCTCCGTTCTTGTAATAAACAACAATGCAGTCCTCCCGCCGTACCTTAACCGGCTTTGTGAATGTGGCGATTGGACACCAAAGCACCGGGAGAGGAAAGCACGGCGTTAATATAGCCGGCAAAACACCTGACACAGGAGCTGCGAGGAACTATACGCGGAGAAGGCGCGGCAACCAGAAAAACTGTGACAAACACAAAAACGGTCAGGATACTGAACTTCTGAGATTTCAATAGTTCACCTAAAAACTCATGTAAAACTCAGCACGGTAAACAGAAATACATGGTGTGTGTGTGTGTGTGTGTGTGTGTGTGTGTGTGTGTGTGTGTGTGCACGCGTGCGTATGTGCGTGTGTACAAGTCTAGCATTACAGAGGATGTTGAAACAATGGGATGAGCCTACAGCTGGATTTGTGCACTAGAATAGACAAAAGGCACTGTTAATGCTTAATTTTCCATACTGATGGCAGAAAGTATGGGAAAGTAAGTAAGTAAGGCAGCAGTGTAATCGGGCAGTTAACTCTGGGACTGGAGATGCCTTTAAATTTGAATGCACTTGGATGTTCGTGATCAGGGTATCTTGTTTCTGTCCCTATAGAAGGTACAGGAGAAAGGGGAATGAGTGAAGGTACAGGAGAAAGGGGAATGAGTGAAGGTACAGGAGAAAGGGGAATGAGTGAAGGTACAGGAGAAAGGGGAATGAGTGAAGGTACAGGAGAAAGGGGAATGAGTGAGGATTTGTGCAATGGCTGCCACTGGTTATGGTTCGATGGGATAAGGAAGACAACACATCCACATTCTTTCAAATAATGAAGCTCTCAACAGGCATGTGTCCGAATATAAGAGCGATCACAGAAAAGGTGTTAATGAGCAGGGCTTTATAGGTAAATATGGAGCAATGACTGATTTGTGGCTAATGGGTAAAGGGCTCATTGATCTGCAGCCCCACTGGGAGGGGGAGGGGCTTGTCAAGTCGGCTCTTGGCAAACGAGCCTCATTCAAACACCAGCACGCTCCGTGTCAAATGCTTTCCCGAGGGCGGTAGAGACGTGATTTCTGAATACCGTGTGGCAGTTAACATGCAAACAGTCATGTGGGGAACTACTGCCGTCTCTCATCCTGAACTGATTCAATTAATATGCGGTTACAGGACTGCGTTTTACATAAGCATGATAGGAAGATGAATGCTATACAAGTCACCTTAAATGAAGGTCCCAGCAAGGCAACAGATAGGAGGAATAGTGTGGTAACCGACAGGCAGTGACAAGCCAATCACATTTGTTAAATGTAATCACCTGATCAAGATATTGAACCAATCCTTCATGATTATGATTTTTCTTCAGAATTTCAGTCAGTGGAGTTATGAGACTTTTTTTTATCCAAATCGTTTGTTAAACCTCAGTGCCCACAAAACCACTCAAGGTCCCGTTAGAAAAAAGCACACATCCTTGGAATTCAGACAGCTCAAAGACACATATTGAAAGCTGAAATCCTTAAAGAAATGTTAAAGTAACATGAAAATTTGTACACATAAAATAAGTAGTTAAATGTGATGCTTTACCGTTGGCACATAACCACCAGTTTTAATATCAGTTGCGAAATTAAATTGGCTGCAATTTTTCATTCAGCTGTTGGAAGCTGTAAGTATTCCAGGAAATTAAAACAGAAGAAAATGATCCGCTCTAAGAAAAGCACACGCTTCAATTTAAAACTAACAATTGAAAAGCCTCATTCAAAATTGATGCCTACAAAAAATTGCTAGCATCAATTGGGGCTCAACTTTTGGTTTATTGCAACCGGCTAAATGTCATTTGAAGGCTTTTTTGGAGCGATAAAATGAAATAGGTGACCATGTGACCATTTCCCAACTTATCCTGCCCGGCTCCAGGGTACCCGGTGGAATTAAATTTGGCCCAAAAGACAGAATGCTAGCGGTTTTGTGAAGAAGAACTCGAGACAAATCCATATTTCATTAGTTCACACCTCTCCCCCTACTCTATGAATGCAAGCCTCGAACATGAACATGGACACATTTTAGCAATACATCATACATGCAATTTGCTCCTCTGCCTATCTATATCTGCATTTCCTGGAATAACGGTATGCCACAGCTGGTATAATATAATACAAGTGAAAGGACTATGAATTTATTTTTGTGGGTTTTGGTCACTCGTGTGTGGATTCCATAATACATTTTTGAAGTTATGACCTTCTCTAGACTTTGGACAGAACTGCGTTAATAGCTTCCATTCGGAGGAATAGTGAGTAACATTAATATCGAATACAAACAAAAATATGAAGTTATTTTCACTGCAAATTGGCTGAGTCGAAGCGCTGTACAATTTCAAGACATTGTTTAATTCATACTGCAAAATGATAATGCAATAGAAGAAGTGAGTATCAAAACATAGCTTTGTTCAGAGCATTCAAAGAACACATTTTTTTATATTAGTTTCTAAGTGAAAGAGAGAAAAATGATCAAATGCTGAGTGTTTGGTTGTATAAAACTGGGAGAGTTGCTTCGCCTCTGAGATAAACAGCTTTGCTGAACCCAAACGATGGAGCCGGCGCTGTCAGTGGACTACAGGTTTACTTTTTACTAAACGTAAAGAAACAGCTACTGCATGCCAATGTTTCTGTCACAAAACTGGCTACATTTCAGTTAGCTGCACAGTCTGAGATCATAAATCTCAGTTTCGGGCAGCAGGGTAGTATAATGGTTAAGGAACTGGGCTTGTAACTGAAAGGTTGCAGGTTCGATTCCCAGGTAGGACACTGCCGTTGTACCCTTGAGCAAGTTACTTAACCTGAATTGCTTCAGTATATCCAACTGTAGAAATGGATGCGGTGTAAGTCGCTCTGGATAAGAGTGTCTGCTAAATGCCTGTAATGTAATGGTGGATGATATTTAAGCACTAGACCATGAGAGGGAGCGTGGACATCATCATGGCTATGACGCGCAGTAGTCTTTAGCCATGATGATATCCTGCAACAACACACAAACCTCGAGTGATCTAATGCTTTTATACAACAGTGCTACCATAAATGTTAAAAATATTGAAACATTAACATTTGATTAGATCATTCGATTTATTTCGGCTCCGCCAACAAATATAGTTCCTGTTGCAAAACAGCCAACGCGCACAGCTGCTGGGCACCACTGTGACGCAATTTTAATGCTGTTATCGCTAAATATCGGCACTGGTGGAACGTGCCTCGCCCAATCATATTACTCTGTCGGATCTCACTGTTGCATAATTGAATTATGATTTATTTTTTGTTTTAAACAGGAGTGTGGCGGGTGTTCGTTTATTGGTGTAAAAGATGAACATTTCTGAAGTATCCAGGTGCGTAGATGTCATTGTCATTGGTGAGAGGTCACACGAGATACTCACGTAAACCACATTGACATAGTCATCATCGGACAAGGTCTCCAGCATTTTACCCACGGACGTCCGGATCAGCTTGAGAGTCAATCCTGAGACACTGCCACTCCTGTGGGAAACAACATGAAACACATGCTGTAAGCACAGTGCCAAATATCGCAAATAACTGCCTTATTCTCCCAGTTCAACCACCCATTTACCAACAACAACATATCATAGCCATTAATCTGCTACTCTTCTCACCCATGATGCTTTCAAATTACTGTGGGTAAAAATCTAACATTTTGCTCAGTTTCCTCACAATTTTGAAAAAATATGAAAATACGGACTACATTCTGTAACAGCTATATTTTTACAACACTGGATTAAGGCATCGTGCTCCTGTTAGAGAGCTTTAATTTCCACTAAATAAAAGGAGCCACTTCAAAAATGCATGCATGCTTAAATGCTATGCGCTCTGATGAATTTTTCATACAGACGTAGCAATGGAGGCTGAATTGTCCATTAAGGCAGGCACGATGGCGAGAGTGCTTGATTTCAATTCTCATGTTCTATAAAGCAGTCAGAGAGCCCACCGGCACACGGGAGCAGATGGTGCCGCACTTTGATCTTTCCCGCATTGTTCCGAGATTTAAAGCAGATTTGCAGATCTCCACTGACGTGATAGTGAGCTGATATGTTAATTCAATTCTTACATTGATGAAGAATAAATATGAGATGTATAAATGTATAATAGATGTATATAGATGTATAAATACAAGTTTCCAAACTTGTGTAGAGGAAACCCAGGAGGTCTGAGAAGCGTCCCAGGAGGTGCTCAGCAAAATGCACAAAATATCTTACCCTTTTCCCAATATTTTATATACATTACAATACTTCAAAAATGCAGTATTTTATATAATAAAACAGAAATAAAATAAACCTTGTCTGGTTTACACAACCTTGGTAATGTCCTTGGTGATCACTATAGTTATTGAATGATTGTATTGTGCAAAATAGCTTTATGTTTAATATAGACCATAATATTTTCCTTTTTATTTAATTCCTTGACTGATTGATTGACTCACATCTCTGTACTCTCCTAAACTGGCATATTAAAGGCCCACTGCAGACGTGATAACTCACATCTCTGTACTCTCCTACACTGGCATGTTAAAGGCCCACTGCAGGCGTGATAACACATCTCTGTACTCTCCTACACTGGCATATTAAAGGCCCACTGCAGACGTGATAACTCACATCTCTGTACTCTCCTACACTGGCATGTTAAAGGCCCACTGCAGACGTGATAACTCACATCTCTGTACTCTCCTACACTGGCATGTTAAAAGCCCACTGCAGGCGTGATAACACATCTCTGTACTCTCCTACACTGGCATTTTAAAGGCCCACTGCAGGCGTGATAACACATCTCTGTACTCTCCTACACTGGCATGTTAAAGGGTCACTGCAGAAGTACATACAATGCTTGTTAACCATTTTATTGATGTGAGCTTCCCCTTGCCACATAGCACTCATTTAATAGCAGAGATAAAAACATGTTTGAGAATCCCTGGAGTAAAGTGCAGGGGAAATAATGCTTCCCATTACTGTAATAGCATTTACGTAATGGCAGATCGATCAAGTTCGTCAATGATAAGCTGATCAGCAGTCATTGATTTTCATAGTTATTGTGCTAGTAAAGTGTTGGCTGAATTCCACCAGTGTTACTGTATGGCGAGCACGGTGGGCATATATTTTTGTGCTCTTTTGCACTAGAAATACATGCAAACAGATGCATGTTTCAGATGGTGACTGTAAATGGTCAGAAATCACTCACGCATCCACAAGAATCAGCATGTCTTTTGGTGAGGCAGCCCCCTGTATGTACCTAAGAACAAAGATTTTATAATTATTATATAAAATATGAACAGTATTGACTGGGAGACTGAATGAGTAATGGGAGTGTGCATTATGAAATTAATAAACTGACGGTACAATTTATGATACTTTGCTTTCAAACAGTACATTTCACAATGCATATTAGAGGGGGGATTTACAAGCATCGTACACGGGTCTCTGAAGACGTATTTTTAAATAAAAAATCATATTAAACAGTTAATGGGAAAGAGGAAGAGGCGTTGAGGAGTTGTTGCTAAGCTACATGTTGAACTCTCATGGCTGAGATCCTGGTGAGCAACGAATGAACTGAAACAAAAAGAACATAGCCAGGCTCACCACGGTCGCCGTCGGACGTCATACAGATCGATTTTGTTCGGCGATTTGTTGGAGTCCACCCAAGAAGAAGCTGTAATGGAACGCATGGCGGGGTCAGCTTTGCATGAAAAGAACATTCTCAGCGCTGGTGCTTTCAGTGTATGCCATGCCTGAGGGCTAAACGCACCAAAGAAGATATATCCGTCTAAACATATATCCGTCTAACGTAATGTTGTATTTAAAGAGAGGCATATGTGGAAGGGAGCGCCTATTGCATCCAGAGCATTCTACTATCAGCGGAGAGATAGACTTTTTGGGCTCCGCCCCCTCTCCTATAGCAAATTTTGGAACAGCCAGTTTTTGTGTACGGGGTCATAACGAAAAGCACACGCTCTCCTCCGGAACACGTGATGTCAACCGCCATTTTGTTTCCTCAGCATCCCACCAATTGAACCTGTACAGACTTTGAGTTGGAGGAGAATGCTTCTGGTGCAGATTACATGGTGTCTGAAGGAAGCACAGATTATGGAAGAAACGCAGGAGCTGAATATCTAGTGCGTCTATAAAATCTATGGTGGAAGCAACATGGGAGTCCGGTATTTATTCAAGCAGGTCAACTGCAGCCTTGGGTTGTGTCCGAATCAACACCCTTCTATACTATTGAGTATGCTAGAACAATGGATGAGAAAGTTGTTAAGTGGGCGAAATATTTTGGAAAATGTATTGTCTTTAAAAAACCCGGATGATATACTTATTTCCGGATTTTTGCTGATAAATGTATATTTTTTGTATACTGCATGTGACTAAACACTACGCAGTATACTAGTACACAGTTCACAGGATCCAGTAGATATGGCTCTGATTCTGACATAGCCTTGGACCGCAGGTGAAGTCCAGACAGGCACCTGGACGGGCACCAATATTTAGAAAGACAGCATGGGATAGAGCACAGTTGTGGGCTATCCAACGGTGTAACGATCATGCTGCACCATGCCAGCCATGTTATTAGCCCTACCTCAGCCTAGCCTGGCTCACATTCCCCATTGATATAGGGCAATATTGCTTTGTCTGCTTGTGCAGAGTAATGCCGTCCATTACCCACAAGCCTCTCAATGGAAGACCTTAATCAAAAAGCCTCCTTACTTAGCTTAAACAGTTTGACATGAGAAGGCTACAGCCAGAGCGCTACGACTTGTGGTTGTAGTTCAGAGCGTCTCACCTGGGAAGTAACGGGCCAGGCCAGTAGCACTGCCAAACACCTGCCACAGGAGGGTCGGGTCCTTCTCCCGGTTCTTCTTGAAGACATCCTCCAGAGCACTGGTCCAGTTCAGCTCATTTAGTACATCGGTGGCTGGAACAACAACAAAAAAACATTAGAGCAAGTCTATCATGGTGCAAACACAACAGATGTAAATGCCGGGTACAGATTGAAAGGGCACCTGTTCAGCACTTTCAAATTCAAATTTGAATCACAGGCCTACTTCTAAACATTTGTCAGTGAACTCAGTGACACACTGCAGTGGGAACACAGGACCAAGATAAGCCACTGTTGTTTTGTTCCACCACCCCACCACCGGACCCTTCAAAGACCTTCCATACCAGGTCTGTGGAAGACTGGTGTACACTGCAGCACAGTGTGTATGCGTCTCCAGTGCTCAGCCCCCTACTCATACAAGCACATAAAGCTGAAATACCCTTTAAAATATATTAATATTGACTGAGATTGAAAACTCAGTAAACAAGCATGTTTTCACAGTGCCCATGACAACGGCAAAGTCTGGAATAGCCTCCTTATGAACACACTTATGAGCACATTATAAGCACTTATGAGCACAGCATGGCATTCCCCACATTGCTGTCAAGATCACTGCTTTATGCTATCAATACAAAAATACCACTGTCATCCCCCTTTCCTTCTCTGCTCTCTCCCTCTTCCTACCTCTTCCTCTCTCCCTCTCTTCCTCTTCTGCATCCCTTTCTCTGCCTCTCTCTGTTCTTCTCTTTCCATGCCTCTCTCACACTCCCTCTTGGATACAAGGCTATTTGAATTTGCAGGGGGCTAAAATGCATGCAAAACTGCCATCACATACTAAGTTACACCTGTTTACCTCACTGATGCACCTGAACTTTGTATACATAAAAGGTTGACTTCACCACATATGTGTTTCTGAGTTCTGATGTACGACTACATAAATCATGAGGAGAGTGTCTACAGAGTCTACAGAAATGCATGCAAACCTTCTCGTGCAATTCATCTAGTCTGACTACAAGTTCAGAAGAGAGAATTGCATTTTGTCTTTATCATCTGGGGAACACAGGTCTTAGCTCATGATTAGGTGTGAGGACAGAGCATTCATTCCACGATAACACTGGCACCAGCGATTATAAATCTCAACTGAATATTTTATACTTGCGTACTCCTCCTTGAATACTCTCCTGAGACATAAATAAAACCTATAGGCTTCCACAATAAGAAAATGACCTGGAACTATAATTCTCCATTCGTACAGCAGGGGAGTGCCTCCAGGCCCTTGCTTCTGGCTTATGGTGGAGCAGACATCCACTACTCTGTTTGTTGTACTGAAAACTGGCTTGGTCGTCGTCTGCATACGCCAAGATTTGAATCGCGATGACAATATTTAAATACATTTTACAGCTATTGTGTTTATTTAAATAATTTAAACTATGCTTTGTAAATACTAAATCGAAAAAGCGTTAGTAAACACTAAATCAACAACTTGTGGTTGTTTTCTCAACAAGCAGGCAAGCTTACAATACACACAAAAGGCTTGATACAATGCCGTGTAACACGGATGGCCTTGTTGTAGCCCTCCCTTGTTGTGGCCCTCCCCACCATTTGACAAGCGGCTGTCACACAATGGCCACCCTTTTCAAAAAAATGATTGTCTTCACCTAATGCATTGCTCTAAAACCTAAAACAGGACACAGCTTTGACACTCATCATTTATATAGAGATTAAATAATTTATAGCAATATGAAACCCACCCCCCTCATGATATCCTGCCAGAGTTTCCAACGTAATCGTTTCTTATTTTATTTATTTATCCAGATGAGCCCCATTCAGATAGCGATCTTTTATTCAAGGGAGCTCAAAGCATAACAACAAAATCAGACAACAGACAATGTGAGACAGTACAGGACAAAACAACAACCACAAAAGTGAAAGATTATGAATAAGTGTGATGAGGGAGGAGGGTGTGTGTGTATGTGTACTTGTGCCCTAGGGGGTCTATAGTCTGACTTACAGGCTGGTACAAAGTTAGCGTGCCAAAGCTATGCCTAACAGCCGTGTGGTGGTTAGTTGTCTTCCAGACAGCCCAGCGATCTTGTCTCAGATGGCAGTGGCGGGCTAATACCGCTAATGCAAAGGTCATCTAACTGCCGTAGCCGATGGATGATCGCCGCGCTGTGTGTGTGGCCTCAAGCCTGCCCTGATAACCTGGCGTGATACGCTATCCTCCCTGTTTCTGAGGTAGCAGCAAGCTTGTTTACTGATATTTTAAAGAGCAACGGATGACACGACAGCTGAAATATGTAAATGACATTCTCTAAGCAAATCAAAAGTCAGCTCGCCGTTGGTCTGATGTACGCACCCACTTCCTTGAGTGAGAACACCCTTTAAATAACACCCTGTTGAGGCGTTACAGCTGTAGGATATTATCAAATATCCACAGGAGCACAAAGTTCTGCCCACCTCTAGCTAATACAATCTGACTAATGCTATCTACAGTAAATTTAATTCTGTTGAAGTGCCAGACTTGCTCTCAAGGAAATTGCACAGAAATGCTTGTGTGTCAGATGCCTTCCGCAGGAATTCATAACTTCATGGCCCTTCTATTATTATTTATCATTCCTGCATAGTTTACGAGCAAAAGAAATGCTTCACCTACCATGAAAATTTTTCCTCATGTGACATTTAGTCTTAATGCCAGGCAAATTTTTCATCCACTTAATCTATCAAGTCTTGTACCATTACGACAGGCTGATGATCAATGCATGTACTCAAAGCTCAGAGGCACAGTCCTCTAGTTAAATTGTGAGAATACAAAACCTATACATATGCACAGTTTCCATTATTTTCAGGTCTTTTACCAGTGTCAACCCCATGTCCAGAAATGTTTTCAAAGATGGCTTTGTTGGTTTTATTTGTAGAGCTCGGTTTAATCTAACTGAAAAGTCGTTCTCATTTTGAGAGAACAATTTATCTTCTGTTGGTGCAACTGTTTCACCAAAACTCGTTGCCAAAATTAACAAGAAATTTTTTTTTCTCAATGTGCAAGAAAAAAAAAAAAACATGTTTAAATTGTCATCCACATCCAGAACTAGAACAGTTTGTTCCCTTAGGACCAACATTTTCCCTCACAGAATAACGCTAACCATTGTCATCTTAAAATCCGTCTCCAAAAAGGCAATTTTTCAGGAAACAAGAAAAAAAAAACAGTTTTACAACAATTAGACAAGTCTTAGTTATAAGGTGCTGTGAACAAACTTTATTAGTCACAGTGCCATGAAACATTGACGGCATGCAAAGAATGATGCATGCTTTCTATTTATGCACCAATCTTAAAAGTGGCAAAAATGGAGATACCAGATTTTTCATGACGATAATAATCACAGCTACACAGAAAAGCAAACATGAAATGGATCCATATCGTGAAATGCAAAGTTGCTCAATATCATTAAACGATGTCTTTGAAGATTCATTGCCTAAGACCTTTATGTTGGTCTGCTTTCAACTGCAAAGCCCCTTCGATCTATGCTCCATGCTGCCAAAGGTAGATGACATCATGAGTGTGTCGCCCTCACTTATAATGCGCTGAATTACTCAATACCAGTGACAGGGGTGGATATTAGCTTTAAAGACATGGCACAGCAATCAAATTCTGCCATAGAAAACACTGCAAATAATACTGAGCCAATATATCAGTCATGCTCGGCTCTGCACTCATTAGAGAACAGTTAAATTAATAGGTCACCTCAGGTAAACCAGGACGTTTAAAGAGCTTAAACATTCATTACAATCTTCTGGCTACCCTTTGATTATTAATTGTGCAAATACTGAATAATTCAAATCTCAGGTTTTTGACTGTGTAAATTGCACTACTGGGACTCATTATGGCGCAACACACATGGTGCACAAGCTTCAGCACACAGAAAGAGAGGGTCCGTTTGCTTTTCCAGCACTGACTTTGGTTGCTTTTCAACCAAACAGTGATAAAATGAAGTGATCTCAATGATGGGCTGGGGGCGGGGCAGGGCTGCAGTGGAATGGATGTCTCCCCAATAGGGAAGGGCAGAGCAGAGTACAACCCCCTCCCCCAAAAAAAAAAAAAAAGGCAGAAAAAATAAAAAACTAGCCATCTCACTTTCATGAATTACTTTCCCAGGATTCTAATGGGGATTTGAATATTTCATATTGACAGATGTAGTGGAACGAGTACCAGAACTGCCCGTGCCAAGTGAAGGTTCCTGGGCCAGGTCAGGGGATCCTGACAGTACAGATGGGGTCAAACCGAAATCCAAATGAGAGGTGAGGAACAGCCGAACAGGTTAACGACCTGCAGTACCGTGCCAGTGAACATACCCACACCAGCTGGCCCTGTTCTAAGGCCACGGATAAAGTCTAGATTACTGGGCTCCATCCCTGCTTACTGTCACCTGAAGCTGCTTCTGGGGCCATGCCATTAAATCACTAATTCCCCCCGAAATCCCCAATCTCGTACTTACAAACACGCCAGCTTCATTCTGCTTCAGCTGGTCTTCAGATGAAGTTATTGATCTCTTTTGGGTTACTGGGTAACATGATTTATGTCTAAATGGGAAAAAAGAAAGTGCTTGCGGCTGGTAGATTGTTATAAACGTTCTGTACAAAAAATAAAAAAATAAAAAAATAAAAAAATTGGTTGATTGAAATACTGATTGCTCATAGATTGTGGCCTTTCACAGTAACTAGGTCTGGCAGCTTTGTGTCAGGTGGTCGTCATTGTGAAGCAGTGTTACGCTTATACAAGACAATCTGTGGCAGGCTGAAAACAAGTAACAAGCTCTACTGAAAAACCCAGTTAATGGAGGGTTTTATGGGTTGTCAATCATGCAAATATGCAAATAGGGTGCACTCATTGATACTTGGAATGTTGGTGATTTACAAACTTAGGCGTTTTTTTTGTGTGCACCATTTGTAAGTCGCTCTGGATAACAGCGTCAGCTAAATGCCTAAAATGTAAAAATGTAAATTAAACATGGAAACATTTTTTCACCACTGCGTTCAGAAGTTCCCCTGAAAATCAGTGAATCGTCTTCCTCTTTATTATTATTATTATTATTATTATTATTATAGCCTATTTAAAATTTGTATTACATTCCGAATTTATTGTGTTGTTAGCATTATTTATGTTGCGTTTCAGCAACACGGCACCTATTGGTTGTCCTGCCAATAAAGACCGAACATTAAAAAGACATAGTGGAGGAGACAGAGAAAAGAGAGAGAGAGAGAGAGCAGAACATGCTTAAATCGGAGCATGTTACACTTGCCCAGGTTTTGTACTGCCCTGTATTTCATTCCCCAGATTGATTGGTCAGTTTCTTTTTCTCCTGGCAGATGATTGGTCGGTTTCTCTTTCTCCTGGCAGATGAAATGCAATTTTGCGGCTCCAGCGCTCTGTCGTGTCTTTTTTTAATGAGCCGGGTGGCTGGGCCCCACTCTTTGTATTCAGCTCCACTGCACCCATGTGATCCAGGGTGGTCCAAAACCACTGATTTATCCTGGAAAATCCAATTTTCTGCCTGTACGAAAACATGTGGCGGCTATTTCTGTTCCCGCCGCTATCGATTCCTGGATTGAGGCTCACTTGTTTAAGGCAAATGTTGAGCGCGGCCCCGGGCTCAGTAATGCCACTGCTGCTGGAGCCAATCCCCAGTCCTCCTCTCCACCTTTATGTCAGCCCCTCCCGTTTTACAGAAGATGAGCGTCAGGAGCCAGCCGAAGCGAAAGAGCTAGCGAACACGCAGCTTTTCCCTGTGGCGGTGATGGGGGCCATTAGCGGTGTCTCAAATGACTCCAGAACCTTCCGCAGGGCTGCTGAAGCACAAATGGCCTTAACGGGACAGGACTGGCCGCGCCGGACGCTCAGAGTAGCTGAAGAAGGGCTGCATGGAGCCACTTAATGCCACTGGAACTACACCCCTGTAGCCTTCACAGAAGCCTATGAATGACCACAGTGCACGTCGGCAGTAGGATCGATTCCCAGGTAGGACACTGCCATTGTACCCTTGAGCAAGGTACTTCACCTGGATTTCTTCAGTATATATCCAGCTGTATAAATGGATACTATTTAAAAAAAATAAACTAAAATGCTGCGTCAGTCACTCTGGATAAGAGTGTCTGCTAAATGCCTGTAATGTAATATTAAAGCAGGCATTTAGTGTCTGCTAAATGCCTGCTAAATACCTCTCGGAACGCTCCTCCCAGGTTGCCTGGGCTGGTAAAGTATCGGCACCCAGTCCCCTTACCACAGGAGTCCCCCAGGGCTCAGTCCTTGGTCCCCTCCTTTTCTCCGCCCACACCAAATCCCTTGGCCCTGTTATCACTGCTCATGGTCTTTCTTACCACTGCTATGCTGACAATACTCAACTCTTTCTTTCCTTCTCACCCTGAGAGACATCCAGAGCTGGATGGACAACCACCATCTCAAGCTCAATCCAGGCAAGACTGAGCTCATCTACATTCCTGCTTTAACCTCTCCCCCTCTCAATCTCTCTATTTCCCTAGGAGACACCCCACTGACCCCAACGCCTTGTGCCAGGAACCTCGGAGTCGTGATGGACAACAGGCTGTCCCTCTCCGAGAACATCGCAGTGGTAACCCGGGCATGCAGGTCCTTCCTGTACAACATCAGGAGAATCCGCCCCTTCCTCACCACCCACTCAACCCAGCTCCTGGTCCAAGCGATGGTGCTGTCCCTTCTGGACTATTGCAACTCTCTCCTGGCTGGCCTACCAGCATCGGCCATTAGACCCCTTCAGCTTATCCAGAACGCAGCAGCGCGCCTGGTCTTCAACCTCCCCCGACACTCCCATGTCACCCCCCTGCTCATTGACCTCCACTGGCTACCGGTGATGGCTCGCATTGGCTACCACTGGCTACCCCCCCTCTTCATACTAGCACCCGGTCTCGACGTCTGTCTGTCCTGGCCCCACGGTGGTGGAATGAGCTCCCCGTGGAGGTCAGAACAGCAGAAAGTCTGACTGCCTTCAAGCGCAGATTGAAGACTCACCTCTTCAAGCTGCACCTCTCTCCACCCCTCCCTACCTCCTTGTGACTATTGTTATCAATATTGTGTGGTACCCCCCCCCCCAAAAAAAAATACAAAAAAACCCCCAATCATATGTATTTACCTTTTTAAGGTTGTTTTAACGCACTTGTTCCTAGTTCGGAAATGCACTATGTACGTCGCTCTGGATAAGAGCGTCTGCTAAATGTCTATAATGTAATGTAGCAGCTACTGCCCAGCAACTAACACAAAGCAAGTTGACAAACATTTAAACTTCACTATTTCCATCTGCGGATGAAATAATAAAACAATTATATAATTATATAATGCAACCAAAATAATATAATTATAATAGAAATAGACAGCAATAATAGGCATAAAAAAGCAAGCTTTAGTTTTCTTATATATACTGTCATGAAACCTCTCTCCTGTATTGGGTTCATGCTAGATTGTGTGGGGTCCGAAGAAAAATGTGAACGGCAATTCACTGGGAGATAATGGTATTTACAGAAATGAAGATTCAGCTATACGACTGCCTCCTGTTCATTTTACATAGTAACACCGGTTCATTATTAACACAGAAGAAACCTGTAGGTTATTCTCAACACACACTAATCAATAACAATTCCAAACCATGTACAGTACACACACACACACACACCACACACAGAACAGGTTTGTGCAGACCTCCTGCTGATTCTGTTGAATTGGAAACACATGCACACTCATCTCTGACATACAGAGCCTCAGGCAGTCTGAGAGTAAGTAATCAGCAGCTTTATGGGTACGTCATGATTCCTGTCACAAACTAAAATTTCTTATGGTTTGCAGAAGCATCAGGCCGCATCTCGCTAAAGCAATGAAATGGCCGCCCCGGTCGACGAACGGCGTATTACCGATCCCCCGCTGCAGAAACACTCTTCTGCGGGGCTGAAGGGCGATCTCACAGAGACGGACGCAAGAGGGCCTCATTAGGGGCTGCTTGTAAGTGCAATGCATCATGGCAGCTGGGGCGCGGTGACCCTTGAACCCTGATTTGCCGTGTCATCGCATAACCACTGCGCCTCTCAAGACACACACACAGGAAGCGCTGCAGCCAAAACGCACGCACTCTTCTGAGACTCTCCTACAAGGCAGCGAACGTTTTCAATTCTACAACCTGCACTGTGAGCAATGGCAGCAATCAGAGGAGATGTGCACTGAAACCAACTGCTAAACTGTGTACGTCTGGTGAGAAGCAAGGGAGCGCTTATGTACTTAGTAACCGGCAAACTTGGACAACTTAAGCCCACCCTACCACAGCAGAACAGAGCCAGTTGTGTCACGTTGACACAGCCAAGATTAGAACCTGCAACATCAGACGGAGTGATTTGAGAGCCTTGGCAGATGGAGTGAAATCGTACTCGTCTGCGTTGCGTGGCCATGCACTTTGAAGCATTTCAAAGAGCCGTCTGGGACCCGCTGCTGGAAGCTTCCCCAGGAGAATCTCAAAGTGAAAATGATATTCTTTTTTAATGAGGCAGCATCGCGCGGAGGTGCAAATGGCATCTGCAAGGACGGCTCGCTGGCACGGACGGGAGCAACGGTGATCTAATCCGGCTGCTAGTCATCCCCCTGACCCTGACCGAGAGCCTCCATCAGCAGGAGGGGGAGGGGGGGGGGAGGGGGGAGCGACCCTTCCTATAGCTTAAATCTTCATCAAGGCCAGGTCCACCAAGTCAAGGCCATCAAAGCCGCGGAGCCGCCAGCGCTAATTAAGATGCCGCACTCCAGCCGGGGAGAGGGGGCGTCCTGTCATCACATCACTTTGTGGCCATAACTCACCAGGCAAGAGAAATGAGCTAGTGGACTTTCTTCCTCTGTACAGAGGACAGGCTATGAGGCCTAAAGCCTGGGACTAAATTTATACTCCAGCCACTGCAGCGTTGCGCTTTCTGGGTTTTTGGAGCCAATCTCCAGTCTACAACTATCCTATGGCAAGGGTGGGGTGTGGGCATGACGAGAAGGGTCATTCTTCATAGCCAAAGCACACCAAGACTAGCAGACAGAATTTTCCACCATAGAAAAACACCGCTTTTGAAGATCACAGCGGCCCAATTCTCCACTGGTCTTCAGAAAGCCCTGGGAATGGGCTTTGTTAGAGACATAACGGTGAAGAAATATACTTAATATAATTCTGTTGGGAATGAGCAGCTTGCTGTTCCACAACCCAATGAGCTGAAAGGAATCGGGCCCTGTATCAACACTCCCTTCGACAGAATTGAAATCCATGAAGACCCATTACTACAGCATGCACTGCACCTGAACACACTTATCTGTGCGTTACCGCCTCCCCTGGACCCGCATACCACACACAACACAACCGCCTTCTCACAAACCCCACACACCCGCAACCAAACCCCACACACCAACATCCAAACCCCACACTCCATCATCCAAACCCCACACACAATCATCCAAAACCCACACTCCATCATCCAAACCCCACAAACCATCATCCAAACCCCACACTGCATTATCGAAACCCCACACACCATCATCCACACCAACATCTATTTCCATCCTGGGGGGTAAAAAAAACCCAGGATTCAGCTCACATTCAGGCTTATCGGCCTCCTCAATCAACCATGACGCAATAAATTACACCCCCCAAGCATTTCAGGAGCGGCATGGAGTCGGATCTCTCTTCCTTGGCTTGACTTCATTTTGTCTGCAACTACTGCTAGCGAAACAGAGGGGACGGGAAACGCTAGCAGTATTTGCGGGAGACTGTCGCTAGCTTTTCCATTCCTTTCATTCTTCTTCTTGATGATGTATGTAAGCACGCTATATATGGCTTTTTTTTAAGATTCTGCATACGGGGGAAAAAAAAAACACAAGACACATTTGCGGCAGTCTTATCAAAGATGCTGGATGTTGTAAAGAATCTCTCCTCACGCTACCTCTGGCTGACTGAACATTTGGGAATGATTGGAGCATTTCGCTCCGTAAGACAACATAGGCTAATTATGCGACTGCCTCACAGACGCTCACGAGCACCAGGTTTAAGTGGATTAAAGTGGCACCAAAACAATGCCGAAGAGTATCGCAATGGAATTATGCCGTTACCACACCAAACACCAACGGACGAAGTGAACGATACACGTTAATGCCGGCAAACCTACAGACGGCGACTTGAGCGCATACGCCCTCATCATACGCAATGAATGGATGTTCCTCCTCACTGCTTGTTCAAGTTTATGCCACAGCGCATTACTTCAGGCCAGCGTATCCATGGTGAATGCCGAGCTCTGTCAGCGGTGCGCAACGTTGCACATGACGAGACCCTCGCACACTTCATATAGCTGAGAATCGTTGCCGTGGCAGATATTAACTTTCTTCTTAAGTGGTTGTGATTGCGTGCATCAAGAGTCACATTTATGAAGTATGTCACTGAGCATCCCTGATCAGCGTTCACAATTCTCCCCATTCACATTGGGGACAGATACATTTCTTAAAAATTATTATTATTTAAATTTTTTTTGCATTATTGGTCATATGCAAAGACCAACTATTGTACAACTATGATATTTCGATGCACACACACGCACGCATGAACAACAGGACAAGAGGTGAGACACTCAGACTCCAGACACATTATCTTTTCCATTAGCAACACAAACACAATTAGATTTGATTAACACCGTGGACAGAGTCTGCTTAGCATTGCGCCCGCTGGATTGTCATCGCTTATCAAAACACTCCTCTCATCTGGCAGTAAATTATAGCGAACGCGTTTGGAGTTCCTCGCGGGTGGTGCCGCTCTGAACAAACGGATCCGGGAAGCCCTAATTACCCCATTCATTAAGGAAACACAATCCCTTCAATGAGAAACATAGAGACGGCTGCTTCTCTGCCCCGAGTGCTCATTCGCTGATAAGCATGATGACACCCGCATTTACACGCCGTTGCTAATGCTTTCCTCTCAATGCCAATGGCCACTGTGTTCAGGGGATTAATGGCGCCTCTAGATTTCACCAGACACTAAAAAAAGTATGCTAAGTGCGCTGTGCTTCAATGGCCCTTCTATCTTTTTCGTGGATGTGTATCAAAATGAGTACAATACGCAGGTATCAGGTAGTTGAATGATGTTTTCCCATAGTGGCCATTAGCATACTGTGTTCAATGGAAACACAGATTGCACTCTTTAGTAAAGTACTTTTTATTTTTTTACAAGGGTTTAAAAAAAATTTGCCTGGGAGTGTATTTCTCATCGCCAGATTTATGTGACTCTAATACTGCTGGGAAAAGGTGAAAAGCACTTACAATGATTATGCAGAAACCATCTGTGCTGTAAAATGATTTAAATTTAAAAGACGCTTTAATACATAATGCATACTTGTATAGAAATGCATAGGTTTGAATTCAAATGACATCGGTCTGCAACATTTGCAAATAAAAGTCAAATAAATCAAATAAATAAATCTTTACTTGTTATTCGGAGTCAGGGTTAGGGTGAAATATTCACTTATTGCAGGCCGCTATGTATCGAAGAACACAGATTTCTGTCGGACAATAAATCAGCCATACGAGGCTGCTTGAATGGCCGTGTGCAATTGTGTGGTGTGAATTGCCATGTCGCTCATATCTGTCTGGCTCCTCAGTGTGTTTCAGTCTCAGTAGTGTAGTAACAGATGAACTGCATTGTGGGGTCATCACCCCAATCCACTGGAGGAACTTGCGTGGCTCATGCGCTTATGCGACTCGTACCGTTTCCCTCAGAAGGGCCCCAGCACCTAGCCATTTCATATTTAGTGAAAAATGCATGATGAAATAGTTTTCCCCAAGTTTGAGGTTTTTTCCCCCCCATTTTTGGTTCCCTCTGAAAATGTCCATTCCTGAAGAGAGAGAGAGAGCGAGAGAGAGAGCGAGAGAGAGAGAGAGAGAGAGGGCGCGAGAGAGAGACAGAGAGAGAGAGCGAGAGAGAGGGCGCGAGAGATAGGGCGCAAGAGAGAGAAAGAGAGAAAGGAGGAGGGCGGGAGAGAGAGACAGAGATAGAGAGAGAGAGAGAAAGAGTGAGGGGGGGGAGAGAGAAAGAGAGAGGGAGAGAGAAAAAGAGAATGGGTTGAATAAAATGTTGCTTGTTAACTTGTTTTATGGGGATAAATAAGCACTAATAGCTTTTCCAGATTGAAGTGTTTTTCCCTTCAGTGTTCAATTAATACAAGTCTTGTTTACCACATATGCACACAGAAAACTCATATTTCACTCTATATTTCTCCTTTTCCCTACAGTTTTGCACAGTTTTCCTGTGGGCAATTCAGGTTGTAATTACTAAAACATTTATTGCCACATCAATCTAGCCAATTATCATTTTGAACCCCTTGATAACAGTGCTAATATTCCATAACAAGCCCACATTCGAATCAGCTACACTCAAAGTGAAGGGTTAGCCACATTCAAATTTAGTTTTTAAATAAAAAATTTCTTGAGGTTTAAACTTGTTTTGCTATATATTGACCAAGTATCATTTAAATGGACATTCTATGTTGTTACTGCTGACATTTTTACTTCACAACTATTCATTTTTACATTTTCAAACATTTATAAAGCATATACAATAATATACCAATAATATTATTGTTGGTATTACTTTTTAATGTTCTTTACTAATTAATATGCAGCAATGACATGAAATCTCAAGCTCACCAAACAGACAAGCAGTGGTACAGGGTACACTATATTACAGACTCTCAGTTTTTAAAAGCCTTTTCCCAGGTTTCCTATACAACAGCTATTTATTTATTTTATATGAGAATGCATTAGTGCTTCCTGCTGGATTGGTCTCTCCTCCCATAAACGTTTAATTAAAAGTGACACCTCTCTCCTGCTCATCTTAAAAAGTGCAATCTGAAATTTCCTACCTGCAAACAGCCCCAGCTCACCGATAACAACCGTAAAACAGTGTCCCATTACTTTTGACGGCAAAATAATTGGTCTCCCCTGTCTGGAAATGGCATTAAAGGAAGTAATATATAGCTGTGCAAGAATTGAGTGGCTTGTTAGAAACAGCACGAGAGCCTGTGGATGTGAGCTGTAAACAACACACTGTGAAACAGTGAAAACAAACTAATTATCACTTTAAAGCTACCGATAAATATTCCTTTTTAACTGCTTCTCCTTCACGCGGTCTTCAATCTGAGGCATAGCTCATTGCTCTTCCATTACCTTTGGAAAAATAATTCAAGCAAGAGATGTGTGCGACCGTGCGCTTACATTCGATCAGTTGATCAAGCATTGAACGAAGTTTGCGAATCTCGTTCCGGGATAGGCCAGCCATGCTGGGCCTCTGGCGCACAGCCTTGAGCCGCAGCATTACTCCAGAGAACGTTACTAAAAGGGCCTGATTTACAGAGACCTTTAGCAGGTCCAAAAACTTATATCACATGTTAAACTAATAACGCAACCAATGATTGGTGCAAAACAAATACCATGACCAATCATTTGTCATGTTATTGGTTTTGTGTGTGCTAAAATATTTTGCATGCGCTAAAGTGCTTAGACCTTAAATGCGAATGTAAAAACTGTATCACAGCTGTAAACATAAGAGAGATAATATATGTGATCACTCAGTTGGAATTATGACACACCCACCTTGTTTCTTCTTCATGTGTTTGTTCTAGAAATAGACACTGGATATTTCAGGAGCACATTTGCACTTGAGCACTTGTGAACCTCACCAGGGGCGTGCCTTTCATTGGGAGTATAAATACACGCATTTATAAATCTTTGATCCGTCTGCCGAGTTTCACACCTCAATACATGCACTATCCATGAAAAACATGGCATTGGTCAGAACCAGACCTGGGACAAGTAATAATTTGAAATATTTTCACCCTTTAGTCACTCCTGCAGAATACCAACAACTTAAAAAGAAAAATATATATTTTTACCAATACTAAGAACAACATTTTTATTTCATAAGATTGTAAACTTTGCCTAGTAATGGGTTTCATGGACAATTCTCAGGGATCTGGAAAAGCATTTTACCCAGGTCTGGTCAGAGTAATATCAGGCTTTTTAAACAACAATGTGCTTGAAAATGAGAAATGTAGAGATAATGTTGTTTGTATTTTAATCAAGAGTAGCATCCAGATGAATGCTGAGGTGATTGCTGCACTGCAAAAAATGTCTGTCTAAACAAGTGTTTTAGTCTTGTAATGAGACTTAAAATCTTATTTTTTTCTCAAAAGTGGAAAATATTAGCTTGCTTTAAATTACTTTTTGCTTGACAAGTGAAATTATCGTACCCCACTGGCAAATCTTGAAATGAGTAAAACTATCTCACCCCACTGGCAGATAGTTTGTCCTATTTAGCAAAGATATAACAGAAATAAGATTCTTAAATCTAAATATGAGATTAAAATGCTTGTTAAGATTCGGTTTTTTTGTACATTAGTTGTGCTGGCTGAACTTTATCACATGGTTATACCTTTCTTTTATCCAAAACCAAAAGGCCCATATCCATTTTTCATTCTGAGAATAGCTGAATAAGTTAAATGTTGATCTGTTGGCCAGATCAGCTCCAATCATTCCCAAATGTTCAGTCAGCCAGAGGTAGCGTGAGGAGAGATTCTTTCCAACATCCAGCATCTTTGATAAGACTGCCGCAAATGTGTCTTGTGTTTTTCCCAGAAGTCAGTATGCAGAAATCTTAAAGCCTCGCATAGCGTGCTTACATACATCAAGGCACGGAAGCGAGGAATGAGGAATGCGTAAGCCTAGCGTAATGTTCATGTGGACACGCACAGAGACACGCGTGCTCTCCACCCCCTCAGTCAGACTCCCGACTCCACACATGAAGAAGCTAATGGCTACCGATCACACGCTAGCATCCATCTAAAGACAGTCTCCCGCTACACGCTGGCATCCATCTAAAGACAGTCTCCCGCCGCCACACTTCCCGAGACAGACGGATGAACTGGGTTACTCTTCACACGTTTCTATGAGAACACAGCCTGTTCCAATTTTCACCAGACAGCATGTTGGCAGACACAATGGTTTAATTTCACAATACCTCAAAATCCCGTCCCTGCCCCTTCCTCCTACACACCCCGCTGTCTCTGTAAAAACTTTCTCTGCAGCATCCCTTCCTCCCTCTTTCTTTCACACTCTCTGTCCATCCACCCTTTCCTAAATGCAGAAAGGGTGGATCTATATGATCAGGTGCGGGTTCGTTTTTTACATAGCCCCCCTCCCCTCCACATCCGTGGAAACGTAAATTATTTCCATGTGAATTTTCTTTCAAATGTGGGTTAGCCTACTGCTATACGGGTGACCCTTGTAGTGGTGAATATACAAAGAGAAATGTGATTTCAGTCATCGGGCTCCAATATTAAGACATGCAGAAACCCAACTGGAATAAAGTTATGCTTCGAAAAATCTTACAAAAACTTTCTACCACTAAAACCTCAGATTTTATTTGGTCCATGACATAAATATCACTTTCCTTACTTTTGACATATACGTCACAACTGTATACATCTGGGTTTGTACTGAAACAGAACAGGTTAAATGTGGGGTTTTATTCAAGGGTATAACGGCAGTGCCCCATCTGACATTCAAACATATAACCTCCTGGTTACACTTTTAGCTTCTTTACAGCTGTCGCCAGAGGAGACTATACAGTCCAAACCCATATGCATAGACAAGGGGTTGAAATACTGTTCATAGTGTACTCACAACCATCGTAGATGTCGGTGGGGATGTGGACCGCAGTGTGGTTGTAGGAAATGGGCCGTTTGAAGGGTGGGTCATCCTTGAATTCCGGCTTGATCCGGTTCTTTATCGCTGTGGCATTGGGATCGAGCTGCTGGTAGAAGGAGTGGAGTTTCTCACCATGCACCCCAGTTACCCGTGAGCAATACAGTTCTACCCAGGGCACTTACACTTCTGCACAGAAAGCAATTTAGATTTAGAGATTTAATCAAAACCACATTCACTAAACAAAGCACAGAGATATTCCTCATGTCCTGTTGTTATCGCAGAGTAATAAATGACTCTTTAATGAGATGTTTCACATGTGGAAATTGTCTTTTCAATAAGGCATTAGGGAAAAAAAGGCTTGTATTAACGGGAATTAACTGGTGGCTAAGAACGGCTTCACTCTGTGCTAATGCAGCGATCATTACCTTGATGCATTATCTGCTTCTCATTGCTATCAGCGGCGAATGCAATAATGAGAACAAGAAAAAAAATGGCGCCAATTTCTTTGTTCAGACTGAGTGTACATCGAGTATATATTAAAAAACACAGCATATGGAAATAAACCCCATGACAAACATTTGGTTGATTTAAGCTGATTTAAGCTTAGTGCGCCAAGCTCTTCTCATGTTTTAATCAAAACAGCCACACTTAAAGCTTACTGATGTAATCTATAATTACAATTAGTTTTAAATAAAAAAATAAAAGATTCTGTCCTAGCTATGCACCAAATGTCTTGCACCATGCCATCATGCACTTAGCTTTAAACTGTATCATCAGACACCATCCATCCATAGCAGAGAGCGCACATATAAAACCAAGCCTGAAAGATCTCTCAAAATGCCTGATGGTACCTAAAATCAGAACGGACTCCCCCTTATAAAAAAGCTCCATTGACGACCCCGACGGTCATGATGTATCGGTTATAACCAGGCTGACATTTAAGGAGGCGGAGCTACAGTGTAACTCGACACTGAGAGGATTTGATGGGGGAATCAGGAGCTCATCCAGTTCCTTCTCTGTCTTTGATTGATTCTGCTGCCCTGGGATTGAGACGCCTCACTAAAAGATCCTCCAAGATCCCACTGAAGAGGCGGAGCCTGGATTAGCTGCATACTGCCTATTACAACCATGGCCGATGAAATCAATAAATAAAGTGTGCTGAGAAGTGCAGAGCATCAATTTTCCTCTTCTTCAACCTCTGCTCCAAACGATTCGTGCTGCAATCTTACACCGGCTCAAAACAGGCACGGAAAGCCTCCTGGGAGTGGAACGTCCCCACATCTCCACGTCGTATGTACAGTAGGTAGAGTTACTTAAACGATAAGCCAGGGTACACAGCTGAATCTTAAAGAGTAAAAGTCGCTGGGAAATCACCTGAGCTGGTTCCATGGGAACGCTCTTCAGAAAGTGTTTGACTGGACCACCAAGCATTTGTGAACGAGCCTCAGGACTGACTGGTGTGTACTAGTACAGTGGTTCTCAACCTCAGTCCTGGGGACCCCCTGTGTATGCTGGTTTTCATTCCAAACACAATTGCAATACGAGAATTTTAACAAGCTGTTAATTGTTCTTAATTAGGATTATTTACCCTCTTAAGCCACATTATGACAGAAATAGCTACGCATGCCATGAAGAATAAAATGTCCATGTATACATTTTGCTTAATGTGCTATATTGCAAACAATTAAGGTAACTTTTTACTGATCAAAGTAAAGACAAAATCAATTAACCTAATTAGGTAGTTGAACACATGTGTTCACACATTAAGTTTTTCCCTTAAACTTAAGACAACTCATTATCTCTTCTTTATCTTTAAATTATTCATCATATACTAAATGATTAGTTTTAGTGGCCATGTGTCCACACCTCCAACAAACTGAAGCCTATTGATTCACCTCAGTCTTTAATTTGATCAGTTAAAACATCTTTTTAATGTAATTGTTTGCATTATAGCACAATGTGAATATTGGACTTTTATTCTTCATGGCATGCATAGCTCTTGCTAACATAATGTGGCTTAAAAGGGTAAATAATCCCTCTAATTATTAAAAACACATAATGAAGAAAAAATTAACAGCTTGTTAAAATTCTGGGATTACAATTGTACCAGCATACACAGGGGGACCTCAGGACGGAGGTTGAGAACCACGGCACATAAAAAACAAAAACAGTTTATTTAATTTTAGAAACACCATCCCTTTCCAAAGGACTTCAAATGAAGTTCCAATGACATACATATAATTACATATACATAATGTTTAATGAGTCAATCACTGAACAGCCCCTGGTGCCCTTTATAGCAGAAACTGTAGTAATGGCCACTGGAAATGCGTCTCGGCCCTGAGGCTTCGATAGCATGTGTGATTGGGACTTAAGAGACTGTTCTCTTGGAAACGCAAACGAGCCCCCAGCCCGTAACGCCAATGCAAATGTTTAATTTGTAGTTGTAGTGGGTTTTTGTGTCTTGCCCCATATCCCCTTCAGATTAGGGGCAAAAGTGTTGACAGCAAGGATCCCTTCAGTGCAGAATAACATACACACAGGCCCTAAAAGGCCTCCCAATAAAAATGTGTAATGGGTGGCTATGTCAGAAGCAGAACTCGGGCGAAATGTATTTACTTCGGGCACAATCTATGCTTTTTACTTCTACCAAACCCAATAAAATCCTCTCAAATCTGGTTTCATTATTCCGCCCTTTGAAAGAATTGCAAACCTGAGCCCAAAGGCTTCAACTTCCACAAAAGCGGCGCGGTCCGTCGTGGCCTCGCAGCCAATTTCAGGGCAATTTACAAGTTGAAACCAATTCTGACTGAGCGCAAAATGCAATTCCACTCGAAATGGGACACGTTAGAACAGGTCAGAGAGGGTGTGACCAGCTGGAGGTTTCTACGCTTCAGCAACCGATAAAATTTCATCCGTCAATTAGCCGGGAAAAGTTGGACAAGCAGTTCCGCTGGCAGGGCCCAATTAGCGCCAGGGAAAGGTGTGAACCCCGTGTTAGTTACTCTCACAACAGTGCAGTGGGGGGCTAAAAGGGCTATTGGTAACTATAGCTGTGATCCTTTTCAAAGTACGTAATAATAGGCTACCGATTCATAACATGTTACGTTCTAACAAAAAACTACTTTATGTGAGATGTCAAGCAGGGCCGTGTCTGGGGAGTCAATGGAGATATTTCTCTAATATCTGATTGATTGGTTTGGCCATATAACACATGGAGACGCAGCGAGAGAGGAAGAGGTCAGTTTCTTTGATCAATCTGTGCTGTCTCTTCTTGATAACTGTAACTGTTACGCATTGCTTAGGATATAATATCCGCTAGCCTAGCTTACTCAATGAGTAGAGGATAGTGGAGAGAGTGTCTGTCTGGGAGATTTGATTTTAAATAGATTGATTACATGTTGCATCTAGCCTAGTTGTTATAGCTGCGATTCTGCGAAACATCTGCATTGCATTAGCTGGCTGCATGTGTGGGCGCGCGCCCGTGTGCGTGTGTTAGCTAGCCTACTGCTGCATGTTGGCTAGTCAGCCCTACTTTCTTCAAACTTTGGAATACTTCACATATATTAAAATACACTATCATATCTGTTTGTCTCTTACGTTCTCTATCACTCTCACGGCGAAACGGCAGCCATCAATAGAGGCAAGCCCCCCAGCGTCTCAGGCATAAAAAAGAGGGGGAGTATGGCTAAAATATAAATTAAAATGATGAGCCAGTTACAGTAACGTAGTTTCACATGTAAATAGAAAATAGCGCAATGAGACTGAAATGATGAAGGAATATCATCATAACATCTGTAATATACTTGTTTCCATATAAGATTAGATAATGATTTGGTATTATTGGGCATAAATAAAGTTGTCCTCCTATAAGATGAGGGGGGTGGAGGTGGGTTTAAAATGTAATAAAATTATTTTATCCACTAATATACTGATTAGCCTATACTTTAGCTTTATATGAAAGCATCTCAAATCTCATCTAGGGCAAATGTAGAAATGCAGAAAATTAGTTAAAAATTTTTTTTTGGGGGGGTAAGACCCCCCCAGACCCCCCGCTACTTCGTCCCCCTCTTGTGCCCCACCAACATCTCTTCATGCCGCCCCAATCAAAGCAGTCTAGAAACGGCCCTGATGTCAAGGCTGAGCCAGCACATAGTGAATTTGTCTTTAGGTTTTCAGGTAATTACATGAACAAAGCTCAGCCCTCGCTATTCGCGTGAGCATATTAGCGTGAGCATATTCACGTGAGCATATTAGCGTGAGCATAAGCTCCACAGTAATTCCACAACTCCAATACTGAGCACACAGTCCAAGGGCTTAACTTTGAGCTCGAGCAGGAGCCATGTACTTACTTTGTCCTTCGCGTTGTAATACACAATGTCGACGTCCTGAAATGAGATGAAATGAGAAAAGAGGTCAGTTGGCAAACGCTCACTAGGTCATCCAATAAGGTTGCTTCAGCGCGTTGCAGCAAGGCCATAAACATGAGCAAGACAAACAGGAAGTACCAGCATTTAAATGAGCACAGTGGTAAGAACACGCTCGGTTTAGCTGAAGAAATAACTCCCAAATTTGCACTTTTTTAATGGGAGTCATTCCTCCTTCAGTGTCATTCACTTGTGTCATGCCTTACAAGCACCATCAAATCATAATTTATTATCGTGATGAAGGTGCTCTTCATCGTTGCATCATCATCCTCAGTAGCAGTGTTATTATGTTATTATTATAATTACAGTAAAAGGCCTGAGATGCTTTCCAAATTGTGCACCACCATTTTATTATATATATATATTAGGCACTGTTGAGTTACATTTTTGTATTCTTTCGCAATAATTATAGACTTACTAATTTTGCCTGATTTTTGATGGTCTCTAGTCTGGTAGATTTTTATATATGGAAAGTGACTCATCTCCATTGCTCGTGCTTTCTCTTGCATCCGTAATAAGCAGACCTGGGTTCAAATAGTATTGGCTGTGGATTCAAATACTGCATTTGACTAAGCTTGCCTGGTGTAGTGGAAAAAAATAAATAATGCCAAAAGTGTAAATCCTGCCCACCTGCTCCTCCTAGCAGGCTCAAATGCACCAGGCACGATAAATCATTTAGCCAACCATGTGTTCCATACTATTCCCATGTAATTTACAGCTTAATTTAGTTCCGCCCCCAAATTCCTATAGAGATCCATTCAAATGCAGAGAGGTCTCTGAAATTATCATATCTTTTAAAATCCTTTTATACCCAGTCATGATATCATCATTCCTGTATACCTGTGGAATGTTCCAAACAGGTGTTTTTTGAACTTCCAAATCTTTTTTTTTTACCCCTGTCCCAACTTTTTTGGAACTTGTTGCAGGCATTAAATTCAGAATTATATACTTAAAAAAGGTAAAACATGAAATATATATTGTATGTACTGTTTTCAATTATATATATGTCAAAGAAAATTTCAAATCACAGTTGTGCTTTTATGTGCATTTTACATACTGTCCCAACCTTTTTCAAATAGGGGTTTGTAGAACAAATACTATTTGAACCCAGGTCTGCTAAAAAGGTTGTTGGGCTGACTAGTCAGTCTCTGAGGCTGGTATCTCTGTCATCCTGGTATCTCTGTCATCCTGATGTTTTTGAAAGACAATTTCCCCCCACATTTTTCATGCGTGAGTAACAGCACTCTTCTAGTGAGGCTGTTTTGCAGAAATGTACTATAACCAAGCTGGTGTACTCTGACAGTAAGTGCGGACCCAGTGGACCTGGGCTTTTGACGTCATGGAGGCCCCATAAGAGATGGACACACAGCTCTGTTCGCTGGCTACATCCACCAACAAAGCCCCGGGACATTTAAGGCAAAAGCCAGCAGAACTGGACCCAAGTAGATGGCAGACGGGGGACAAAGCCGTGGCCGTCAAACGGCGACAATTTTCAGGCGGCAGAGAGAGAGAGAGAGAGTACGGCGGAAAAGGAGGCGCGTGGCTTTCATCGCTCCCGGGCACATAACTCAGCCTCTCCCCTCCAGCGGCATCGCCGGGCGTCTGGCTCACGGCTCGCCATTTTAAACAAGGCAGGGAGAGGCTCTCTAACTCATCGCAGAAGCCGCCAGGAAACTGCCTGCCACTACAATGGAGTTATTAAAGTGAGAAACGACTCGGCGGGGGCCAAGGCCACACTTTCAAAAAGCCGTCGGCATTGTGGGGCTGACGCTTATGGAAAGGGTGAGGGGGCAGGTGAGGGCAGTTTATAAACCTGAATGCTGAAGAGCTATGTACATTTATCTATAGGGCTGCACATACAGGACGTACATTTATCTATAGGGCTGCACATACAGAAAACCAAGCCACATGTTTAAAAGGATAGAGCGAGAAAGAACACAATCACGGAAAACGCTTTTCTTTCCCATTTTGTGCTTAAAGGAAGGAAACAAAGGCCCAGGACTACTCCATCTCCCCTCTCTAGCAGTTAAGTCTGCATGAGGCCTGTACACACTCATAAATCTGAGGCTAAACTATGTCGGGCTCCTGGCATGATATTGCAAGAAAAAACAGACTGAGACAGAACATACCAGCAAAATTCATACGCAAATATGTATGAATATATTATATTTCACAGTAATTTATGTTAACATTATCCATTACATTTATTCTAGTTCCACCACACATCATGAGATGATTTACACACAATGTTTAAAAACAGATGGGCAGAATTAGAAGGATATCTCCTTCTCCTTCTGGAATCAACAGCATCAATATTAAATTTATGCAACTGCTAAAATAGCCTTCCATACGTTTGATTGGTGGGGAACACTTTGTTATGATTTCTAAGTCAGAAAATATTTGCCTTTGAAGCTAGCTTCTACCAAAAACCAAAAATCAACAATCCGATATCTGACTCGCAGCTCACGGAAGTTTATTACTGCGTTGTAGAGCAAAATTACTGGAACACCCCAACTAGAAATGACTGATGACTGAAGACTGTTTATTTCTAACACAAAAATACAGTGAACCCAAAATTTTTAAAGCAATTTCAAAAGCAAGTCTGGGCCCTAAATAATAAAAACAACAACAACAAAATAGGAAGTGGCGGAAAGTTTATGTTTGGGGGGGGGATGTCTAGACAGCTGGGGAAAGCTAACACCCACAAAGGCAGGGTTCCTACAAGGCCTCTCCCTCACCAGCATAATACGGGCAATACACAACACCTGAGCTGATTGCTGATTAGACTCAGGTGCGCATGCCTGAATGTGATGCTGGTGCTCTCCAAGGTCCTGTAGGCCTCCCTGGTGCTCTCCAAGGTCCTGTAGGCCTGCCTGGCTGACAGACACAGCTGGCAGTAGCCAAAGTGTAGGAGCAGCCCTCTCTGCTCTGAGATACCAATGGCTTTGATTGAGTCTCGGTGCAAATATTGTGAAACTTTCACAAAACATGTTACCATGCTGGTCTCATTGGTGCAGTCAGTTCACTATTAAAATATATTGCAGAAACATTCTCATTTCAAGGTCACATTCAAAGGCACATCTCATGTCTTAGACATGCCTTCCCCCTGTCAGCAGAATTTAATTTTAAAAATGCATTGCGGGTTCTCCATTTCGGCTAGAATTTACAATACATAAAAATTCCACAAAGCTCATTATGATATTGAGAACAGTTTAATAACATTGAATCATTTCTCCCTTTAATGTACACATGTCAGATAAAGAGCTAAGTGGCAGATGTCAGCTTGGCATGTGTACCCTTCTGTAAACTTTGGCTTAATTGATCTAAACTGATATTGGCAATATCGGCTTGTTTCTACGCTTGTACGCTTGCATCGTTGACCCAGCTGCAGAGGCAATTATATTAACTAACCAACCATCTCAATGCAATCAAACACGTTACATCAAAGGGGGGCCCAGAGTGGCATGTGTGATAAACTAGACAAATTAATTCCTCCCACCAATCTCATTCCTCCTTCACACCTTTCATTTCACACCAGAGTAAAGTGTGCGTGAGTGCATAAATTTAAAGAAGTTTTAATACAGGAAAACTCATTAAAAACCGAACGGGCAACGTTAATGGCGCCCTTTCCTTTTGGATGGAGCAAACCCGAGAAAACGGATTGATGGAATTCCCCTTCAAGCGGAAAACAGAGCGGCCTTCTTAATTATTATTTAATGATGGCCTCGTACTGCCGGAGATATTTGATTTATGAACACGGTGAGAAAATAAACAAGTACGGAGGGATTGTTGGGTTGGGGCCCCCTTCCTGTGACATCTCGCGCGCTCGGCTGATAGATTGCTCTTGCCGTTTCCTCAGCACAGAATACTGAAGAGGAGGCATGTGGAAAACGCACACTGAAATCTAACCCTCGCCTTCCAGGACGTCATTACTGCTGCAGGCTGCTCAATGCCAAACCTTTTTATTAAAGATCAGGGGGGCGAAACCAATTCTGGGAAGCCATTTTCTATAATAAGGAAGAGGGGCTGAACCGTGTCACGGGACTCCAGTTGCGTGTACTCCCAGTTTAATTGAGATTCGGGGCATGTTAACGTAAGGGCGCTGTGGCGAGCAGGGTGGTGGGACGTGACATGTCTCCCTGTTCGATCTCAGCCCTGTAAAGAGCATTAGAAACATGTCCACACTTCTTGTCACTTCTCTGAACAGCAGGGCGCTAACGAGCGGGTCGGGAGTTTATCATAAGGCCAATGAGACGATGCGGGTCTTGTGATGTCATCATAAGAATCTCCAGTCCCACCCCTTGTGCAATAGCACTGTGTCGGTTTATAAAACAGTGTTTATCCTGAATGCAGCCCAGGTACATAAACAACACGGATAGTAAGACGAGGTGGATAGACATGCACACCTGTAGCACACAGCCACCCTTTGGGAGTCTAGATGCAAGACTGTGTGAAATACTTGCCTGCTTTTATATGTGGCAGTTCCTTTAAGTACATCGCTATGGGGTTTGCGAACATTGAAACGTGTTCGGCATGAAAAACGGTAAAATGCAAATGAATGTAAAAAAAGCTCAATTTTGCTGTGGGTTCAGAACAGCAGGACCCAAAGCCTCACAGCAGCGTGAGCCAGGGCTTCCCAGGTTGTATTTCATTACATCTCCCATCTCATTCATTCATCCCCGAGAAGCACACAGCTGGGAAACCTGCACACACACACACAACTCAACAGTGTCACGCAAAACACAACAGCCAAAGAGAAACTGCATCTAACAATAAAACTGTCGCATTATTCAATATCATTAGATCCATCATTAGATTCAAAGCCTGATCAATAAATTGCCTCTGCATAATCTATTCACTGAAAAGCTATGTACTTTGTAATTAATTGCAATGCATCCATGTTACAGTATAATAATTTGGAGGGAAATTTCATTTTCAATTTCAATTTCAAGGTAAATCGATCTGTTCAGCATGGAATAGCATGGAAAGAATATGCCACATGCCACTCTTCTAGATATCCTTATACCTTTCCGGAAAATCTGGAAAATGAGGGGCAGCCACGCCCTTTCTCAGACGATTGGTCCCCTGCACGGTGGCAGCCAATAGTTGTGTCAGATATATATACTGTATATATATATATATATATATATATATATAACCATCCAACAGTATAGGGGTCAGTGGGATACAATGACATTGAATTGGAGTGTGTAAGGATCTGTGATCTGTCTGTCCCAGTGCTAAGGGTCATCAGTCCCACGGCAGTTCGACTCAAACTCCCCGCTACTATGCGGAGAATACACCCCACGTTCCATGTATCAAGAATCAAACCTGTTGTAACCCACCCCCTTTGTCCCGAACCTGATCCCCCGCCACCCTCCCGAATCATCGACGGCGGAGAGACTTACACCGTTGCTGAGGTGTTGGACGTTCGTCGTCGGGGCCGTGGCCTTCAGTACCTGGTCGACTGGGAAGGTTACGGTCCCGAGGAAAGATCATGGATTCCTTCACGATTCGTTTTGGACAAGGACTTACTCAAGGACTTTCACAAGACTCATCCTGTACCACCTGTTAAAACGCCAAGAGGCGCTTCTTAGGGGGGGGGTACTGTAAGGATCTGTGATCTGTCTGTTATGTATTTGTTATTTTCCAGCATCTTGTTTACTTTCCGGTTTTTTCTTAGTTGTCTTGTGTCTGCTTGTTTACATTCGATCTGTCACTCCCAGTTTACGTCTCTGTACTTTTCCGGTGTTTTCATTGGTGTTCGGTTTCCCTCTTGCTTCTTACCTATCTCTGAGCAATTAGATTTACTAATTACCACTAACAGACTAACGATAAGATTAGATCTACTAACTCCACTAACAGACTAATTTGTATATTCTTACTAATCATACTAACGGCAGGGGTGTGTGTATAGTTACTAAATCTCACTAACATATTAGAGCGCACATTTTTCACGCTGTTCTTTCTCTGCTAATCATTCGCAGCTGCACCTAATCTCCTATCCCTGTTCTCTTAATCTTTGCACGATTTCCTGAAACTCCAGGTCATCTGTTATCGTGTATATGTTTGCAATCCAGTCCGCGTTTTCCCTAGTTGTCTACGTGATTGATTATCCGCCCAATGTATTCCTCATTGTTTCTCGTTTAGCCCTTTTGTACTTTAGCTTTTTGATTTTTGAGTGTAGTTTCCCTTTAAATGTGTCACAGTAATAGAGTTCAAACATCATTCCAAGCTCACCTTAAAATCGTCCTTCCACCGGTGAACCTTCTGGGATTCCTCTGCATGTGTTGCCAATTCCTGAAATACCGCAGAGAGAAGAAACATCACATATGGAGGTTCATGACGTTAAAATTGATCTTAGATATGAGAGTTGCAAAAACCACAAACAAATTTTCCAGCGAGTTATACAGACACATACACACACAGCCATAAAATAAAACAAATTAAGTAGATGGCAGATAGTGAACAGTACACAAAGAGAGGAGAAAGATTTGCGCAACATGGTTCTAATATCGGTTCCAACTACATAGAAGCAGTGCTCTGAAAATGGCCGTCCACCCTCAAACAACACCTAACTGTGCATACTAATAAATAATACACACAGTCTCCAGTCTATAAACGCATAACAGGCACATTTAACATAAACACTACTTCTCCTGGAGGGAAACAATAATTCCAATTCAACAAAAAAACTGTTGATCTGGTATTAGAAGTGGGAGGAGCTTGGACAAGCAGACTGATTGGACTATATTTGCAGTATGATGAATGAAAACCAATGTGATTAAGAACAGTCATGTGCCAGTTATTGTAAATCTGAATGGCCTGTAAGATCGTTGAACTCTTAGTGATATGCCTCTCAAGCAGTCGATCTCCCCAAAGAGTGAAATTAGGCCAGACTTGTGTGTAAAGTGGTTTTGAAATTGTTTCAAATCAAATACTGATCCTCAATTTTCCCAAACCACCTGAACGTCTCGCTCTAATGACTTTATTAATAGCAGTATAACAGAAAATATCTTTTAATCCCCTTTGATTAAAAATGGGCTGTAATACAAATTTCCCATAGGAAATCTGAAATCTCATTTCTGCTCCTTCTCCCCAATGTGGGAATTGTCTGTATCACCCGATAATTAAATTGGTAGGAAATGTTTTTTTTCAAACATCAAAGAGTGCCTGCATTTGTATTCACCTATTTTTTATAATGCTGTGTTCCATGATGCCATTAAAAATAAGGTTGATCTGGCTGTTATTATGAAATTAAGACTTTTAATTATTATACTTTGCTGACTGAAAAGAATTAATCAAACTGTCATTTGTTTGTCTTTAAATAAGACCCTCCCAGATTCAACTTGTAAATATAGTCTTCAAAAAAAAGAAAGTATACGTATCAAAATATAGAATTTGTTGGATTGTGTAATCCAAATATTATTCAGTGAACATGATATCGTCCCTATTAAAGTCTTTTCTATATCTATGTATACTTTTTTTGAAGAGTATACCATTTTTTAAAAAGTTTCTCTGATAATAGGACTCATTACATAAGCCTAACATAATGTTAAATGCCACAGTAGGCGCAAGAAGGAGTGAGTAAATAACGCTTGAAGAAGCAAATCGTTTTTTGGGTATAGTGTTAAAGATAGAATCAGGAGTCTGCTTTAGCTGAAGGCAGATGGTTATTTAAAAATAATCCCTCTCCCTGTTTCTGTGGAAGAACCTACTGAAATGAAAAAGTAAAAGAGTAATTAATGACAGAGTAAGCAATTAAAGGGTTCTCTTGGTCATGTCACAGACCCCAAATCAGCTGACCAGCTTTCCTTCAGCAAAGAGTAATCCAGAGCTATAATGAAAAGTTGGAACTAGAGGCATTTAAGCGAGCACGCTGACCAGCTTTCCTTCAGCAAAGAGTAATCCAGAGCTATACTGAAGAGAGGGAACTAGAGGCATTTAAGCGAGCACGCTGACCAGCTTTCCTTCAGCAAAGAGTAATCCAGAGCTATACTGAAGAGAGGGAACTAGAGGCATTTAAGCGAGCACGCAGACGTCAACCTTCGTAACGCCAAAAGACGGAAAATGGAGGCGTGAATAGTCTCGACGTGCGAGGAGGAGAACTGGAGCCGGAGAAAGAGAAAGGAAATGAAGGTCAAGCTCACTGCTCCAGAAACAACTGCTCATATAATTACGTACTTTTACCCAGGGGGCCCGGTGTGAAAATACATAATTAAAAACAAAGGCACTTGTGGGCTTTTGAGTGTGGAGCTCTGTCCCAATGCAGTGCTTCCCAAGAACAGTCCCCTTCCCTCCCCGGATGCAAGAGCCTCCAAGAAGCAAGTGTTTCAAAAGCATTACCCACCATGCCGTATTGGTGTAACGCCGTACGCCGAGGTGAGCCCTCCTCAAATTAAACCGATTTCACGCACGCATATCGTCTGAACACAATGACAGGTTGAAGAAACCAAAAAGTCTCAACAAATTTTTTTCTTAAAATCATGTCTGCTTGTTAGAGCATTCCCTTAGGACGTGGCTAAGAGCTGCTTCAGCCACATGAGTGTACGAGTGTCCCATGAGGCTTTTAATACTAACACCAGCACGTGTACGTTTATTTCAGGGACTGTCACCAATCAAGAGGAAACTGTGTAAGAAAAGCATACCTATAGTTTTAAGTATCACTTCTCTGCTTCAATAATTCTCACTAAAAAGAAAATGTATTATAATACTCATAAGCAAGCTGTAAGTTATGAGCACAATACACCCACATAATCTGCTTCAAATGGTGTCTCTCTTCAGTCTTCTTACTGAGCACAAAGATTTTCGGTAGATAGTAAATGGACCCTTTATGTGTTTCGGCAGGATGTCTGTGGCTTAGTTGGCACTGGGGTCAGAGGTTAAGGCAGTCACTCAGAGCGATGAATAAAGGGGAGTTGAGAAGAATTTGGCTAATTTGTGTCTTCACTGATGGATTTCACATTAATATATAATATATCCATTTGGAGGGAAAAAATTAACTCGCAGATTTTTGCCTTTTCAGGACAGATTTATAGAAAATTTGCATTCATATAACAAATGCCTTCTTAATGCGTCTTTAAATGAAGTATCACTGCATGAAAAAAAGATGATTGTTATTTAAGGTCTTTTACAAAAAGGCATTTTAAAAGCATCGGGAGAAGCTCATTTACCTTACTGAAAAAATCTGCCAATTACTGGAAAGGTTGACAGCTTAACCAATGCGTTCACATTAAAACATTCATCTTGTCTTGATTTTAATTAATTCCTCGTATGAAAGCAGCATTCCCAGCTAGCTGTCATAAGAGAACGAATCATAGCTCGGCGTACCCGTTCACATTCGGTAAAATCGGCCAATTGCTTCTTTTCAATTCATTATATTCACAAAATGCAAATCCGCGGAAATGAACAGGAACAAGCACACGGGCGAAGGCCAGCCATTACACCCTCGAAACAAAAGGCTATGCAAACAAATGAGTCTCCCAATTTGACGGGGCAATTAATCAACGACAACAACAAAACGCCTGGAGGGGTAGAATGAGCTGTGGATGAGGGAGCTGCTTAAATGGAGACCCACGTCAGTGCGTCCAGTTTACTGGATTAGCGCCGTCATAAATCCAGTTTAATGGTGCCCTGCCATTTAGCGGCAAGCCTCATTGATTATTTATCAGACTGAAACATGTCGGCACAGAGATGAAGATGTTTTCAGCTTTGCTGATGCTCCCATCCATCATTTCCCTCCGAGCAGGTAAAGAATAAATGGAGGAATTACATGAGCAGAGAGATGGAGGGACGCGCATAGAGACGCGCTCGTTTTAATGGGCTCTCGCGCGTTAAAGCTGAGAAACGGCAGGCCGTCGGCGGTTACGATTCTCTAAAACGCGCCGAGATTACACCTGATATAAACCATTACTTTAGCTGAGAGGAAAAGTGCTTAACAACTACACAAGTAGGACATGGAAACAAACACAGCAGACTTTATATTGCACAGCACTAGGCCCAGAAAGTAATGGCATTGACTTCCATTACATAACCCTATGCTATAGTGTGCTGTGTGGGTTCACATTAAATGCCATGCATTTACAGCTTGGTAGAACAGGCGGATTTTGATGAGGATTCAGAACACTCTAGTCATTTGTTTGTCATATTTCCAACTGCAATGAAAGGGTTTTGTTATGATAAGGTCATAGATGTAATTTTACTCAAATCTAAAGCTAAAAACAGTTTGGTGAATGGATGAATGCAATGGGAGGTGAAATTGTGATGTCAGCCAGACAACTTTCAGGATGTTGTCAGGACTTTCCGGAGCGTCAAAGGCAGTGTATAACTGCACATTTACCCTAATTAAACTGCACATTGAACACCTGCTGTGTAGCCTCTCATCCATTCCAACAGCAGTACAGACACTTAAAATGTCTGAAAGTAGTGCCACAACTAACAGAAAGGAGAAAAAAGCAACGTTGATGATGGTTTTAAACAGCACAACAATCTTTTCTTCAATCATTGCTTTGATGTTCACCCCAAAATCTGAAAACATGAACCATTCAGCACAAAAGGGCTATTTAGAGCAATAGCCCCGCAGTCACCAAACAGGTTCGATTTGCAGTCGTCAATCTCCCACTGGGATTAGAATAGGTGGTAAATGAGTAAACCCCTGTCTGCAATCTGAAGGTGCTCTTTTAATCCAAGATTTTAACACCACCTTGACAAGATTCCCCCAGACAGAGCGGTTAAACTCCCTTGTATGTTCTGCTATTTTGAACCATTTTACCCACCGCCCCACAGAACAGCCCGATATGTTGTGACCGGTAACATAGCCCATCTGTAAAGTAAAATGCCCGTATTCCCATCACAGAGCGGACTACAGAAAGGAAACCGCCCTCATATTGGATTGAGTGAGATTTCCCCCAAGGCTCTGAGGAGGAGACGTAGCCGGGGTGAGGTTTGTGTGGGGCGTGGGGGGTCGGGCATCTGTGGCATGCGGTCATGTTGTCGATGGCGGTGACACTGCTGAATGCGCAGAGCTGGTCCACTCGCTCATTAAGGCTCTCTCTGGGGATCGGTAAATGAACAAGGTGTCAGGAGGTCAGTTGGGTCAGCATCAGTCAGGTCTCCCCAATGGAAACCTGTCCCTCCGTGAATCATCAATGCCACACACTCCCAAACGGAGAAGAAAAGTCCTTTCAGGCAGGAGGGTCACTGGTATTCCACACAAATCAATCAGTTTACAATCAGATTTCGCCACATTTAGGCGTGTTGCTTCAAATGGAAATTTATGGAGATTGCCTGTGTTTTTTCATGCCCTGAATTTTTATTTTTTTTGCATTTTAACAATGAGGATCAGCTTTCATTTATATTAATTTTAGGCAAAGACATTTCCAGAAGGCATCTTAATTGCGTGTTGTTATAAGCGAGCTGTATACACACTGCCAAACACAAGGCACCTAATGAAATTCTAATGATATCATTTGATTGGAACGACGTTAAAATAAACATTGGAGAGACCTGGCTGCTCCTTGCAGCAGGCTGAGCGCTGGAAGAGGAGCTTGCTTTAATTGATGGCACGCCTTGTCTATTCTTGTCCGGGGTTTACCCGTCACCAGCTCTAATTTGCCCATCAATCTGACCACCTCCCCTGTGGGGGATTGGCTTTCCAGAACATCCTGGTTTAATCCCTCAGCTAAGTGCTTTCAGGATTTATGAGTTCTACTCATGGCCGTCCAAGGTTTTTGGCTGGTTTGTTCCTTCACGGTCGTTTTCCTAGTTATGTGAGCATTAGAACGCTCTCACGTCATTAGGATGCCTGCATAAACACAGATCAATAACCTACTGACCCAGCGCTGCTGTCTTATAAGAGATCCTATTGGTCGTCATGTGACGTGACAGCAAACTTACTTCTATTAAAGGCAACCAAGGACGGTCTATAAAAATGATCTGTATAGCAGAAGTAATATGATAAATGCGCCCCCCCCCCCCCCCCCACATTCACACCCCACCTCTATGGTCCCCCTGGACCTGCTAGTGCTCAGGAAAGCTTCCCCTGTTATACCCCTTAGCTCCGCCTCTGAAGGCAACCCAAATGCAGCACACTGGGTATATAGAAAAACTTTATTCACTTCCTGTTGGAAGTAGTTTCAGAGAGAGAGAGAGAGAGAGAGAGAGAGAGATACTCAGGGAAGAAGGGACGAGAGAAGGAGATGAAGGTAGAGGCAAGAGAGAGAGAGAGAGAGAGAGAGAGAGAGAGGGAGGGATGAGTATGATTCCCAGCTGCTCCGAAACCTGGGCCACGGTGCAGCAGGTACAGAATGCAAACCATCCAATTTGGAGTACCTGCCAATACCCAGGCCACAGCGCACCAGAGCCCCACTGATTTATCCAGCCTGCCCTGGCCTTAAGTGTTAACCACAGGGAACCTTTTATTACCATCTGCCTTTCAAACAAATTGCCGCCCAGGCCAAAAAAATGGCGAGATTGGCCACGATATCAAGCCACGATGTGTGTCCACTAATGCGAGCCGCCCGACAGCGCAAGAGCTCAATTAGTTGAGCTAAAGTGGGAGCGTGTACGGCCTCCCAGGACAGTGTCTCTCCGCGGTGGGGCAGAGCTGTTGATTTCATTAGCGCTTTTGGTTGAGCGTCAGACCAATGAGACGGTGGAGTTATAAAGGAAGATCTAGAAGCCTGTTCAACAACCTCCATGACCGCAAAGACGTGAGCTGGCTCTGCATTAGCACACAATCCCCAGTAAGTGTTACTTACACTGCAGTTATCAAAAACATCAACAAAGAGGCTGAATACACTGAAAGTGCTTTTAAGATGTTTTCACCAAGACCCCTCACTCACACACCCACCCAGGAGAGACATTATCCATGGTCACATATAAGCCAGTTATATATATATTTATAAAACCATTTGAACTGAAAGATGTACATTTCCACAATCCCTGAGCCCTAGAAGAAAGAACAGCGTGCTGTGTGTGTTCAGTGGTGGATCAGTGCGCATCGACACTCTCATGCTTTCCGGTCTGTAGTGTCATCCTGTAATGCATGGCTGACCCGTGTGTTTCAAGCTTGTCAGACTGGTCTCGCCGAGCGGGTGAGAATGAACAGCTTTATCTTATTTTAAAGCGATAAGGAGCCAAAGGTAAATCTCTTCATTTTCAGCACCTGTGGCTCAACAGTGCGGGTTTTAAGATCGCACTGTAAAGTATCATCTGACAGACTAGTAAATAGACAGAGTGTGCAAGAATGAAGGCACATTTTACTGTCCCACTCTGCCAGTGGAGATCATGACTGATGTTAGTCACACTTTACTACAAACTTATTCTGCAAGTTGTTTTATCATCACTATTATGCACTATTCATAATTAAGAGCGAATGGAGGGAATGTTGAAAGGCACTGTGATTTTTCGACTTCCCCTCTAAATTAAAAAGGCCCACCCCAAATAAAACAAATCAAAAATCCTCACACGGCACACCCTTCGTTTCAGTTTCTCTTAGTAAATTACCTACCCGGTATAATGTGATTGAAGGTGGAACCATAAAAGAAAGGACATAAATTAAATTGAGCTTTCTTCATGATTATTCATCTCTACGTCCGGTAAATAGCAACACACATTTTTGGGAGCAATATACGCAGCTTCACTTTCTAGATTAAATTTGCGTGCCAAGTTGCTTCAGAGTTCATACTTGGTATGCAGTGAAAGTAAAGGTGAACTACGCCTCCTGTTTTGACGGCGGTAATATTCACAGGAGACGACCCAAACACCAGCATCTGCTGAGGCTCACGCGCTAATCAAATCCTACTTTCAAATGTTAAATACAAAAAAAAAATGTATTTCAAGCGAAACAGCCTGAGGCAATGAGGAAAACGCGAGGGGTTTAGAGTGAACGCAGAAGTGAAACCAGGCTGATGGAGCTCCACAGATGCTCCAGCTCTCCGGATAAATGTGGCTTTAAAACATTTAAAAATCAGATGAATTAAAAACGACAGACCATAATTATCCACATGTTTTACTTGTTTCTGCAGACCCCCAGTCGTAGAGACGCCTGCGTCTACATTTTAAAAACATCACAAATACGTTGCTAGTTCCAGGAGAATACGGATTGTATCACCATAAACCGCATATCATCATAATCAGTATTTAATATCAGTGAGTGAAATATCACATTTCTATGTGCCACCTTTGGCTTGTAATTCATGAAAGTAGCATGCTATGCTGCTACACTGTTATCTACAATGGACCCGATCACATGTAAGATAGCAGACATTTAAACATATTTGAGAGTTAATTAAAGTTTTTATTTTATCACCAAAAAATCGTTTACTGTCACAGCAGCAAGAAACACCTTCCAAAATCCTGAATACATACAAGTAAAACTGTCAACATGACTACTTACTCCACATAAAAAACGAGTGGTATTTGTTTGTCACTACATAACTTATTTTTTTGCTATAAAAAGCTCCGGTAAAATATTAAATAAAGTCGTAACCTTATCTTTGGTTGTGAAAATTAAGATGTCCCCTGCAAGAATCTGAGGTTATTTTTTGCCTTGGTTGAGATTAAGATATAATCCTCGCTTCCACATATATGCAAACTCCGAAATGGCCGTGCGTAAATCTTTCAAACAAACCTGTTTGTGTGATGTGCAGGATTAACGAGAACTAAGGTGCTCCGAAACATCATTCATGGCCACTAATGTGCAGGTAATGGGTGTGTAGTCTTTGAGGAAGATTATTTTGTGGGATTTAGAGTGGGCATTATTGTAGATTATTTGAGGCATTTTGGAATTTTTCTCTGTTGAAAATGTAAGTGAACGCTGAGGGTAGCTCTGGTCCGGCAGCGTTCTTTCTGTTTTGTCTTTTGAAGACTCACCTCATGGGGTTGGATGATGAGCGAAGATGACGATGAAGACTGTGGTGAGGTCACACTGCGATGTTGGATCAGTTGAATTTGCTAGTGATGGCGAAATTAGGCTTCCTAAAGCACTGAGGCTTTGCAGCCAATTGTATCACAAATAGATTCATCACTTGAAGCGTCATTCAACACAGTGTACACTAGTGTCACCAGTTGTGAATTGTGGGGTGCAGTGCATAGTTTCACCATCTCAGTAGGCTGTAGGCACCAATCACAAGAAGGGCACAGCCTTTGCACAATTAAGAACAGTTTCGTAAAACCTCTTCATAAACATCCAGCTGCATAAATGGATATAGTGTTAAAATGGCAGCTATGTAAGTCACCTTGGATAATACCTGGCACCTGCTAAGCTAATAAATAATGCAAGGTATCTGAGCATAGCAAATTCGCTATATAGTGCTCATATGAGTCATATCAGACCTTTGCAACCCAATGCAGCTCATTTATTGAGGATATGCTGGCAAGTCGAGTCATTACTTTATGTAATATATCTGTCAGAGAGAAGGCAAATACGAGTTACTGAATACAAGCTATATTACCATGGCTGCCTGATATTATTGGACGTCTCCAGAATAAACACGTTGGTAGAAGTAGCTTGACTGAATTTGATGTTTGGGCTGGCCTGCCCTTCGCATTAGTGCTGTTTGCTTTGCTCTCTTGCAGCCAGTAGCCAAATATTTACAGAAAATTATATTGGCCATCTCACCACCCTTGGCAAGCTCATTAATTATATGAAAAAATAAATAGATTAGAATAGAAATATTGCTAATTGCATTGCACGTGAACTTAATTATATAAAGTATATTTTCACTTTTTATTTAATGTGGCTGAAAAGCACTATTACATTAATTTGGGGGGGAAAATAGGGTTAGTTTCCCAAGAAACCAATGGTGGCTAGATTAAGAAAAGCATGATACTGGTACTATTTTTCTGATCTTAAATGTGAGGACATTATCCATGTTTGTCTGTGTTTATTCAAGTGGAAAAACAGAATTTCTCCTTTGTCACGCAGATCCATCAAAGCTGTACTGAAGAATATAGTGGCACCAATAAACACAACAGGCCCTTAATCTTGATAAAGAATCATGCTGGCTTTTCTTTTTTGATGCTTGTTCTAAACGCCAGCTGGCACCAACCTTTTGGGATTAAGAGCCTTACTTATGCGACTGGATACTCAACCGTGAACATCCGGTACAAAAACAAATGCCAGTTAGATACATGCTCGCTGGGGCATCAGTCTGCTGTATCCACGCACACTAATGCGGGCTCTGACATTTGCTTGGTTTCTGCTATGGACAACTTTCATCGCACCACATAGAATTTAGCCATAAAACTGAATAATGACTTAATACAAATGCATGAGTGGATTTAAAGTACACCTACTAAAACTAAAACTAAAACCAAAACCAAAACGGTTGGCTTTAAGCTGACATTTACAAAGGTATTACATGACAGTATATTATACGGTATATTATACGGTCTTATCAAGAGAAACTTGGACAGCTCTTTTTTTTGTTATATTCTACACGTATGCTGTATATTTTTCGTAAGTTATTCAGGTTAAGTACCTTGCTCAAGTACAATGACAGTGCCCCACTCTGATATTTGATATCGGCAACCTCCTTAGTTACAAGCCCCCTAAACCCATATCCCACACTGAATAATAACTCATTCAGTATTTAAACATTGTTGTGCAATTCACATCATTTGCATAAGAGGTGTCAGGTGATGAAAGGTGGCGCTCTGCAGAACGTCCGGTTCCGCCTCCTCCGTCTAAAGCATGTGACCCATCGGCCCCCTCCCCCACGCTATATGTACCACTTATTCCCAGCGCTGGGAATCCGACAGGTTGTTCCCAGCATGAGGGCCTTTTACCTGTGTGCATGCTTCAAGGAGCCGCTGCATGCCTTCTTTCCAAACACCATTTTGACACAGTGAGGAAAAAAAAACAAGCCAAAAGATTGTCACTGATTCAAACTATTTAAATGGCATCATTAAGATTGCAGCCTGTGAAAAGTGAGAGCATGATATTGATGTTTAAATAAATGGACGGTTACGAGCGCAATAATATTTATCTCTTAAAAGTGAGTAGATGCCCATTCATAAATCAAATAAATATGCTCTATATTACACCACTGCAAGCGATTTTGATGAGTTATATTCCTGGGGACATGTGATTAAAGCTCTTGTTTACGTGTTATATATTGCAATCACCACTGTTATGTTTATATAGAATATCTTCCTCCTTCATCACATCATCTGATGACTGTCATCGTCTTACCATTCCTTCAATATGAGAGCAGTGAAAAGTATTATATCATATTGAAACCATCAGTCAACTGTCAATTACGCCCTCCCTACAATATGTGGGGGATTCACAGCCTGGGGCATTTGTGTGCTGGTTAGTTATCGCTCATGTGTGTTGCCAATAGTGACTGATGCTTGTCTGCCATTGCAGAAGGGCTAAAAATTGACTGAGGATATTTATTTTAAAGTTTCCTGCCAAACAGGCCGTAGGCCTTGTCTAGCAGTGATCTACTGACAACAGCAAAGGGGAAATCGGTCGTGTAGCCTATACATTCAAAATTTTTAGGCCTGGCATTTCCAATACTTATAGAAACCGTGACAGTGTGAAAAGGGCGATCACTGAGACAGAGTGTGGTAACACGTTGATCTTGGAGGTGTTTTGTGGCATGAGATCTCCCGGATCGCGGCCTGTCGCTAACAGACTGCGGCCGACCTTGCTTAATGGCATAAGGTGGTGATTAGGCTACTTTACGCCACAGTCAAGCAATCAATGCATAAAGCTAACATTCAACTATTGAGCTGACTGGGCTGAGTACTCTGCTCAACATAAATTGCTTCTACCTAATGTATAAACGCATAATGCATCTATGCACCTTTTTATTGTATGTGCAAAGGTGGCGTTCATTTAGTTTCACATTATACTGCTGCTCTTACTGATTTCAGATAGAGGCAGCAAGCAGCTGGAGAAGGTGAGGTGCAGTTCCAGTCTGTTTGCCATAGGAAGGTGTGACTCATTTCTGTTTATCGCGCACATTGTGTACATCAGTAATAATAACAAACATAGTCTATTAAGGAGCTTCAAAAGGCCTAATTGCCTGTGCTACTTCGGGGTCCAAACCCTGCTCTGCTGAACGGTCTGCCCGTAATTTTGCGGCCTGTATCTCTGAGATTCCGCTGTTTTCTACAGTATGAAAGCCGTAAGCTTTTTCTTTCTGGAGGCTGCAATACTGAATTAAAGCTGTTAACTCAAAGTTAATGAAATGGCACATTATGGTTTTATTGAAAATATATATACAAATTATCATTGTTGTTTTCGGCATTCAAGACATCTTGATAGTGACTTAAACATATGCCCCATGTCTTAAGTACATTAATAGATAGATAAATAAATACATAAATAACATGCAAAAAAATAACATTTGGGTGCAAAATCCACTCCAGGAGTTCTCTTTTTGAGCACAGTGGTTTTGTGGGCTTCACTCAAAGAGCAGCCTGCAGCTGGAGTTGCCACAATCCAGGCGGTGCGAAGATGACATCACTGGGGCCGATGGACAGGCAGAGGAGAGCCCCTCTCTGGATAATCTGTCTGCAATGGAGGCTAATGGCTGCTAATGTTATTAATAATTCAGTGTTTAATTATGCTACAGGCTCATAACCTACCCAGGGTAGGAACCCTCCATGCCACATTCACATGCTCACACACAGGCGCACACACACACACGCTCACACAAGCATACACACATACATACTCCCACAAAAACACACACACATACTCACCCAAGCACACACACACACAAAAAACTCTTCCCAACACAGCGCACCACTCTCTCATAAGTAGCCTCTCTATTCATGGACTATCAGCGGAGAAAGCAACAATTCCCACATTTAATTTTGTCCGTTGTGCGCACACCGTATCAGCCACATCGCAAATTACCACCATGAAAGTGGAAGCCGGTCAAAGTGCAATTTCAGGTAGGAGCCCAGACTACCGAGCATTAAGAAGCAAACACCAGGTGCGGACGGAAAGAGCCCGTTACACAGCGTGACAACAGCGAACGCGCAATAAACTGGTGCCGTTTTCACGCTGCCTGCTCTTCACAATTTCCATAAACCTAAGTATGATTCATAGGCTTTTTTCTTTCACAGCACTAAATATTTAGAGGACATTTTGGGAGTTACAATAATGTAAAACGGTTTGCCGCTGTTCAGTACACCTTGGCAACGTAAGCACAATACTTGAACATGCATTAATACCGCATATATAACATACAGTATAATGGGGCTTTGGTTTGTGTGGACTGCTGGGCTCAGGTTAGTTACTCAATAAGCAACAAAATTGGGGTAAATAAGTGCTTTAAACAGCACTTATGATTATTCTGCACCCCCCTCCCCCGCACCCCTCCGTAGAAAACCATTCCGAGTGTAGATTGAGCCCCAGTCACATGATGTGTGACATTTCTCTTGCATCAAACGAAGCTCGGCATGAATAATTCAGTGGAACACACGAGGCCCACTTTTCTGGCGTGCGAGCCGCTTGTAGCGGCTGTGTCTCTGGGTGGACCTGGGTGATAAAGAGGCTGGAAGAGGGTGCCGATTAACGGGGCTTTTCGCAGAACGTGCTCGAGACGTGGCCTTGAAACCCGGCAACACGTGCTTCCGTCGTCAGCCTCGCCAACACAAACAACACAATGACAATAATACACGATACCCCAGGGCCACATTGTACAAAAATCTCAGCTCTAAATATAGGCCTTATCCAATTTACAGAACCACTGATAAAAGGCTCAGCACTTGTTTCTGAAGAAGATTAGACAGCTAAACCCCATTATTTCATGCTTCGAGTTTCCCAGGAGTTAAGCATGTTTCCCTGGTAACAAAGTTTCACTGGCAAGTATTTATTTATTTATTTATTTATTTAGTTATGTTTGCTTTTATCTCAGAGCAAGGATTGAAATCTACCCATTCGAAAAATCGGGATCAATCATTCACCAAATACATGTCACCCAGAAAATGAAAATGGCCATTTTGGCTCAAAGGCATTGTGTGCTTCTTTAGCAGACAGTATTCTGTCAGTCTGCCAAGCACCAATGCAAGGTCACTAGCTCTGCGGGACACAATAGAGCCCGACGCCGTCAGCTGCATTGCACAATGCCACGGAGTTACAGAAAGTTGATTGCACAGTCGGTTACAAAAAAAAAACATATTGTCCGTAAAAGTTTGAGTCTGTAAAAACCTTCAATGCAGTGAGGCTTCTGTTGTCAAAATTTGATGATTTCAGATTGTGTTGTGCAACTTATGTATAAAATGTATACCACACAATTGCCTGTCTGTATGGTGCAACATAGCAAACAGATAATAGCATGTTAATAAGTTAAACTTCATCATTTTGGCAAATTCTGCTAATGTAATGGTACAACAATGTACATTCAAATGGGAAGATGTAGATGTGTTCACTGTGTGGGAAAAAACATCCACATAGAGCAGCGGAGCGACCTGTATCTGTTTAATCAAGGTTAACCGTCCTGTATCTGTTTAATCAAGGTTAACCGTCCTGTATATGTTTAATCAAGGTTAACCGTCCCGTTTATTTTGAGCGTTGATTCGGCCTGACACAAAATGCACAAGTGGCACTCAAAAAAGATGGCCAATGGACAAGCTAGCTACATGCACACAGCGTGATATGATGGCCAATGGACAAGCTAGCTACATGCACACAGCGTGATATGTGGCAGCCTGTTTTGACACATCTTCAGAAACGTTGCTATATGAGCTCAATATTGCGCCCAGTTGTGAAAGAGACACATTTAGATTTAGTCCAGACTGAAAAAAGTGTGCCAGTGTGACAATGCGTGTGCGTTTAGGGCTTGTTTTGTGCGTCTTATTCTTACACATAAGTTGGAAATGCTCAGGCTGCCTACTAAATCTCTAGCAGGATAAATGAGGGTGGGATAAAATGGCTTTAATTACCAAAATAACTCATTTGACCTCTCCATAATTTTACTCCACGTCTTACCTTGGTGGTTGGGTGCGCCTACATGCAAACAGAAACCTGATCAGTGATGTTAAGGCCAGCGTCACACTTCAGCATGATGCTGAGTAAACATACTAAATATTTTATGACCTATTTTATTATTATTATTATTATTTTTATTGTTACTATAGTTATTGTTATTGTTATTATTATTATTATTACAGGTTTTTTTTGGAGTAAAGCTGGATGCCGGGTCATGATGTGGAGATGAAAGCTCAACACCTAATGGATGGGTACAGGGCCTCCTGCTGAGGCCATCCAGTGGTGCCCCGCCCCGTGCCCATTCATTAGCGCCGCGTGGCAGGAGACCAGAGATAAGCCTCCTTTTCTCTCTTTTCTCCTCCTCCTCCTCCTCCTCCTCCTCCTCCTCCTCTCAGGGGGGGTGAGCCTGCACTCCAACAACAAGCACAGAACCAAACCCTCTCATTACTGTCCAGTGCTCTCCACTGCTGTCTCCCGCCTGACTGTTTCCTGGCTCAGAGGGACAGGGAGGAGTATACAGACCCATCAGTGCTATTCTGTCACATTACCTCACATCCATTCATCCATTCATTCATCCATTCATCCATCCATTCATCCATTCATCCATCCATTCATTCATTCATTCATCATTACTCCTTAGTCTTACTGTGACTGCCACTACAACGACTACGACTAATTCATTTTAATCAATTGTTTCCCCCATTAGTTTAATTGGTATATTAATATTTTTTTAATGTGGTGTTTGTATTAAATACTCAAATTTCTGCACAGCAGCACTTAATTTGCAACTGAATTTCACGGCTCAAAACATGGCACGTTTTTACTGAAATTTTAACCTGCCACTAATTCATTTTTAGTTTACCCGCTAGCCATGACCAGTGAATGCTTTAGTATGTAGATGATGGTTCATACCTGGCACACTACCTTTTTAGAAAATTAAGCTCTACTTACAATGCTAACAGAATACTTTTTTACGTTGCGTTCTGTATCTGTCTCAAAATACATCATGTACATTTCCAAAGTCTGTCCTCCATTGAGCTGTTAACAACCACATCATGGCAGCGTGATGTTTATGGTTAAATGTAATAACCTAAATTTATGGAATGTATTTCAAATATGTTATATTGTACCATTCTGCTTATATAGTAGTAGTAAAATGTTTATACATATTTATAGAAAATAAAGAGGGTTGTAACACCACAGGGTGTGATCAATAAGGCCCACAACCAAGCATGTACATTCTAATAAGGATCTCAATTCTACTTCTGGTCTCACACAACATCAGTTGACCAGTCAGTCTGTAACTCTTGGGTTTAATTTATTTGAGATTGTACGATATATAACACAGACAATCTACTGAACACATTTAAAATCTGTAATAATCTCCTGCCGCTATAACCTACTATGTAAATTATAGATTTTATGCATATCATTTTGTATAGTGCAGCAGTATACATTGTAATATATTTTCCATAAATAAATAGTCAAAAGCGTAATATAAAGCGCACATTTAAATGTGTTGATAAGTGTTATTTTAAGTGTTTTCCAAGCTGCAGAGGCTGCTAATGATTCCGAGCGGCAGGGCATGTAATTGATAATGAGGGGCTTGTTGTCACAGGGCATGTAATTGATAATGAGGGGTTTGTTGTCACAGGGCATTAATGGTAATGGCAGCTACAGTTAGTCTTGCACGGGGGTCCTGGGTACAGCTGGAGCCTCTTCTCTATCAGGACAAAATAATCCTGGAGACCACAAGACTGCTTTTACCGAGCAAGAGAGAATGGAATAAACGTCAGATTTAAAGCTTGTAAAGGTGAATAAAAACTGTAATGTTTTACCACTACAATAAATGTACGTACCAGACAGTGTATTTGTATCACCAACTAGGATGAAGTTTTACTTTAAATGTGATTGATGATAGAACACAAGTGTTTTTACACAAACCCAGTTGGTTAGCTCAAGGATCGCCAAAACTAACTTGCAACATTGTACTTGTGTACCTGCATTTATATAGTCACACATCAAAGCTAAAGATGCATCTTGACTGAATCTACAGCAGATCATCATGTCACCATTTTACCCCTAAGGGCTGTAGAAATGAGCCAGGAAAATGTGTGTTTAACCAGCCAGCTGAAGTATAAAAGGCCTCATATCCCATTACTCCCAGTGTGAGATCGGACATGCATCCTGCCGTTATCTAAGAACACTTGAACAGGGGAAGTGACATCAGCTGCTCATCTTTGGAACTACATTTAAAAAAGGCTTAAAGGCCTTCCAGGGCTTGGCGTCAGTTTAAGCAAATACAGGTTTTTAAAAAAAATTTCTTTCAATTTAATTAATCTGAGGTGCGCTTTGGGATTCTCAAACAAAGACTTCTGTGCAAGGGGTTAATGTGCCACCACACATAATTTCTACCAGAGAGGGCAAGCTCTGCCCTGGCCCATCCTGTCCCATCTCCCCATTCCGGGATGCTCCAAGATGCTCAGATTTCACCCCCCCTCGCCCGCCCAACCCCCAACCACCTAGGAGGGGGAAGGGGGAGGGGTCTCATTCAAGCCACAGCGGCTCATACAAGGGCTCCCCGCTGCGCGGTAGAAAAGAGAACTAAATAATTAATGCCCAGAGCACAGAGAAAGACAAGGCAGCCAGTGGCGCTTTGCCTCTACAATCGGCCAACCCGAGGAGGCCCAATCAATACGCATATCAAAGCGGCTCATCTTATAATGGGACGTGGAAGCTTTTTTTAATGCCCCAGTTCAATAAATACTCATTTGACGGCAAACGTTTACAAAGCGCCAGCTCGTTGCAACGAGCCCGTTTGTTTACAACCTAGGCACCGTCGTCTCGCTGAGGCGTTATGTGGTTTGTAATCCCGCCACTTTAGAGATTTTTACTTGACGTGGGAGTTAAATTGCGAAGCGGTTCGGTTCAAATGTTTCGGTTGGAATCGCACCCCTGCTGTCATTGCAAGGTGAGGTTACAGTCACAGCGTTAGCATGCAACCCACAATTTCTACCCCTGTAAGGGAATACTGAAACACTCATCGTTTCTTAGCTGTAAATTATAAGGATATATTTGTTAATTAAAATGGCACTCAGGTTGATTGCTTACATCATAGTGGACATGGTGGACTTTTACATGAAGCTAAGTTGTGTTGGGATGTGGCACAAGGGGAAGTCAGAGGTCAAAGGTGGAGATTACGGGGGTTTAATGGTGAATTTGGAAAGAGACCCCTGGACATATAGGAGTGAGTGGGTGAGTGTGAGTGAGTGAGTGTGAGTGAGTGAGTGTGAGTGTGAGTGAGTGAGTGAGTGTGAGTGAGTGAGTGAGTGTGAGTGAGTGAGTGTGAGTGAGTGAGTGAGTGTGAGTGTGAGTGAGTGAGTGAGTGTGAGTGAGTGAGTGAGTGTGAGTGAGTGAGTGTGAGTGAGTGAGTGAGTGTGAGTGAGTGAGTGAGTGAGTGTGAGTGAGTGAGTGTGAGTGTGAGTGAGTGAGTGAGTGAGTGTGAGTGAGTGAGTGAGTGTGAGTGAGTGAGTGAGTGAGTGAGTGAGTGTGAGTGAGTGAGTGAGTGAGTGAGTGAGTGAGTGTGAGTGAGTGAATGAGTGAGTGAGTGTGAGTGAGTGTGAGTGAGTGAGTGAGTGTGAGTGAGTGAGTGAGTGAGTGTGAGTGAGTGAGTGAGTGAGTGAGTGTGAGTGTGAGTGAGTGAGTGTGAGTGAGTGAGTGAGTGAGTGTGAGTGAGTGTGAGTGAGTGAGTGTGTGAGTGAGTGTGAGTGAGTGTGAGTGAGTGAGTGTGAGTGAGTGAGTGAGTGAGTGTGAGTGTGAGTGAGTGAGTGAGTGAGTGTGAGTGAGTGAGTGAGTGAGTGAGTGTGAGTGAGTGAGTGTGAGTGTGAGTGAGTGAGTGAGTGAGTGAGTGTGAGTGAGTGAGTGAGTGAGTGAGTGTGTGAGTGAGTGAGTGAGTGTGAGTGAGTGAGTGAGTGTGTGAGTGAGTGAGTGAGTGAGTGTGTGTGAGTGAGTGAGTGAGTGAGTGAGTGAGTGAGTGTGAGTGAGTGAGTGAGTGAGTGAGTGTGAGTGAGTGAGTGAGTGAGTGAGTGAGTGTGAGTGAGTGAGTGAGTGAGTGAGTGTTTTTTTAACGGCAGAGACTCGGAGTGAGACAGAAGTCCGTGCTGATGGAATTTCATCCAGCACATAAGAAAAGCAAACTATTTTTCCTTGCAGAATATTTCAGTTTGCTTTACTTCCACAGTCACATAATGATCCGCAGTAGAAAACAAGACTAGGGAGATAAATAAACATTACCAAATCCAAATCAAGTTGACAGTAGTGGTGTGATGGTTGAAGAATGGAACCTGTGACCAGAGGCTTGCAGGTAATCCCAGATTAAACACTGTTGTGGTGCCCTTGAGAAATAGTGAATTACCTGAGTAAACATCCAGTACACAGAGATTATAGGTCAAATGTAAGATATGTACAGTCACCACCTATATGCAGGAGAGAGCTAAGCACCGTATAGAAAAACGGCAGTTTGATATAATGTGTTACTGCGATTTCCAGTGAAATATTCATGGCAGCGTTTGTTATTCACGGCCTTCCCCACAGGCTCTGTCCCATAAAGCCGAAAATACACGGGGAAATTTGAAGTCAGCTGAAAAGAAATAAATAAAGCAGGCAGTCTTGGTATCAGACATGGGGAAAAGGAGAACTCTCTGAGGACGAGAAAACTTACAGAAATATAATGACATTTAGCTGCCAAAACAAGAAAGGACAGACTGACTCATCCTACGCTTTATCCGTGAAATCAAAGGGTACGAATTGCACGAGAGAGAATGGGAATCCGTTCTGAGCTCTCTTTTCTCCTTCAGAAAAACAAGGGTTTTTTTTCCCTCTGGGAGCCCACACTCCTCCCCTCTCAGCTCCCCTCAGCTCTGTCTGCTCCAGGGGCTTGTGCGAGAGCAGGACCTCCTTCTCACAGGAAAACATCCAGTTCACTCCCTTCATGCAGTTGATTTAACACTCCCTTTATATGTTTCTTAAAGCTGGCATAATTCACTCCAAAATGTGAAGAAAAATGTCTCTTAATATCAGCATATACTAGAAAACGCTATTATGTGGATGATACAGGTAAGAATGTCATCTTCCTTGCGTCACCCACTTGATAAGATAGCATCTGTCCCTAACAATGTAATTTTTACAAGTAATATATTATTAGAGCCATTCAAATGACTGGAACCTTGTGTAAAGAGAATGTATTTTTTAAAGTACAGAGATGTTTTATTAACGGAGGATCATTTTTAACACAGCTTTTAACAGAATATTTTTACCAGTAATATATTATTAGAGCCATTCAAATGAATGGAACCTAAAATGTGTGTAAAGAAAATGTATTTATGAAATTACAGCAATGTTTTATTAACGGAGGTTCCGTTTTAACACACAGCTATTAACTGAATATAAGTCCGTTTTTAGGAATCTAAATTTCCAGCAGCACACTAAGCGTTTTGTGTTTCTGAACCTGAACGTAACCATGCACTCCAATCAACTGAAATATGGAATGAACTTGTGTATTAGTTAAACATAAAATGAACTCAATACTTTTATAATAACTAACAATAATAATAACTGGTCTGATGTTTAATCATTTGATGTAAACTTCAGTAGTTTTTTAAGAATGAAAGTTATGCCTCTGCACTGCCACCCCATGATACATTTTTGGCCAAAAAAGCCCCTGTTGCCAGCAGAACTTTTATAACCCTAATGGATCGTTTCACTCATAATATTTTGTGATTTGGCAGCAAGCACGCAGAATAGTTTCTCACAATTCAAACTGGCTCGCTTATTCTGCTGAAAATTTATAATAAATAATTATGTGGCGTAAATAGATTGTGCGTTCAATGAATACAGAGCCAGAAAATCATCCTTATTCAAGTATTTATATTCCTAGTATTTTATTATAGCATCAGAGTACTTAAACAACATTTAAAAAGCAAGGATTCCATCTTACGGTTGTTCTATCACTATCTGTGATGTCAGTGCACTCATAAAACCTCTGACCCGCAGATTTATGGAAAGGATCAATTGGCTTCCTACACCCCTTTTTATTCAAGAGCAAACCCAGTGAGGAGGCGAGGAGAAGAGTATGCTGGAGTGGAACTTGGAAGACTGTTCACTAGCTGGTTCCAGCCCAGTGCAGGTGCAGTTGCTCCACACGTCTTACCCACCTCCTCCTGAACACGCCACTTGGCAAAGGCAAGGAGGTGTTTAAAAGATTAATCAGAACACATGTCGCTCTGCAATGCGTTTCCATTTTTTTTTAAACCCATAGAATTAGCACCATCTGTGATTACTGGGACTGAGAGAGAGGAATGTGGTGACGAGTGAATGTTTCGCGGCAATATAGCATGTTTTCATGGGTGAAGGTCGCCAATGTCGAGTCGCGCAAAGGTGCCGGTGCCAAGGTGAAAGGTGTGTAGTTGGCATAGCAGGAAACAGCAGATCGTCAAAAGTTTTCCCCCGTGAAATGCAAGACGGACACAAAACGCTCAGGGATCTCCACTTTCAGAGTAGCTGGTGGCCTAACCTGCCTAGACATTCAGAGAGTGGCACATCTCTAACCAGTGCCAAGGCCCAGTCACTCATAGGGCTGTTCCACACATCTCTGTGCCACTGGCAGAAGGCACACAAGCCTACTCCAGTACTCGGCCAGCAGGTCAAAGATAAGTTAAATGTCTGTCTCCGAGTCCTGCATTTGGGCCCATTCCAGTTTTGGAAGTCATTACAGTTTTAAGTCATTTGTACTTGAAAACTTAGGTTGATACAACTTAAGGAATATCAACTTATGTTTTCAAGTACAATGGATTTAAAACAACAATTCTAACAGCAGGTGGACTTGTTTTTAAATTCTTTGAACTTGACAACTTAAGCTGATAACACACATTAATAAGTTTGACTAAATTGATATTTTGAGTTAATCAACTTTGTGTCCAGAAGTTCACTTCACACAAAATTTTGTTTGCAGAATGTTGACTTATTTTTTATATCAATTTTTTACAGTGTAGAAACACTGACCACTACGCCACAGGGCTACTCAAAAGGGGTTTCTCTCGACTAACCCATTTGTTTGGGTGTGCGGAATTGATGTCAGTGCAAACATTCAGGCAATCTCTCAGGAAACCACAACAAAAAAATCCAGAGAAGAGAGAGAGAATGAACTGACCATGGAAATGCTCAAATGGAGTTGTCAGCTTAGAGCCAGCCCTGAGAAGCACCGGAACAAATTGCGCAAATCCGTCTTGTATCATGACAAGAGGGGCCTGGTAAATAACAGGGCAAATCAAATCCTATGTCAACCCTAATAAATATTACATACAGGAGTAACAGGAAAGCCTCTGTTTCTCATGGAGGCATTCCAACCCAAATGATATATCACCTCGTGGTCAGCCCTATCACATTTAATAATTTAACCTCTGTTTGGCTATGAAGGTCAAGGTTGAACCCGTTCTCTTTTGATTATGTTACTGATCTGGGGAAACAAGGCTGGTTTGGAATTACAAGGTAGGGCAGGGTTATAAAAGGGTCACGTTCAGAAAAGCCGCTTTCGACATTTGGCCGGGACATCGGGTGTTGACAAAAACATTCTTCTGAAAAGCGGTCGTGATTTACAACAAGCACAGTTAGTCATGCCACCCTTAAGCTCTCTTCTAGAAGATTTGGCCCCGCCCTCAGGTTTATTTAGCTAGCCACTTTGTACAAGATGATGTGAGTTCAGAGTGGCAGCAGGATAATTATTCCATCTGGACTCACCTTGAGAGTCTTGGATCGGCTGCCGAGCAGTTTCTCGATGTTGCTGGCCGCGTTCTCCACCAGCGCAGCTGCATCGTTTCTCTCCACCGTGAAGTGTATTCTCTCGTCTAGAAAGATCTGAACAGTGCAAAGAGATGCTTTTAACACTGCACGCAACTTCAATGCCCAAACGTTCGCTTCTTTACTGTGTATTTACAAGACATGCGTTCTAACTCTAATCTCTTGGGGGCAACTTAAGCATGGGCCAGTATAAGAAAATGACAGACTTGAGCAAAATGTAGAATTAGACTTTGAAACGCATCTAGTGTACGGGGTGGTAATTGAAACTGAACACGTCCACCATTCAAGAGGCGGCATAATTGTAAGGTCTACAAATCTTAGTATCGCCAGGCTGCTAGTGGCTATAGTGTTTTGTGACATAAGCCATGATTTTCAAGGGAAGCTGACTTCTGGTACAGATTGCGATTAGCATGCGAGACATAGGAGCGCAGCGAAACTGACTTCAAGGATTTCCTGGTCAAATTACCGCCGACACCTCGGCTGATTTACTGAGCCTCACAGGGGTGGCTGACAACTTGGTTGTCTATGGAGCAAGGCTGTTCCCCAGAGCCCAGCATCTGCTGGCAATAAGGCATTCTGTGTATGCGTTTGGGAAAATACCACAAGAAAAGCAGGCAGGCCACTCACATGAGCCACTGTTCCTCCAGTATGCTAAGATGTTCTAATGCCATTACAGCTATTTATAGTTATGTACATAAGGTGAGGCAAGAGGGGGATCTACATGCATGGTTACATACATGTTACATACATGTACATGCATTTATACATACACAGATTACGCATACATATGGCCATAAGAGCTCTTTAAGTTCATGCCAAATGCTGGCCTTCAGTGCAGCTCACACCAGCACCCCAGGAGCACTACAGCTGGAGTGTGTTTGTGTGTGTGTGTGTGTGTGTGTGTGTGTGTGTGTGTGTGTTTGTGTGTTTGTGTGTGTGTGTGTGTGTGTGTGTGTTCACCCCTTCATCCACTTTGCTCTGATCCAGTGATTATTACAATCCTCTGAGGAGACGTGTATCAGCACACACAGTCTGTGGGAGGGGCTCGGGCAGCTGACTAAAACACACCCTTCCCCTGGTGGTGTCCAATTGCTGCTGACACCCAGGCGCAGACAGCCAATCACACGTCAGCTGAGGCTGACGCTCAAACCTGCCACTGTAGTGACCGGCCTGCCCCGGGGACAAATGAGCGTCGCAAGCATAAATGAGAGTGTGCAGAGCAAGTTCTGTCAAATAACTCTTGCTGTGCCCGACCAATGGTCAGTCTCATCAAACGCATGTTCTCATACTCAACCAATCACGTGCACACATCACTAACGGAGCGCCCCTTTTAAAAGCGAGACTCAGATCTCTCCCATACTGCTCTGGCTGCGCTGCTCTTGCTTCGCTGCTTCTTGTTCTAAAAAATATTTTGGTGCTCACCCTACACCACCCCAGCTACCTTGGGTAGTACTGGGGCTTTTAGTATATCTCCTGTTTGGTAGGGGAGATTTGTCGCGCTCCCTGTTTGATAGGTAGTAGTACATAGAGCAGATCCATTCAGCACCAAACCAAAGTATTATATATTCATTCATATATTAAATACGTGAGTTATCTTGACATAAATGCCTTTACCGACCGAGTAGAGTCACTCAACAGCGGTCTTTGAAAATTTGTCCAAGCTTAAAGAAATAAATAAATACACACCAGATTTGGGTTCAATTCCATGGTGTCAAATGAACTGTCAAATTCAGTTGGTTTGCAAGATTTTTTGACTCATTTCCCGAATGAAGTGAATTGAAAGGGCGCTGAGCCCAACCCTGACAAGTGTAGCCCTTTTCCGTGAGTGTGCTGGGAGAGAAAACAGCACCGCTGCATTAAAACCCACCTGGGTGAAGGTCTTCACTCCACTCGCCTTCTCAGCCAGGCTCACCAGATCGTTCTGCATCTGATCTACCCAATCCTTGACTCTGAAAAGAGACAGACACATATATAGTCCAATCAGATCGACGGCAGGCAAGAAACTCCCCTGACAGGAAACATGCACTGGCACTGATAGCACCGAGCCCCCACCATCCGCACCCCTTCAATCTGCTTTTATGAGCTTTAGGTTAATCAAGTTTATTAGTTTGAGTCGGGGGCCTTTTTCTGATTATGGAAGCCGGCGTCAAAGACTTGGGTTTAATAAAACTAAAAAAGAGAGAAAAAAAACATTGCTGGTTGACTTGTCTTAGCTCAGTTGTGAAGGTGGTTCCAGAAGGCAATGCATAAAAAAACTGAAATTAATAAGCAAAGAGACATTTCTTAACATGACAGCATACAGAACAAGATAATAAATACTGAAACTGAAAAATAGATGAACATCTGTTTGATCTGACATATTTTTTGTTACATCTCTGAAAACATAGTCCATAAATCTTAGGAGATGTAACCGGTGCAATAGCTCTGTTTCTTCTGAATTGAAAGCGCTTAAATCAAAGACACTGAGATTAGCACCGACCGTATGAGTATTGCCGGCTCAGCTATGGCTTTATACTGTATATTGAGTGCTGACCATGCCATGGAAATACACAAGCCTCTTTTCCGTGTTCCATTTTCTTATTTTAATAATAATTTCTAACTAAAATGTGTTTTTTTCATACCTGCGAATCAGACAGTTATAAGTACAGGAACACTGGTTTGTCTTCTTTGAACAGAAGCAGAGATCATATTTGGTTTGCTTGGTACCTACTTATCTGGGCATTCCGTTTCTTTTTGAGGGTGCTATCCTCTGGCAGAGATGGGCACTACTGGTGGTAGCGGCCATCTCTACATGGCACCACGCATGTGTGACTCGGGTCAGGCACTTCAAAGACAGCCTCTGTAAGGCCATCCATGACGCTATACCCGGAAGCATTCCACTTTGGCGGTTCGAACCTTAGAGTATATAATTCGTAGAGACAGCGATGCCAGTAGAAACCAACGGGGAGTTTTCATTTTGCGCTCATGTCACATGCGCGGTTGTGTCCTTGGAGTCACATGTACAACGAGAATGGTGCAGAAAGTGACGTGAAGATGGGTATGTCTTCAGAAAAAAAATAAGCAATTTTGAAATAAATTTTAACATGAATATATGAGTACATTTTTTTTGCTGTCAAAAATTAATGGAGCCTAATGGGGAAACTGGCTTTTTGAGCGCAATTATAGATTGGTGAGGGCGGCATTATATCTGGTGCTGAGGTTCAGAGTCGAAAGCTGGCCCCATTGTTCAAGCAATACAAACAAACAGTCGGAGAACAGAGAAACGTCAAAACTAACGAACAAAACCGAGCACACTACAAACAATGACAAGTTCAACAAAATACATTAAACCAGACATTTACGCGTATGTGTGTGCATGTTACGGTAGTGAATATACTCCCACTGTTTGAGTGGATTGGAAGGGGGTTTGTTTGTGTGTGTGTGTGTGTGTGTGTTTTACTTTTTTCCTCATTTCTAACACAACATGATGAGCCAGGCAGTCACTGAGAAATAATACTCAAGTGAGGGACGGAATAAATGTAAAATGTTTGTTGATAATGACAAAATACCCCGTGGTTGGGCAGAAGACAGCCATTAGCCCCCCACCTCCCATCTCCACTCCCCTCCCCCAAAAAAAAAAAAAAAAGTACTACTACCAAACACAGAGCCCAAGGATGCAAATGGAAGATGGTGTGTGTGTTCATTCAGTGGCTGTGTCATTCAGTGGCTGTGTCATTCAGTCAGTGACCAGAATGCTGAATGCTGTCATCCCTATAATTTTTTTGAAAGATGCCGTTAACATTTTGTGTGCATAAATTATTAATTACTGATTCATTATTCATTAGGCTGACATGGTAATAGTGATTATGTAATTAATCACTTTATACGTCTGGAATGGGACTATAGCATGCATGCAAAATGTATTAATATAACAACACAGGTTAGGGGGGTTAAACAATGTTTGCAGTGAAATACCTGCAACATAAATGCTATGGCGTGTCCAGCTGAAATGGGATTGTTAGTACAGTGCTCGGTTTTTAAAAAAAGGCAGAGTAGAATAAAATGCAGTGCTGTGGAATTTTTGGAAAAACAAATATTTGAAAATCCATCCAGCCTTAAACTTGAATTGTTTAAGAAGCAAGTGGCTAAAAACAATGTAGACAGATAATGGAATATTATTATGTATAAGTCAGTCAAGAGTATCAGAGTAACCAGGGTCTATATTTCATGTATTTGCCAGCTGATATCTCACTGCAACTGTTTCTCTAACCGCAGTGGTGAAGGATGCCATACATAATGTATTGGATCGTATTGTCGTGCTGCACATTTAACAAAGAGTCCTCAGAAATATAGCCCTAACCACACATGTACATGCCCGCTGAATTCTAATGTGTCATTTTATCCATTGCATCATTGCAGTAATTCTCTGTCTTCCAGTAATGTATTCAGCTGCCCTGTTAAAAACACTATATGCATGGAGGCCATTTGGCTTTAAAAACACTGGGCCATAATTCCTGGGGAAGATTGCCATAATGTTTCTCAGGAACGAGCAGCATTTGCTTATTCTTAGTACTCACTGGTGTACATGGATCAAATAAGTGGTCTGAAATAACGTAGATCCTGGTAAAGCATTCCTGACCTTTCTTTTAACATTGTTAGTGATGCCATTGCGGCATCACACGACCTGTTGCAATATCCCGCTTGAGGTTTGCATCGCACGTGCTGTGCCACAGTATGGGAAACTGTTGCCACCAGTTACGGTCACTTATAGCAACAGAGCAACACTCTGGGGGAAGTGATGCAGGCTGGGGTGGAGCCATTGGTTTCCCTGAGATGAGGGTAACCATGTGATGTGGTTGCCTTGAAGCTAGCCTGAGGGCAGCCATATGAAGGGTGTAGGGCCATGGACTGGAAAGTAGCAAGTGGGGGATGGCGTTCAAACAGTAGGTTTTGCTGTTTTTGTATTTGGGTCTTAAACTTTATTTCAATGGTCAAAGTGCCATTATTATGATTATGATTATGATTATGATGATTATTATTATTATTATTATTATTATTATTATTATTATTATTAATAAATAAACATATACCAGTGTGGGCCACTGGTTGTTTCTCAATGGGATCCTTCCTGGACACCATTATGGAATCGCACTTTGTCTTATTCATCTAACTGGTGTGATTACATAATAACCTTCATAAGATATGCTCATTCAAAGTGACAATATTTGCACAGCTTACATTATACAAACAATCCAACTGCTGTACAGGTTGACTGCCAAATAAATTGTGGTTGCAAGTAGTACAGCACACAGACAGAAGATGTGAATGTGTAGCTACACTTTGAGCCTCTAAAGAACGTGGATCTCCAGGGTCAGTTATGGATGCTACTAATATGCAAAGAAATTGGTCCAATAATGAAAAAAATAGGCATCAAAATGACAAAAACATAGTGTATCCAAACAGTTTAACGAAACATTTTGCCAATTTTAGAAACCATAAAGGAGGTAAATTACATGTTTTGTGTGATGACCCCAAACCAGCTATGTCATACACTATTGACAGCTCATCTGTTGCCATATAAAACATGAAAAAATGCTGTTTTAATCTGCTTATTCCTGCTCAATGAAAAAAGGGACCATCTGAGTTCAAGGCAGTTTGTTTTTACAAGAATATTCTAGAAACTGTAGTGGGGTAAAAAAAAAAAATATATATATATAAAGCACTTACTGAGTTGAGCAGATGGGAGGAAAATATGAATGTTGTGTTAGTAAGATGCGATCTCTGTAAGTGCACATTAAGGGATGGTTAGTGAATGTTGTGTTAGTAAGATGAGATCTCTGTAAGTGCACATTAAGGGATGGTTAGTGAATGTTGTGTTAGTAAGATGCAATCTCTCTAAGTGCACATTAAGGGATGGTTAGTGAATGTTGTGTTGGTAAGATGAGATCTCTGTAAGTGCACATTAAGGGATGGTTAGTGAATGTTGTGTTAGTAAGATGTGATCTCTGTAAGTGCACATTAAGGGATGGTTAGTGAATGTTGTGTTAGTAAGATGTGATCTCTGTAAGTGCACATTAAGGGATGGTTAGTGAATGTTGTGTTAGTAAGATGAGATCTCTGTAAGTGCACATTAAGGGATGGTTAGTGAATGTTGTGTTAGTAAGATGCTATCTCAGTAAGTGCACATTAAGGGATGGTTAGTGAATGTTGTGTTACTAAGATGTGATCTCTGTAAGTGCACATTAAGGGATGGTTAGTGAATGTTGTGTTAGTAAGATGCGATCTCTGTAAGTGCACATTAAGGGATGGTTAGTGAATGTTGTGTTAGTAAGATGAGATCTCTGTAAGTGCACATTAAGGGATGGTTAGTGAATGTTGTGTTAGTAAGATGCGATCTCTGTAAGTGCACATTAAGGGATGGTTAGTAAGCAGCAAACAAATCTGACAGCTCACTCCATCCCGTAGAAATATGGCTGCGCTGCTCCTTATTGCATTGGGCTGTATTTTTATCCTGACTGTAAATCTCGCTCTGACACTGGGGCAGACTTACCCTTCAAGGGCATTGTGTCCCACACGCAGGCTTCTGCAGACGACTGTGGGGGTGCGGACGGGGCGCAGCAAGTTCCGCTCCCTACGAAACGGACACCCTCTGTCGCCGGCCCGAAAACGTGGGCCGCGTGCTCTGCACGTGTCGTCCCGACGGAAACGGTCAGTTACCGTTAGTTTAAGGTAATTAGTCTATTTATAATGGATCAAGGAGTAATCATAACACAATTTTTTTCTGAGTTGGCTTTCAGTAGCTTCTTATGCAGACTGTTTAATTTTGTCTTCCACATTGACTTTACCATGCTATATTATTTAGCAATGTTATAAATAAGTACTACCACTTTATCTCATTTTGATAATATTTCAAGGTCTGATAATGAACTTTAATTATTGAAATAAGTGTGTAATCCTTTTAATGCTTGCATTTCTGGATCAGTGATAAAAAAAGAGCTTGATAAGACATAATTGCATGCAGGGGCGTCGTAGTGGGGGGACAAGTGGACCTGACCACCCAGGGCCCCAAGGTGGGGAGGGGCCCCCAGAAGGTCCGTACTAAAGAGTTTGCATTGGGAAGGGGGCCCAGAGAGACTGCCTTTGCACGGGGCCCAGAATGTCATGCTACGCCCCTGATTGCATGTACAAGTGCAGTTTCATATCCGTTCATAACTTTGAAGTTTGTACCTCTGAAGTTCTACTGTATAAATATAAAGAGCAACCCAGCTTAGCAGCACATTAGTGAACTCTGAAAGAATTCCCCTGTTATATCGCCCTCATGGGGAACCTCAGTTCATGCTGTCCCAATGTACGGCTAAAGATCCTTTACATAAGGATCAAATCTATATTCATATATCATTGAGTAGCATTAACGCCAGACAAACTGGCTATTGAAGTGAAAAAGGACAATGCACACATTCAATTTGTGTTGCTTAAATTGAAATGCACTGTGGCTAGATTGTTTATCAGTGTTTCTTTAGTTTTTTGTAGCAGGAGCTAGAGACTGAGAGTCAATACTGCCACACCAATCGCCTCAGCCTTAGGCAGTCCGTCTGTTCTAACTGTAAACAAGCAGACCTGTGTGAACAGCAGTAATGAGGTCTACAGGGAGAGGGGACCGGCCATACAACCTGTCGTACTGTGTGCTCGCATGTCTGAGTTACCTTAGCACGGACGTGCACGCACACACACACACACACCCGCATGCGCACTCACATGCACACACATGCACACACTCGCACACGCGCACACGCAAACACAGAAATCATCCACAAAATCTGCTCGTAATTCTGTGGCGCTGCTGCATGTGGACACTGGGGTTTCACTGTATCCATGATGACAAAACGAAAAGGAAACATCTATCATTTCCCCTTCGAGCTAAACACGGTTCACTTTCAATGCAGCTGTCAGAGAAAGACGGGGGGCTTGTTTCCACACGAGCGTACAGAGAAAGACTGGGGGCTTGTTTCCACACGTGCGTACAGAGAAATAAAAGGTAAACAGGAGCGCAGAAAACAAAGGCAGCTATCAAAGAAAGAATGCATGGAAAATGATATTCAGTGCCCTCGTCCAGCCACCTGAAGCATGGCCAGAATGTCTCCGCCCCTCGTCCCATAGGAGGAGGAGCAGAGCCAAAACTGTCCTGTGAACTGGGATCATTTATTGTTGCTTGTCAGGGACTGGCAAGCACCATTCATAAAAGTCTCATAAGAGTCTCAGAGTGTCTGTTTTTTCCCGCGTCTTAATTTGTGTGCCTACAAGGGGCCCCTCATTTCCTGTGTCTCCGCTTGTGTGCCTACAAGGGGCCCCTCATTTCCTGTGTCTCCGCTTGTGTGCCTGCGAGGAGTCTGTGTTTTTCCTGTGTCTCTGCTTGCGTGCCTGCTAGGTGTCTGTCTTTTCCCACATCTTAATTTGTGTGCCTGCAAGGGGCCCCTCATTTTCTGTGTCTCTGTTTGTGTGCCTACAAGGGGCCCCTCATTTCCTGTGTCTCTGCTTGTGTGCCTACAAGGGGCCCCTCATTTCCTGTGTCTCCGCTTGTGTGCCTGCTAGGTGTCTGTCTTTTCCCACGTCTTAATTTGTGTGCCTGCAAGGGGCCCCTCATTTTCTGTGTTTCCGTTTGTGTGCCCACAAGGGGCCCCTCATTTCCTTTGTCTCCGCTTGTGTGCCTAAAAGGGGCCTCTCATTTTCGGTGTCTCCGTTTGTGTGCCTACAAGGGGCCCCTCATTTTCTGTGTCTCCGTTTGTGTGCCTACAAGGGGCCCCTCATTTCCTGTGTCTCTGCTTGTGTGCCTACGAGGAGCCCCTCATTTCCTGTGTCTCCGCTTGTGTGCCTGCTAGGTGTCTGTCTTTTCCCACGTCTTAATTTGTGTGCCTACGAGGAGCCCCTCATTTCCTGTGTCTCCGCTTACATGCCTGCAAGGGGCCTGTCTTCTCCCATGTCTCTCTGTGTATGTACCTGTGAGCATTCCAAGAAAATGCTGCTTCCAAGACGTGATCAAACAGGATCTGCGGCTTTATGCCAAGCGAGCTGGAGCTTATGGATGCACAAGACAGATGGAAAAATCGCTTCAGTAAACATTTGCCAAAATGTTAGTGCCCAAATATGAGGATGACCTCATAGCCAAATCCAATGATGAGTCTAGTCACGTAACCAGTTATCTACAGTTCAATCCAGTCACCATCATCCAGGTGTATTCATGAAGAAGGCCTTTAATTCCTTTTTTTTCAGTTCTGGAAGATTAAAATATTTGCCACCTACAGATTTAACTCAAGACAGAATGTTGCTGGTGCACTGTCAATTCTCACTGGCTGCCTGCAGCAATAGTTTATATAAGTAGTGAAATCCCACATACTGCGTAGTATTTATCATCCTGACCTGAGAACATGTGGCTAATCATCTGCAACTGCAATTTCTCAAAATAGTGCATTTTATGAGACCTTGTGCTTTTTGTTAAAAAAAACCCTAAACAAACTGAATAAAACTTAATAAACTTTCACCTGTTCCAGGAGTCCACTGTAAAACAAAAAGCTATCTATGTATCAGTTCATGCCTCTTTGACACGGTATCCTAAAAGACAATTCCACGGCATTGTATGTGTCATGGCCGTGGTTTTTCTGAGTAAACGTGGCCGTCTGGCCCATCTCTCGCTCCCTGTAGTTGACCGCAGTGTTAGAGGCACAGGGGGAACAGTGGGCAGGGTGTAGCCAAAAGGTCAGCCAGGGAAAAGCCGCGCACGCCTGCCTGACGCCGTCAGAGTGAGGCTGGAACGGGCCATGCTTTTCTCCAGTCCATTTACTCCAGTTAAACACGGTTACTACCAAGCAGGACATGAAAAGACTGGCCTCAGATCCATTCCTGGAGGGACGCATATGGGATATACTGAGGGGCCCTATCCCCCACCCCCGCTAAAAAAAAGCACAAACACCACTAGGAGGCTAAGTAGGCAGTCACTTTTAGGTAGGGAACTTTTGTTTGTTTGTTATGCAATGCTTTCATTTAGCGTTCCAGTACCCACATTCCCTGTTCAGTGTATGGAATATCTTTGTGGAAACCTAGTATGTGTTCTTCTTCTGTGACCCCAATGCAATGGGAGCTTTCAGCTGCCCAAGAGCCTGCTTACGGTGCTATATCCTCTGTGTTTAGGGAGCATTTATGGATTTCCAACAATGAGGGCAAACCTTTTCAGAGATCTGCCAGGATGCCACACGCTACCAAAATGTAATTTAACGTTCAAATAACTGCTCGACCCGACCGACGTTTTGTGCATGAAGCCAGGCTGCGTTCCATCCTCATGGAAGATCAATAGTAAAGTGATTACTGTGTTTAAGCAAGATGATTGGTTGAGAAAGGAGTCAAAGGACATGACTCAAAGGCTTTGTGTACTTTGCCGCTGAAAGAAAAGAAGAAAAAAAAAACTACCGCCTGTTCAAGTGGAATGCGCGTTCATCCGATACGAGGAGCGAACAGAACACACAGTTTTATAATGTCTTATTGTGAGATAGTGAACAGAACGCACACACAGTTTTATAATGTCTTATTGTGAGATATTACCGTTTTAATACGGTTGTACTTGACACCATGTTAGCATCAGCCCACACAATTTAATATTGATTGCAAGGTTGAGATGCCCCATTATTTCCAGGTTGATGCTATTTGTGGATAATACAAACTACTATGAAGTGGAAACTAAGCAAACTGCATGTGCTGAGGGAAGCAGTCTTCCATTTTACCGTCAAGGCCTGTATTGTAAAAGGTGCAAAATGTGAACTGAAACAGTACCAGAGACACACAGGCTGTCTCTGTAATTCTCTGGGAATATGAAACACAGAGAAAAGTGTTTGGGTTTCTGCATGGCCGGTCTTTCCAAGCGGTCATTAACTTAGGAGTGTCCTTGGTGCAAGACATCCAACTGCACCCTTTTGGTGCTGTTAATTCCTCAGCACTGAGATTTTATTTAAACAACCCAAATTTAATTTCAAAACCTAAATAGAATCCGATTAAAACAGCAGACAGTCCAAGGTGCTTTCAAACAGGACGCTAGACCTGAATTCTAAAAAATAATAATACACAGCAATGCACTATAACATGGGGAAGGCAACCCTGGTTATAAAGTGTCGGTGATGGTTCTGGTTTTTGTTACATCTGTGCTTCATCACAAAAGTTTGATTCTGAATATTCTGTATGGTGAAACTTTGAGTGCCTCCAGCACATGGTCACCTGTAATGATTAAAATTAATCCAGTCTTTTTAGTTATAGGTTTGGATGGAGCAAAAACCAGGAACGTCTCCAGCACTCCAGGACCAGGGTTGGCTACCCCTGCTCTAGAAATACACATGGCCTGTGGCTAGATCTAGCACGTCCTGTTTACTGTGGATCGGAAGAGGTAAATGATTTAGCGGGAAACCAACGTCTGTGATTGATACAGCTTTAGCCGTCGTCTATTAATCATTTACCAATCAGCAAACTGCAGGTGTTATGAGCCCGCCATCACACAATCCACATTTCCCACATGGAGAGATAATATTACAGAATGGCACTTTATCACCTGTTTGGGGGTGACATCACACACTAAGGTGACTATGAGAAAATCCTATTCTGTGAGTATGATTGGTGTTCCTAAAATAAATCAGCCCTGCATGGGGCGCTTTTATATAGCTGTCCGTACATGACTATAACCCACGGAATGCAGAGGGCCTAGCGTTCTAATACGTCCTGGCGTCCAGCTCCAAAAGAGAGGCACGGCTAATGACAGCTCAGAATTTACTAAGCCCCAACAACACTTGTCCTGCGTATCTATTTGCAGAATATATTTGGCGCGAGCGGCTTTTATCTCCGCTTCCTAAAAAGCAGTGTGCTATGTGTCACAAGACTCGCAGAATTTACCGATCAAAACCACGAAAGCCTACTTTGGTGTAAACAATGTGGCCCGTGTTTTCACAGATCGCAATCCCTGGTGTAACGAGGCAACAAATCTTGGACGTGTTTTAAGTGAAGTGCTTATTGTAGATGGGGGGGGGGGGAATACACTGTGTACCTATTTGCCGTTATTTCCATACGCATTTATAAATGGCTGTGTAGTACTTATAAAGGCATTATATATCTGTTGCAAAGGAATGTACATAGAAAGTGTAACCTAATTATATTACATGTACTCTTCCCTTCCTGGAGCTCTGCAGGGGTTATTGTAGCAAATGTTAGTGATCAGTTCTTACGCTCTCAGGCTGGTAACGTTGCACACAGTTAATTTGGAAAAATGAAGTATTGGTGTAAAAGCATGAACAAGAAAATTAACATATACATATTTTAATGATTTCACCTCCCCCGCATAGTATTTAATGATGTGGCATTACTTGAAATAGAATGTCTGTTGGCACGTCGCTAGCGCTGTTTAATAATTACGTGTTTCTCTCATTATTCACCAGAAAGGGTAGAAGCTCATTAAACGGAACAACTATACATTATATATTTATATATTGCATTATATAGAATAGTTCACCCAGGATGGCATTAAACGTACGTCACAACAAAACTGCCCATTTTAATGTGCAATTATTTTATTATATGTGCAAGTATACATGCAAATTGAAGATAATTTACTTGATGTAGTCCTTAGGAAAGCCTCTCAAATGTTGCTGTGATCCACTGCTGTAGCAGTTACTGCCATTTACCTGACAGATCAGACAGCCCAGTGAGAAAATTAAAACAATTATTTTTATAGGACACCTGCAGACCCCCATAGAAGATATAATTCTGTATGGTTGAAGGTGGCGATTATCTAACCTGATAAAATAAACACCCACACGCCCACCCCCACAGCATCAAATCCCGCTTGTTTCTCTCTGTAAGCCATTTGTGTTTGGGTTTGCCACAGGAACGCCCTACGCATGTAACGTATGGATTCGGTTCAAGAGCAAAATTTGCAGTCATGTGCTCTGCTGTACACAACAGAACACATCCTCTACACAGGGCAAATGAGGCCTTTCTCATGTGCACGTTTAGGCCCTGTGTGTCGAGGCCCTGTGGGTGGCAATCTTCCTGACTTTTTGTTTTCTGAGGAACAGTCACCATCTCTGGTAGCCATGTGTGATCACTTTCAACGTGAACAAAATAAACATGCATGCTCCATAGGCCTACAGGTATTTGTGTAAGATGCAGAGCCCAAGTGTCACATTAGGAATTAATGAACAAAAAGTATTTTTACTTACTTATGGTCCAAAGATAAAGGGACTTTTATTTCACAGTGTGACGGTTAACCCATATCAACGCATAGGCCTTTGTTCTGATCACAACCTTTGGATAAAAGATGAACCCCCCAATAAAATTATAACTCTGTCTTCGAAGCATAAGTAAGTGTACAAGTTTTTATTCTTTATTTCCTATCTGATACTATATCATGATAATCTAATGGGCCTATATCTTAGATTTACAAACTGGCCCAGAAACAAATCAAATTTAACCAGACAGAAGCCACAGAAGCTATGTTCTTATGTCTGCCATTATATGACATTAAGCTTGCAAGCTAAGTGATTGATGGCTCCTGAACAAACCAACCGCAAACAAGCCCTGAAGATGTAAAACAGATGGGAGTGTGTGTTCGGGAATATAAATGCACTTCTAGAATACGGTAGCTAGGCCTGATATTCACCTCATCGTAAAACGTGTTGTTTGAGACCCAGTAATGTGATTCTACTTATCTAAGAGGAAATGAGATCTATCGTTCTTGTACTGTATCCATGACTACTGATTCTGGGAATGAACTTCACATCTTTAGTGTATATCCAACTGCAGTTTGTTACATCAACTACAGGTTCTTACACTGGAAGCTGAAAGCTTGCTTCTCTTTTAGCAACGAGTTTGAAATAGTTTGGAACTCTGAAATGTGCATACCTTTGAAAGTGACACCACATTTCCACCGCTGCAGCAAGATCAAGCGATGAGATTTAAGGTGGACTGACGTTATGAGGGGTTTCTGAGAGTCCCAACTGGAACAGGTGACATTAACATAGCCTAATGCGCAGGCCTGCTGGACATTAAAACGTCCTGGATTATGCACAGAATGGCTCTACACTAAGAGCAAAGTCCCAATTTCCTGACCTCATTAGGCTTCTGGGGCCTTGCTATTAGATCTCATTAACAATGACTCTTTCGGTAGAGACGGGGACAGGTTTTTCGAAGAGATTCCTGTTACCACCTCTGGAAGGAAAACCTCAATTAAAAAATGCGAATGCCCCCGAGGGTGTTTTATATATTCAGAGAGAATAAGTAATGGAGTATAAAGTGTCACGCCGACAGACGTGGTGTTTATTTTTACCTGCCGTGCCACAGGGGAGGAGAAAGAGGCCTCACCTGAAACAGTCCTCTCCATCCCCACTCGTCCCTCTCCCAGTGCCCCTCTAGAGTACCACCCTAAATGCATCTGACCACAGGGTTTACATCTCGCCAACAAGTATCCAAATCCCAATCGCAATATAAGGCCCAGATTCAATCTAAAACCAATGTTTCATCCTTCAGTGTGCTCTTGTCTGTACATCCTGTAATGCTATGCATGTACTGCCATCCTATTTAAAAAGAGATATTATAGCACACACTAGACTTATAATGTTGTACAGACAACAGAATGCTTACAACTGTTGCTAGGGATGCAATAGTTATGCCTACATACACATACATTTCTGATAGATCTGCATTGATGCACAAACACATTATTAGTAAGATTCACAACTTTTGTATTCACTTGTCTGCAACCATTTATCTTACCTCAATGTGATTTTCCTTGTCTTCACAGTCTATACATAATGAATTTCAGTGGTTTGACTACTATGGTAATGTGGTATACGTACGATTTACCACAAATGAGTCGCACGGAATCCACAGCTTCTTCTGCTTTCTATTTCACAGACTACGTTTAGCTGAAGAACTTACATCCCATCACAGCAACTTTGAAACTCACGACATCATATTATTCTACATCAACTGGTGTCCTTGCGTCGAACCGCCGCTCGTTTACCGTGCTGTGCGTCACTTCACTGACTCACACCCTGATTCAAAGTTAAGGACAGAGCACATTGCGATTAGACTGAATCCTGACCTAACCTCTCGCACGGACAGACAGCGTGAGAGGCCTGTTTGCCGGGTATAAATAGATTAACATATCTATACCCTTGCAGTAAAAATGACTGATCACAATCTCTCTCAGGTCTCTGGCAGATGTGGTTGAGTGCTCCACTCACAGGAGCAGGGCAATTTCAAAAGGAGGCCCAGCACTTTATCGAACCCGCAGAGCTGTTTAAAAGCAGACTAATGCGCCCCAGGTATTCGCCGGACCACAAACACCCTGCCATTAAGATTACGATCAGAAATGTGGGGCCACATGCATTTTCAGCTAAAAGCTTTCATGGGCTCGTCCCCCTGACACACAACCTTTCACAGGCTCTCAATGGCCTATAGTACGTTTCATTCTTGAAGCAAAGCAAGCCTTTTTAATATACCATCACACACGACTGTTTAATATCCAATGCAAGTAGTCGAAAGGTTTTGTTTTTTTTAGGGGTTTTTTTGCGCGTTAATCACGGTGCCAGCAATAAGAAAATGTGGAGGTTACAAAAAAAAAAAAAAGATATTCATCGACGTACCATAACAAGAACGGAACCTTATTAATTCTCCGCACAAAGCCCGCACATCTCCTGCTATGTGAAAACACTTGACGAAACTCAATTAGAGCTCAAGGTTGCAACGCTGTGGAAAAAAACAGTGGAAAAACTTGCAGCCATCTACAGATGATATTCCTGTGGGGGGGGGGGGGGTGCAGCCCCATGGGGTTTACTGGAAAACACATCAGAGATCTTACTGAGGGCGGGGCCAGAGAGCACAACAGGAAGCGTATGTGTGGCGCATATGGACAAGCACACAAACAAAAGGTATTTAAATCCTGATGAAAACAGGAAAACAGTCGTATAGGAATTGATCATTGTTTTTTTTTTTAAAGCATATTCTGTATAATGGAGTATTAGCAGCCCTTCCTTTAAAAAATACAGTTGAATTTGTGAGTAATTATAATATGCGTAACGCCCAAGATAAAACCTAACAACATTTCCTTCAAGCATATCATATATAGGAACATTTTCATTTCTTAAACATCTATTATGGCACATGTAAGGAAACTGTATTCTTAGACGGCCTTTTAAAATATTTCACTTGAATACATTTTTTTTTCTGCATGAGGCAGATAATTAAAGTGGGAGCTACCCTTTCATTAGACTGCTTTATTAAGCAGATCAATAGCCCAGGCTGCAGTTTAACAGAACGTTGCACACACTACGCATGTCTAGGCCTTTATTTCCCAAGTTATACAGCACAGCCCTAGGGGATTTACACAGCCTGTTATCATGACACCCTCTGGAAGAGTGGTAAACAAAGCTGGAAACCCCAAAAATGTGACTGTACCCTCATGTCCCAGTCCTGTGTCAGGCCTGCGTCCGCCTCGCTCAGCCCGACAGCCAGTGACAAACCGGACACTTCACAGAGCCGCTCGCAGGCTTTCGGGGCACGGATCGTCACCGGGCGTCGGTTTCATGTCACGTGACCAGGATTTGGTATTTGAGGCTACGTAGGTTGACCAAAAGGATCTGTTTTTCACTCACTTTCAGCATGATCCCTGTCTAATGAGGGCACATGATTGGTGGAGACCGAGTGACTGCACAACGCAGGGACGGCACAGGGTCAGTTTCCAAGCAGACAAAGAACAATATAGAACAGCTACACTTCAAAGATACCCAAGATGTTCTCTCTAAGATTATCAGTAGGTGATATCACTTTGGCTTGTATGCCTAATTGAAGTTAGCCTGGGTAAAAAGGGTCAATAACCGTTTGCTCCAGGGATAGTATTGTTGGATATAATTGGACAAAAATGATAATGGTCTGAGCAAGGCAGAAGTAAGCGAGGCTTTGATCCTTGTGTGCAGCCTGTCAGAGCCAAAGCTAAGATGGCCAAGGCTCGACACAATCACACACTCACCTCTTTCAGCCCTATTATAGGTGAGAGAGGAAATCAGGGTGGGACTGATAGGGGCCTCTAAATGGGAGAAGGTTCCCCACCACACACAATCTCTACAGCCAGAGGCACGCTCCGTGCCGCATTTGATCGACAACAACATTTTATGGTCACGGAGCCCCATTTCTCTGGGCAACTGAAAAGGAACAGTTCTGCCCCATCTCATGATCCACCCAAAGCACGGACACCATCTTCACCTGCGGTTTATGGGCAGGATTGCATTAACCTTTAGAATGTATTATCTTCACTTAATTTCATACAGAACCGGGTGGGCTTTTTTCCTCCTTTTACTGCCTAGATTCAATCAACATTTGTCCTTAACTTTGACCAACAATATTATTGCTTCTCTACACGCACGGTCTGGCGAGTTCATTTTTAAGACCACGTTGAGATCTTGCCAGTCAGACTCTTGAATTTAATTAGGAGACAAAGTTAAGGACACAGAGGTGACTGAACCCTGGCCATTGTCTCCTCGAGAGGGGAAGAGGGGGGCAGTCCTCAGCCTACATCAGCTCATCAGGATGGGTAAGCTTGCAGTAAAAGAAAGGCTAATCTACTCAGCTGGATAATGGCGGGGCATAAAATGGAATTACATTCAAATTGAGGGAAATGGGAACTTGATCCTGGGGGAGGCGAATGGTGATATGAAACCAAGAATAAACTACCATCATCCCCCATGGTCCGATACTGGATCTGGCTATTGGTAGATTAAAGCTCAGGCATCATTATGGGTCATTAAATGTACCATTGCACTTATCAGAGATTTAAGGGGTATATTCACCAGCATTCTGGCCAAAACCCCAATTTTACCAAACTGAACCCCAATCCTTCAGTCTCACTGCTTAGATTTTCTGGTCCAAAATGGCCACTGTATATCTCGTTGATGGAGAATAGCATGTGTGTTTGTGTGTGTTTATCTGGGGGGAGCTGCTGGTACAGTAAAGCTAGTCAAGATCTATGAAAAGTGCTGCACAAGTCGAATAATCACCATTAGATTCAATGCAAGGCGATTTTTGTGCCTGAAAGTGACAGGCTCGTACTGTGGTTTTGATGAATTTCCGATAGATTTCCAAGGCACCGTTTAGACTGTTTACTCTGGGCTCGAGCGATCAGGTCTAAGACAACAGCGAGCCATTGGAAGCCTCCGGAGTCCCCAGTCGAACCCAGGCTGCCATCCGTGGTGACACTGTTCCGCTCCCCCAATCACAGCTATCAGGGTTTACTCCCAACCTCCGAGTGAATTGAGTGGACGGGACTCCTCCGCAGCACTACCTAATAGAGCCTGCTATTAGGCCCCGCTGTTCTGCTGTCAGAGATACCGGCGGAGAACTCGCTCACCACAGGATCCTCACAAGAACATTCATCACCAGGAGCCTCTCTTAGCTACAGCCCCATTAAGAACAACATAATGAACTAAGGTTTGTCCAGTAGTCAGTCTATCCTATAGGGATGGGGCAATGAGTCACGCATCCGGAAGGTTCCGCTTCGTAAACAGTCATCAGAGTACTAAACTGCATAATTGCGCTGCCTGTGAACTAATCGCTGAGAATCGTAGAAAAGCAAACTATTGAGACCTGACATAAGAACTGCCAACTAAATTAGCTAATGCAATCTCAGCTTGCCATCCCATCAACATTTCAAGCCGGCAATATTTACTGTATATATCCATGCTTTGTATTCTAAACAAGGAGGTTAACTGGAACATCAGAGGCGGGGGGGTTATAGCTACACGCACTCTCATTATTATAATTTTTTACTAATGTCCACTCAAAGACACTAAAGATTGTTCTGTGAAACATTAACATTTCCATTCAATATGGCATTCATTATGCGTCTATATGATCATGAAAGTAAATCGGTTTTTTCTGGATAAAAATACACTATGGAACCATTTGGAAATGGACAGCCAGGAGAGTGCTTATTCGGTGGAATGACAAAAGACAATCAGTGTCCTCGCTCAAACCGGACAAGCAAATGCTTGTTATGTTATTACATTTTTTTTGTCTGTCAAACAACCGCTATGGGCGAACAAGTGTGTTTTCTGATTCCCGTTGTCAGGCACTTGGAGAAGGCTGTCCTGCTCTGCTTCATCTCAGCGGGAGGCGGGGAACAGGGTCTGCGGCCACAGCAGGACGCCAAGCCGGAGTGGTCCTGCCAGCTCACGCCTAAATTAAGACCTTGAAGATGGCCCAGCCAGCCCAATCCAGGTCCCCCCCCCCATTGCTCTGGGGGGCACAGACAGAGCCCTCAGTGCTGCCCAAGAACCGTGGGCATGGCAGGAGAAGAGCATCATGGGTACTTGACCATTTTTCCTGTTTCCCCCCCCCCACTGTGGGGGCACAGGGATTGGGCTGTCAGAAAAGGCTGCATAAAAAAGTGGGTGGAGTCACATTATAGACATTTACATTATAGACATTTAGCAGACGCTCTTATCCATAAAATGGGTGGAGTCATTTGTTCCATCACGCCCACATCCTGTCATTTGTGCAGTGACTTGGCAACAGGTGACATGGCAACTAACGAGATAGAGAGGCTAGCAACCACAGGAAAGAGAAAAACAGCCCCAAACAGACTGTTCATTTCCTGCAGCAAAAGGAGGTTGAGGGGCATAGACACGGGAAGATGTTTTGAACTCAGGGTGCTGAAAATCACAATGACAAATCGTTTGCTATAACGCAACGGAGATTTTAAGTTGTTTTGTATAATTGATACAGAACTATTTCCTTGTATTTATACTACCTTTGGTAACCTATTAAATGCATTGCATACAGATTTAATATATTAAATATACAGTAGCACTGAGGATCAGAGAGGGCGCTATAGCCCCCTCAGCACCCCTACTTCCAGCGTCTATGTTGAGGGGGCGGTTGTGACGCCTGCTTAGGGTTTTTGTGATTTCCTGTTGCTAATCAGCTGCCCCGCCCGGCAACCGCGCGTGCCGGACACAACCTCGTTCCATCCCTCACCCGCTCACTGAACACTGATCCCTGCAGTACAGAGCACGTAAAGGATGGATCAATCAGCAAATGAGATTAGAGCGAAGCCACAGACGCGAGCAGAGGCTGAAAGCCTGGCGGTGTGAGAAAGGCATACAGAGCGAATGGGGGCGGCAGCTCGTACAGCACCCTACAAGGCCCTGTGTACAGCAGAAGAAACACAGAAGGTTTTTTTACAAGAGCTCAGGCGCGACTTATTTTACATTGCGGTGTATCGCCCAATATTTGACTCTTTCTGCCCGCTATTCTCCTTGAACATTGTCTGCAACCTAGTGGTAGTCTTTCTAAGAATTTGTTCACTGAATGAAAAGTGCAGTAAAATAGTGAGAGATTACTGTTCAGCCGTCGTTACACAAAATGAAGCAACCTGTCGGTATCCTGGTCTCTTATTTGGCACTGGTTAGGCTACACCGTAGTAAACAACCACTTCCTCCCCCATATTCTCCTGGAATGAGCACAGCCAGCCCTCCTGGTTGTAGTTGCCAGATGTCATGTTATACATAAATTGATTTGACTCAATAGAAAACTGCAGTGATCTGGCTCAAGGTAACAAACCCCTTTGTCAGTCTGCCTCCAGCACAGTGCCAGTGCAATCCCATGTCTCATCTGGTGAAACTGAATACAAAATGGCACTGGGTATAGCCTGCTTGAGGCTTCATTTGAGTCTCCTCAATGCCCATCTGACCTCCAATCAGTGTGTACTGTCACAACTGATAGGGTTATGTCCAAAGGTCCCTTACTTTTCATTATATGAATGGAATTCCCTACGTAGTGAGGACTATAAGTAATGTGAGCTAGTCAATTCATTTAGTTTTGGATTCATTTTCTTCCCCATGAAAATGTTCCCTTTTCTATTACCCAAACATTTTGCGAACATCTTTCTTGAGAAATGTTATTACAACGACACGCACTTCAGCTACTTATAAAATTTAATTTTAAGTCAATACTCTCAAAATGACAAGTGTAAGAGAAGGCGAGATGTAAAAAACTCAGTGACAGTAAGGTGTGTGTGTGTGTGTTTGTGCATGTGTGTGTGGGTATGCGTGCGTGCGTATTTTAAAAGTAAAAAAATACTTACTATAATAATATAATATAATATTTACTATAAAATTAATTTTAAAAATATTGAAAGCACACAATTAAGAAGTGTTCAAGAATCCCATTCAATAATTGTTCTCAAAGTTAATGGTTTTGAATGATGCCTGCTTAGAGTACAGACATAACGGGAATATCAACACATTTTTTTTATATAGATTTAAAAAAAAAAAGTTTTACTTGATACTCTAATAGGCTGTGTAAAGAATATGCATATGGTTTGAATTACTACAGTAAGTATTCCATAACAAATCTTTGGAACATGCCATAGTGTGTAATGCACGGTTGTGTAACGCACGGTTCAGTGTCTACTGGGTAAGATGGAGAATAAGTCAAAGCACTATGTCGTATATAAACGCGTGAAATTAACTGTAGCCTACACAATGCAGAAAATCAGGGTTGTTAATTGAAGACAAAGTCGTTCCCACCACACTGTCTGAAGTGTAAACGTAGGCCAACTTCATTACAATAGCCTATTTGTAATAACTAGATCGGGATTGCCCTGTACTACTCATTTATTTTATTAATTTAGCAGACGACATTATCTCTGACAGGTAAGCAGGTGCAACAGTACAAAGTGCACAATTAGGGAACACGCAATCGTATTTTCCACGATTAACATAAATCCCTTTAACTGCAATATAAGCTAGCATAATATACAACAATAGCAGTGCCAATCGGTTAAAACGAACAAAACTAAAATTGCAAAAAAATAATGTATGTACAGTTCGTATGAATTAAATTAATCAAGCACGAGAGCGGTCTGGAGGGCTAGATCTACAGTGGAGGATGGAAGGTGATTGACAGCTGTCCTGATCAGGTGTGCTGTCCTGTCAATGTGACTGAAAACACTTGTCGGGAAACTTTGGGACAAAATCGCACTGAACACCAAAATTGAGGAGAAACACGTTTGGATACACGCAATCGTTACATTTATGGTTGCAAAAACAAGATAAAAAATAAAAAAAAACATTAAAAATGTATTACAAACGTATGCACAGATCTGGTCTAAAACTGTTCATTAGGCTATACAGCGCGAATAAGCGAGGTCCGCGGGATGGCGTAGATTGTATAACCTGTAGCCTACAGCGACGCCGAAACAAAGCCCCGTAAAAGTTTCCGCCCTATATTGTGATAAATAATGCACATTAAATAAAACCTTCTTTTTACAGTTATGAATAGCTCAAAATGCTTCCCTAACAGTGTACTTTATTTTTTACAAAACAGGCTACAACTTGCGTAGCTACTTGGTTTGTGGAAGGCTTGGCAAATCATTCATCGTTACTATCAAATCTTTTTAAGTGGCCGATTTAAATGACAGCGTTTTGTAACGTTGACACTGTATCTTTTGCCTTTTCTAAATATTCCACTACGCGATGCCATACGCTGCTGGGCTATTTCGGTGTAATCTCACCACTTTTCCATTGTGTAACATTTACACGCCGTGTAAGTGAAACCGTGTCGTTGACAAACAGCTGGGAACCGCATGCTGGCTTCCTATTATGGAGGTTTTATCCACGCTACTTACATGAGTGGTGTGGGAAACTTCGCTGAAGAGAAACTGTTAAACGCCGAGAGAAGTAAGACCAATGCTACTGATATATCCATGGTCAGGCGGAAATCCCAGCAAACACAGTATGTGCCGGTCCGGAGAGAGAGAATGATGCGAGAAAGGCAGCGCGAGCGCGCGGCTGCTCCTACAGTGACACTTTGGCAGATAACAGTCTGGTACCCTGCTAGCTCATCTGATCAGCCGCCATAAGGGACACTTTGAAAAGATCTCGGCTGGTTTGTTGTTACAATTCGTCGTTGTATTTCCAAAAATGGACGCAGTTTTTTTTATGATAGGGAGGATGTTCTCCGGGTCTCCTTGTCTGCAATGGGAAGCTCGTGTCAGACCCCCACTAGATCAATTTGCAAGAGTTCCCCACCCCCGCCTGACGATCATACTGTGCTTTCCATACAAGGAAGAGGAGGACTCTTCCAACTGTGGAGCGGGTTGATACACGGTCGCCTTTTATATCAGATACAGCGCAGATCCTACATACACAAATGTACAAACAAACTTGGGACTTCAAGACGCAAACTGTGGTTTTAAAAATCTGGCTGATAAGAGTATGCCTGAAATCACACATGAGGATTTGTTTTGGTAAATGCATCTTACAAAAGCTTATTCTTGAGAATAAAAATAGGTGTGATTTTACTTGTCATGTCCAATAATGTATTTATTGAAAGCTTAAACTATTTTTTCACGTATAATAAAAATGTTTTATATCTATATCTATGTCCACTGGAGGAACATAAGGCCGCATCTATAGGCCCATTTAGAATTTATCAAATTGGATTTTTTGAGAAAAAACCTGAGCTATAAATCAGCTACAAGTTACATATTTGATTGTATGTCCATACTTTGTCTACTTTAACAAAATAAATCAGAAACTATTAAATATGTCCGATTCCCTAAAAGCCCATCCATATTTGGATTGTGTTTACATTTGTTTACCTCTCAATAAACAAAGTTTTCCCACCACTGTTGACTATTATAAGAGATGCATATTACTTTGAAAATAAATTTAATTTGGGGGGTAGAAAATAAATTATGGGAAATATAATTTTCATAAATCAAGGATATACATTTCCAATAAAACCTTTTCTGCAGGACCTACACTTATTACGTTGCACTCTTGATGACACCAGCTTGTCTCATTGGTAAGTTCTGCACCTTGAGCTTTGCATTTGAATCTAACTGAGCATGGACACACACAAGTGGAGGTTCCAGATAACGGTACAACTAAAAACACTTTGTGATTTAGGTATAGGCTCTTTCAATGAAAATGGAATTATACAAAGGTCTCCACTGTCAAAAGAATGGCTGATAGAAAGCTGTAGGGCTATTTGTGACAAGGCTTCTTTAGGCTTGAAGAATGCAGCTTTATTGGGATCTTACCACACTTGCCTGACATGGCAATAAAACTATTTTCTGCTTTTAGGAAGGAGAATGATAAAATCAATGGCCGTCTTTCTTGAATTGCATGAAGGAAAAAAAAATAAGTTAGCTTGACTCTCGCTTTCTCCTATTCTCCTTTACACATGAGAGTCAAGCTTTGTATTCTGTTGTGATTCTCATCCACACCTGTGAAATATGAGCAGTGTCAAGACAAAGGCTTAAGTTGTACTGTGGAATAGGGAACCACACATAAAAATTTAAACATCAATAAACTGTGAAAAGATGGCATCTAAAACAGCATCTTGAATCCGGCCCATAAACAACACAAAAAGCAAAACCAAACCTGTGACAAGAGGTCACATAATTCCTGTCTTAAAGATATTATAAGAACATCGGAAGGAAAGAGAACATTACCTTGTAATGGCATAATCTACACCCCTGACAGCAATTCACTTTCTTTACTCTAGTACTGTATGTATATTCTGAGTCCACTAGACAAAATATTCCGTACAATAAATCACAATGTCAGAGATAGACTACTGTATATAAACCACTGAGTGGACACAGACAAGTTTAGACTTAGCTGGAGAGCATGTAAACTAAAACTTAACTTGTTTATATACAGCGCATAAAAGGCATGCTTAATTAGATTATTATTCATTTATGCTCACAGGTGGAAAAAACTGTCCACCAAGATTATTTAAGGTGCAGCCATGCAAACAGAATGGGTGTATTTCAGAAAGTCCGCATTTTAGGAGAATATATGTACTGTCATAATATTATATTATATATTGTGTACGTATTTTGTTGTTTAACTTATTCCTGAGCATCCAGGCTCAAACAAAGTATGATTCAAACAAAGTATGATTAAAGAAGACTAATCTAGGCATTCACCAAATTATCCCACCACTTGATTATATTTTCGCAACCACTCATTGTCAGTATTGCTGTAAAGATTGAGACACTATTATTGTGAATCAAGGTGAGAGAGAGAGAGAGAGAGAGAGAGAGAGAGAGAGAGAGAGAGAGAGAGAGAGAGAGAGAGAGAGAGAGAGAGAGAGAGAGAGAGAGAGAGAGAGAGAGAGAGATAGAGAGAGAGAGAGAGAGAGAGAGAGAGAGAGAGAGAGAGAGACAGCACACAGACATGGTCCATAAATGTGGGGGGAAATTCCTGTCCATTGTGATACGGAAGCAGTTCTCTTAGCATCAGAAAGGGGCTTTGAAAGTGTCAAGGCCTTCTGAGTCCGTTACAGCCAGCCCTTTGAGCACAATTGGGGAAGAAGCAATACGACACGCATTTTAAAAAATTCTGGATGAAACGGAAAATAAATATATTTATGGGGTTGAATAAGGGTAGGAATCACACAACGTATCCTTCCCACCCCCAAAGGGAGCATGTACAATCTCCTATACACACATCCGCAAACAAATGACCATTTTCCACATTACAAGGCTCACAGCATACGACAGGAGAGTTAGCATTAGTCAGAGGATGTGCCTGATGACTAGTAACCTGTAGGAGCCTGGCAGTGGTTTTTTTGGATTGATGTAGCAGCAGCTCTGTTTGCCTGGGACATAACCTTAGCGTGAGCCTGACCAGGCTGACAGTGTGATGTGAGATAATTCAGCCCACTTTCCAGGAACGCTCTTTGCTAAGAAACAAAAGGTCGGTTACTTCTGACAAACCGCGATCGTGTGTAGGTAGGGCTCCACTTGCATTTGAGGATTCAAGCCAACTCGGTAAATTACTTATGACACAACACTGGTTTAAACCTGCAGGAGATCGCAGTAAGCCAATGGCAAACTGTGGCTTCCGTTTACAGACACTCGGAGGGCAGGTTGAGACTGATGTAGCCGTAACCCGGGAAACCATGGCTAACGGAAGTCCACCCTACGCCCATGCAGCCAAGCTGATTGCGTCTGGGAGCAGTGCATACTGTATTTCCAGTCTCACACAGTTAATTAAATCAAACGCAGCTTTAGTTTTTACGGCTATAATAGCTGAAGACAGCAAACATTAAACATTATAAACATTATTGAAACTCACAATGCATAATCGACTGGTGTGGGTGATTTCACACTTGTCTAATCGCCAAGTCAAATTCTACATAAGCCTACACAATATTCCCATCTAGTTGCACTGCGGTTAAAATATCTAAGAACATGCATATCAACGTGCTGTTGTTACAAGCTTGTGCAATTATACAAAGGACTGAGGTGAGGTTTTGTGCCTGGCTGTGTTATGTGTAATGGCACTACATGTTTATTCATGTTACATGTGTACTTATGTAAGCAGCTTCCCCATCATTATTCCATCAATAAAAATATTGCAATGGCACAGAAATTAAAGTATAATTAACATGGTAATGCACCCTCTTTGGAGTGTTACGAATTGATTTCCTTGGATGAGCTTGACCTGTTGATTGCGGCCATCTCCAAAATAATAACACTAAATTAAAGATTAGATTATTTTACATTTATGGCACCAACTTATTGCCAATAATATGTAATCGTATTGGTGGTGGTAGTGGTCATAGAAATAATGATGTATAAATTAATAAAAATAGAAGTTATTTATAAAGCACATTCCAAATAAAATAATAGAGCAACAACACGTAACAAAGCAGTTAAAATTCTATATTTATATATTGCTGGAGGTATTATCTGCGTGGGGTTCCAAACTCAACACCACTGATGCCTGGGTGGAGCAGCAGAAGGGGTTGTGTTCTAATATTTTACCAATACCTTCCTGTATGTCAGCCAGACCACAGTCCCAGCCTGAATACATGCCACTGATTACCATCTGCACAAGATGGCAGGACTACATTATAAAAGCTGCCAGTATGTCCTAGTTGTGTCCAGACTCGCTGGATTGGCTATTGTTATGAATATATCACGGCACGCTGCGCTCTTTCGTTTCACCTAAAGTAGATCAGAGTAAGTTCATCTGGCCGATGGGAATCTCAGGTCGGCACTGGCATAATGATGGCATTTTCTGGTGCCTCGCTTGGCTCATGGATTTGTATTATACATATATTTTTTGATTACCCCACGTAATGAACGTTTGCACAAAATAGCCGGTGAAGGAATGCTTGTTCATTTCCCTCAGTGTACGCACACCTGTGCCTTAAAACAAAGAAGAAACACCAGCCAACGTACTGTGTATTTCAGTCAATATCTACAGGTTAACTGCCATTTTACTTTTAACCCTCAGTTTTTACATCTCTGATGAATTAACATATTTTAATGAATAAATACGTAATCAATTTTACTTAATGACTTAGAAAGAACTCCCAGTTCTTATGAAATAGTGTCGTGCTGTCTGAACATGAAAATACACCCTCATCATTTATGTCTGTTTGCTGCATAATAGTTTTCAATGCAACTTTGCATATGATAGAGTAAATATGCTGCCCACCACATGATAAATATGCATCTTCATTATATGTGCCACTTAAAATATTGTATAAACTGATCTCATTTTTGGGTAGAGTTAAGTTATTATCCTCAAAAAGGAGCAACTCAATTCTGAAAAATAACTTGCAATCTTAAGAGGGCAAAACATGTTCATCAAAACAAACAATGATCAATCAACAAAGGGTAACTATGCAATCCATTTTAACTAAAGGACAGAGGTGGAAAATTCCTCCCCAGTATTGTGTTCCAATCACCTGGATTTGCTAATTAGCACAATTCTTCTGCCAGGAAGCAGAACTAATTAGTGAACTCAGCTGGCTGAGTTCATGGGTGGAAGAAGCACAGGGCAGGACTTTCTGACCCCTGTCAGTACAGTATATTAATACAGTACTGAAACCTTTAACTGGTACATTAATATAATTACTTATGTTAATGGAAGCTAGGCTCCTTATCAAGGGATTATGAATATATTTTTTAACAACCATATGTTTTTACTCAATTGTCTTTAAATGATTATGTAAGTCAAGACTGAGTATTATTAAACCTGTAATGACCTATAATCATATTACATTTAAAATTGTATTATATGTATTATTATTTTACAATCATGTATTTCATGATTGTAGCAAGCTGGTAAGCTACATTTTTTTTTAGAAACAAATGGTCATTTTAAAGCTGTCGCGTAAGGCTACCGTTTGGTTAGTAAGTGCTACTTCAAGCAAAATCTCGATTGAGCGCTCTATGAGTCAATTAAACCAATTTGCCAACAATGCATGTTAAAATTGGGTAATGTAAGACGTAGATCTGAGGACGTATTAACGTGCAATCAATATCAGCATATATTTTTGTGTATTTCTGTCAGCATTATAATTAAATAAATAGCTCACATAGGCAGGTGGAGCCGCGCGAGCAAGTGGCTGGGGGATTTAGTTTTCAGTCGTTGCTTAGCAACCGCACACCGTTTCCTCACAGCCGCGCGAGTGGGTATTCAGCACGCAGAAGCACCTTGGAGACTAGCTGCGGCGCCGCAGTTGGAATGAGAAATGAAATAGGAGAAAAACGAAGAATGAGTGAAATAAAGGCCTTGGAAGAAACAATAGTATAGACAGAAGACCTTTTGTCCATTTTGCAAAGATTTATAAGCAAAAAATCTGCTTTTTTTGCTTATGAAATGGTTTTCATCTCATGCTTGTTCCAAAGGATGGACATGCTTTTGTGGACTCAAACACAAATATGAAAATGTATGGGATCAAAGGTGTAGGCTACATCCAGTGACATTAGATCACAAATAAGAACAAGGAAATAAACTGGCACAATGTAAATCATGAAATGAGATTGTACAGACTGTAAGCTCGACCAGCTCTGCTTTAGTCCAAACACAAAAAATATCAATAAAAACATTTATTGCATAAACGTTTATTGCACACTTTAAAATGTCGTGACAGTGGGAAAATGGTAAATAATTATATTCAAATTATTCATGATTAGTTTTTTTTTTGGAAATACACCGGAGGTCTTTGCAAATGTAATTATATTTTCAGACCATGGAACAGACAGTTGGCAGCTCTTTTTTACCATCTCCTGGGTATAGCGCAATTGGAAAATATTTGACAGCACAATTTTTGAATTGAAGTGCTCATTTGATTTGGGAACATCTGTCATATAAAAGTGAGTGTGCACTTTACTTTGGCTTAAACTTTCGGCAAATTATTTATTTATTTACTTGTTTATTAATTAATTAATGTATTGCTCCCCTCATAGCTTTGCATGAATAAAGATAATTTGCTTCAATTCATTATTCAGGTATTAGGCCTAAAGAAATGGGTGCTTTTGACTTTCACTGAATTTGTACACAATGCTACATTTCACCCGGCATGACCATGCAGTTCTGGTGCATCCTGGGAGTATTAAAACCTTTGTTCATTCGTTTATGTTGCTTGAGAATGAGTGTTTCCATGGAATCACGTTTAAATATAGCCTGATGATGTTTATCTTGAGGTACCAGTGCCATTTGACATACTTCCTCAGAGATGACTAAGAGGAACATGACAAAAATATTAATAGGTAGATGCTTGGAATGGCACAATTCTCTATTAGCACCTTATTCTAAGGAACATTAGATGTTATGTGTATTTGCAGCTAGACTGACCAAAAACCAGAATCTTTCCTCCTTCAATAATTTATTTTCAAATGTTGGTTATTAACTTGCCTTTGGGTAGAATATGCAAATTAATGAAATATGTGATTACTGTATTTACAGGAATATCATTGATAATTTCAACGTACGCCACGAAAATTGACTTCAATTAAATATAATATTTTCACGACTTGAGCCTCCACCAGAAATGTCACCCTTACTATTACAAAACAGACCACAATTGCTTTTAGACAATCAATCTACTTAATTAGTACCTTTCAGCTATAAGCAGTTACTGATTGTAGTCTTCACCTGCCATCACTAAACATTTTAAACGTGAATAGTAGTAGGCGTAATGGTTTGGCCTTACACCTTACATGCCTTGCTCAGGCTGAACTGGTAGACACTGAAAGACAATTGCATGGTCAGATTCATTAAAAGTGTCTGTCAGAGAGCATATTGACAGAGCACATGGGGCAGAAAGGTCAATTCATCATATTTTTTATGTCCAACTGAAACTCAGAATAAATTTTAGATTTCAGTAAACAATGCATTTGAAAATGAATTAGTTTTTACCCTGACACAATCACACAAAGTAAATCTTTATTTGTTATTCGTGTTTTAATGTTGACTTTTGCGTCAAAGTATTTAAATACAGGACAGGATTATAAATGTAAGTCTGCAGTACAATACAGAAGCAACTCCAGTCCTGAGGGGCCGGTGTGTATGCAGGTTTAACTCCAGTCCTCGGGGGCTGGTGTGTATGCACATTTTTGCTGCCACTAGTTACCAACATCGATTTACTCGTAAAATAGACCACGATAAAACGCAACAATACATGCACACAGGCACAAGAACATTCATCAGCTTCTGTTCATATCGCAGAATGTAGCTAAAATATCAGATTATGTAAACGATTGGGCTAATTAAATAATTGGTAACTGGTCGAAGCAAAAACCTGCATTCACACCGGCCCCCCAGGACTGGAGTTGCCCATCCCTAGACCATCCATTACTAAGGACCACTGGAAAAAGACACCGAAGACACGTAGGGGCTTGCCTTGAGAATAATATAATCACATTACGTCTGCCCCACTACATGATTCATCACACAACCATAATAAAGACAAATCCATTAGACTGATGAAGAACATGAGATTCAACTCAAATGAGCTTAAATGAGGTTGTGCAATGCAAGCACACGCCTTGCCCTGGGCACATAGGCTTGATTGCCTTGCTTGTGGAAGAAGCTGAAGGACATGCACATTGAATGACTAGCTGACTGCTACTAGTTCATTTGAACACAGACATTCTTCGAAAAAACAGAACGGGGAGGCGACGCCCTTTCTTGTGTGCTCCGCACGAATACAAGTGAGAAACCTGGTACAGCATTGGTCACTGGTGAAAAACAAAATCACTGCAGTTATTACGATGCAATCCAAAATAAAACGGTAACATCGCTGGCACAGGTACTGGATCAACCCACCACAAAGCCTGCACAATCATAGATGTGGGCAGTATTTTATCATACCATCAGAACCCTAGCAGCCCTATACATCACGACTGACCACACAAAACCCATTTGTCCAAGATGTCTGCAATACTGCGGCTATCAGTCAGTCACTTATATCCACCAATCAGGTTCCACATATGTAGGTATGGCCCACCCCCACCTGCTCAGTTTCACACTTTGGTTTAAAATGAATACAAGACAACTTGGGAAGATGGAACAGTCTCTTTCTCTATGTATAATTGATTAGAGTGCCACTATAAAACATGTTGTGCTATAGATTATGTGGCCCCAGTATTTCCAAACCATACTGGTTCTCAGTGTAGATCAAAAGACTGACACTGGTCTTCTGCCCCTCCTGTGACACCACAGACCGCCAGGACGGTCCCAAAGCACAACTACACTCTGTCCCCATGACAACGAGCTACACTGTGAACCACAGAGAGACCTAATTGGTCCCCTGAAAAATATTGAGCCGGGCGATCATTTGACCCCATTCCAATTCTAATGTCTATGCACACTATCGCCCCCCCAGCCGTGAGAGCAGTGTTCTAATGGCTTCAGGAGAAGGAAGCTGCTTTTTTTCTATGAATGTGTGAATGTCTGAGTTGAATCTTCCAGTTTGGTGGTGCAGAAAAGATGGAGGACTATCCATTTTTATTACCGCAGTTTCCCACAAAATGTGTGTAATGCAGCAAAAAGAGGAGAGTAATAATATAGGACCAATACTAGCCTGCGGTATTAACAGCCCTTTTGACATATTGAAAACAAATCTTCAACGTATAGGGTTGAGTTCAGTATAGATATAGAGTCGCTCAATACCTCATGTTTAGGGCTGGGGGCCACTCTTACGCAATGGTAGTCTTCCAGTGTTCATCCCTGAGGCCCCATTATCTCAATGCACACACCGTTTTATCCATCTGAAATCAAGACTATGGCTTTCATCACAAATGCATTAATAAATCAGAGCCTGAGCGCCCGATTTTACAGTGGATCCAAAGGGACCTAAATTCAACCCCCCCCATCTACAAGGATTATAATGCTTACCCAACAGCCTGGGTCATGTAATTATTTATTACAGACCCCCAGCAACTAAAGCAGCACACCTTGCATAATTACCATTTAGTCAACCAGAGGAGCGCCCCCCAGACATTGAGAGCATAGATTTTGGCATGGCTCACCGAGGACTCTCCATGGTTTGGATAAGTCATCAGGATTTATAGCCCTTTAAACAGGAAAGACAAGACAAATGTGCATCTCTAATGGTGTGAAACATTTATTTTAATGGCCTGAAATATATAGAAATGTTTTAAACTTACTCCTCTATGCACAGGAATAAAATTTATTGTGTATTTTTAAATGTTTTCTATGATGTTTGATGACTGTATACTCTTTGGATGTCTGCAAAATTGCAAACAGCAGCCGATGACCCAGGCCTGGCTTCCACAAGGGGTTGTACTGGCTGTGGCTTGGAGCAATTTCTCAGGGCAAGTAGGGACGACATTAAATTAACACTAGAATACATTGGAAGTGAAAAAAACAAGCTGTTTCGCATTTACCCGAGAAATACAGAGTAGCCGAATGGTTATTCTACCTGTGAATTTCAGCGAAGCCAAGTCCTCTTTGGGCACTTTATCAAATGCATCTGTTGTACTATACAGGGACAATGGGATCGCCCACAGTGAACATTGAGCGTGTTCACATTTATTTACAATGGGACATAAAGCCTTTGCCATATCCCCTCTGAATAACTGTTCCCCAGTATTGAAAAATAAACAGTCTTTTACTTGTTCCCAAAAAAAATAAAAAATTCAATAAGAAAAGACCCAAAGTATGGTTTGCCTTCAAAAGTCCCCTGACTGCAAAATCTAATCATGTTCAAATCACGAGTGCAAGACAGCTCCCGTTTGTAGATCTCTCTCTCTTTGCTTTTAAAGCTCCTCTGCATTACTCGATGTGGTTCAGACGCCCCCTTCTGGCCAGATAAGCTCTCTGCAGGCCAATATATTGCCTACAGTTGCGCTCAAATTTATTTTAAGGATTTACAAATTTATCTGAAGACCAAGAATTTTTTTAAATGAAATGTATCCATACTGTATCAGTTGAGTGACATATGCAAATTGATTTTAAAAAAACTGTATAATGTAATATTTCTGAGTATCAGGATTAAAAAAATGTTTTAAAAATACAACCATAATTATTCAACCCCCATTCAATATTGCTGTTTTTAAATCACTTACTAGTCTGTAAAGCTACACAATTGCGTTACAAATGCAATTAAACCTTTGGGAACTCGGTAATGACACTTAATTAGCTTCAGCTGTAATGCATATATAAATCCAGCCCATGCATGTGTTCAAGCTGAGTAGCAAACATGGCTAAGAAAAAAGAGCTCTCACAAAAGCTAAGAGAAGAAATGATTTCATTACAAAAAAAGGCAATGCTACAAGAAGATCTCCAAGATGCTTACAGTTCCAAGACACACAGTTGGCAGCATCATACGTAAGTTAAAATCTCATGGTACAGCAGCAAACCTACCTGGGCGTGGAAGAAAGAGCTAAATTTCACCAAAGGGAGTCAGATGTTTGAACGGAACGGCTGAGAAAAATCCTCGTATTACCGCCAAAGACTTGCAGGATGACCTGATGAAGGCAGGAACAAAAGTATGGGTGCAGACTATAAGAAGAGCACTAAACAAGCAAGGCCTTCATGCTCAGACACCTCGCTGCACTACACTCATGACCAAGAAGCACATAGTCAACTTGAATATCGTCACCTTCTTAAAATAATCGCCTAAGTCATTTTTTGAGGAACATGAGATTTTTGCTTAAATCAGCTCTTCATGATGCTGGCCACCTCTGGTAAAGTTGCCTAGATCCTTAATTGAAAGGATCATGCTGTTTTACCCCGGTAATGTAATCGCCTAAGTCAAGAGTGCTCTTAGGCTGTTTGTATGTTTGCCTAAGTCACAATAAATTTTGACTTAGGCATTTTTACAAGTTATTAATATGGCGGCTGCTTCAAGATGCACAAAGAAAATCAACATAAATGAAGTCATTTCCATGATTCTGGACTCGTCCCCGAATGGTAAGTGATAATGTTTACTACAATATTTGGCTAGGCTATAAATGTTGTGTAGTTATTTAGTCTTTAATCCTCTTATGTTACATAATTGACAGACAGCGTTATTTGTAAGTCAATAGTCATCTATTGATATACCCTTTTTGTGTGAAATGATTAACAAATATCATATATTTTGTATTTGGTTCAGTTTATTCTGTTTTCTGAAAAACTTGAAAATATGACTTAGGCGATTATTTTAAGAAGGTGACGATATGTAAGAAGGAATTTGGATAGGCCTGTGGAGTTCTGATGCTTGGTGATCATTGGACTTTCCAGCAAGACAATGATCCCAAGCGTATGTCCAAGTCAACCAAAGCTTGGTTTGGTGATCGGTCCTGGAATGTCCTTGAGTGGCCATCTCAGTCCCCAGATTGAAATCCTATTGAAGATCTGTGGTGGGATTTAAAGAAAGCAGCGGGAGCACGGAAACCAAAGAACATCAGTGAGCTGGAAACCAAAGAACATCAGTGAGCTGGAAACCAAAGAACATCAGTGAGCTGGAAACCAAAGAACATCAGTGAGCTGGAAACCAAAGAACATCAGTGAGCTGGAAACCAAAGAACATCAGTGAGCTGGAAACCAAAGAACATCAGTGAGCTGGAAACCAAAGAACATTAGTGAGCTGGAAACCAAAGAACATCAGTGAGCTGGAAACCAAAGAACATCAGTGAGCTTCTGCACATGAGGAACGGGCAAAGATTCCAATAGAGAGTACTTACCGGGAACCTTTATTGGAGGTTATAAAGGGAAAAGGATGCTTCACAAAATACAAGACTTTTGGGGTTGAATAATTTTGGACATTTGTGAAGAGAATTAGATTTTTCATTTGAACCATAAGTAAACTCAACTTTATGTTCTCAAAATCACTCAAATGTGTATAAATAAACTTTCTTTGACTGTTTAATAAGACCTTAGTTGATATGTTTTCATAAAATTTCATTCACATCACCAGAATGTCTTGTGGGTTAAGGAGGCTGAATCATTTTGATTGCAACTGTAAATGTGACATTTTAATCAGATTCGTGATCACACTTTACCCATCATCCACAACACACAGACTAATGCAACACAAAATCATCCTCAACACACAGACTAATGCAACACAAAATCATCCTCAACACACACACTAATGCAACACAAAATCATCCTCAACACACAGACTAATGCAACACAAAATCATCCTCAACACACAGACTAATGCAACACAAAATCATCCACAACACACAGACTAATGCAACACAAAATCATCCTCAACACACAGACTAATGCAACACAAAATCATCCTCAACACACACACTAATGCAACACAAAATCATCCTCAACACACACACTAATGCAACACAAAATCATCCTCAACACACACACTAATGCAACACAAAATCCTCCACAACACACACACTAATGCAACACAAAATCATCCTCAACACACAGACTAATGCAACACAAAATCATCCACAACACACACACTAATGCAACACAAAATCATCCTCAACACACACACTAATGCAACACAAAATCATCCTCAACACACACACTAATGCAACACAAAATCATCCTCAACACACAGACTAATGCAACACAACATCATCCTCAACACACAGACTAATGCAACACAAAATCATCCACAACACACAGACTAATGCAACACAAAATCATCCACAACACACAGACTAATGCAACACAAAATCATCCTCAACACACACACTAATGCAACACAAAATCATCCTCAACACACACTAATGCAACACAAAATCATCCTCAACACACAGACTAATGCAACACAAAATCATCCTCAACACACACACTAATGCAACACAAAATCATCCTCAACACACACACTAATGCAACACAAAATCATCCTCAACACAGACTAATGCAACACAAAATCATCCACAACAAACACACTAATGCAACACAAAATCATCCTCAACACACACACTAATGCAAAACAAAATCATCCTCAACACACACACTAATGCAACACAAAATCCTCCACAACACACACACTAATGCAACACAAAATCATCCTCAACACACAGACTAATGCAACACAAAATCATCCTCAACACACACACACTAATGCAACACAAAATCATCCTCAACACACACACTAATGCAACACAAAATCATCCACAACACACACACTAATGCAACACAAAATCATCCTCAACACACACACTAATGCAACACAACATCATCCTCAACACAAACACACAGACTAATGCAACACAAAATCATCCACAACAGACTAATGCAACACAACATCATCCACAACACACAGACTAATGCAACACAAAATCATCCTCAACACACAGACTAATGCAACACAAAATCATCCACAACACACACACTAATGCAACACAAAATCATCCACAACACACAGACTAATGCAACACAAAATCATCCACAACACACAGACTAATGCAACACAAAATCATCCTCAACACACAGACTAATGCAACACAAAATCATCCTCAACACACACACTAATGCAACACAAAATCATCCTCAACACACACACTAATGCAACACAAAATCATCCTCAACACACAGACTAATGCAACACAAAATCATCCACAACACACAGACTAATGCAACACAAAATCATCCTCAACACACACACTAATGCAACACAAAATCATCCTCAACACACACACTAATGCAACACAAAATCATCCTCAACACACAGACTAATGCAACACAAAATCATCCACAACACACACACTAATGCAACACAAAATCATCCTCAACACACACACTAATGCAACACAAAATCATCCACAACACACACACTAATGCAACACAAAATCATCCACAACACACACACTAATGCAACACAAAATCCTCCACAACACACACACTAATGCAACACAAAATCATCCTCAACACACAGACTAATGCAACACAAAATCATCCACAACACACAGACTAATGCAACACAAAATCATCCTCAACACACAGACTAATGCAACACAAAATCATCCACAACACACACACTAATGCAACACAAAATCATCCACAACACACACACTAATGCAACACAAAATCATCAACACACAGACTAATGCAACACAAAATCATCCTCAACACACAGACTAATGCAACACAAAATCATCCTCAACACACACACTAATGCAACACAAAATCATCCTCAACACACACACTAATGCAACACAAAATCATCCTCAACACACAGACTAATGCAACACAACATCATCCTCAACACACAGACTAATGCAACACAAAATCATCCACAACACAGACTAATGCAACACAACATCATCGACAACACACAGACTAATGCAACACAAAATCATCCTCAACACACAGACTAATGCAACACAAAATCATCCTCAACACACACTAATGCAACACAAAATCATCCTCAACACAGACTAATGCAACACAAAATCATCCTCAACACACAGACTAATGCAACACAAAATCATCCTCAACACACAGACTAATGCAACACAAAATCATCCTCAACACACACACTAATGCAACACAAGATCATCCTCAACACACACACTAATGCAACACAAAATCATCCTCAACACACAGACTAATGCAACACAAAATCATCCTCAACACACAGACTAATGCAACACAACATCATCCTCAACACACACACTAATGCAACACAAAATCATCCTCAACACACACACTAATGCAACACAAAATCATCCTCAACACACAGACTAATGCAACACAAAATCATCCACAACACACAGACTAATGCAACACAAAATCATCCTCAACACACACACTAATGCAACACAAAATCATCCTCAACACACACACTAATGCAACACAAAATCATCCTCAACACACAGACTAATGCAACACAAAATCATCCTCAACACACACACTAATGCAACACAAAATCATCCTCAACACACACACTAATGCAACACAAAATCATCCTCAACACAGACTAATGCAACACAAAATCATCCACAACACACACACTAATGCAACACAAAATCATCCTCAACACACACACTAATGCAACACAAAATCATCCTCAACACACAGACTAATGCAACACAAAATCATCCACAACACAGACTAATGCAACACAACATCATCGACAACACACAGACTAATGCAACACAAAATCATCCTCAACACACAGACTAATGCAACACAAAATCATCCTCAACACACACACTAATGCAACACAAAATCATCCTCAACACAGACTAATGCAACACAAAATCATCCTCAACACACAGACTAATGCAACACAAAATCATCCTCAACACACAGACTAATGCAACACAAAATCATCCTCAACACACACACTAATGCAACACAAGATCATCCTCAACACACACACTAATGCAACACAAAATCATCCTCAACACACAGACTAATGCAACACAAAATCATCCTCAACACACAGACTAATGCAACACAACATCATCCTCAACACACACACTAATGCAACACAAAATCATCCTCAACACACACACTAATGCAACACAAAATCATCCTCAACACACAGACTAATGCAACACAAAATCATCCACAACACACAGACTAATGCAACACAAAATCATCCTCAACACACACACTAATGCAACACAAAATCATCCTCAACACACACACTAATGCAACACAAAATCATCCTCAACACACAGACTAATGCAACACAAAATCATCCTCAACACACACACACTAATGCAACACAAAATCATCCTCAACACACACACTAATGCAACACAAAATCATCCTCAACACAGACTAATGCAACACAAAATCATCCACAACACACACACTAATGCAACACAAAATCATCCTCAACACACACACTAATGCAACACAAAATCATCCTCAACACACACACTAATGCAACACAAAATCCTCCACAACACACACACTAATGCAACACAAAATCATCCTCAACACACAGACTAATGCAACACAAAATCCTCCACAACACACACACTAATGCAACACAAAATCATCCTCAACACACACACTAATGCAACACAAAATCATCCTCAACACACACACACTAATGCAACACAAAATCATCCTCAACACACAGACTAATGCAACACAACATCATCCTCAACACACAGACTAATGCAACACAAAATCATCCACAACAGACTAATGCAACACAACATCATCCACAACACACAGACTAATGCAACACAAAATCATCCTCAACACACAGACTAATGCAACACAAAATCATCCACAACACACACACTAATGCAACACAAAATCATCCACAACACACAGACTAATGCAACACAAAATCATCCACAACACACAGACTAATGCAACACAAAATCATCCTCAACACACAGACTAATGCAACACAAAATCATCCTCAACACACACACTAATGCAACACAAAATCATGCTCAACACACACACTAATGCAACACAAAATCATCCTCAACACACAGACTAATGCAACACAAAATCATCCACAACACACAGACTAATGCAACACAAAATCATCGTCAACACACACACTAATGCAACACAAAATCATCCTCAACACACACACTAATGCGACACAAAATCATCCTCAACACACAGACTAATGCGACACAAAATCATCCTCAACACACAGACTAATGCAACACAAAATCATCCTCAACACACACACTAATGCAACACAAGATCATCCTCAACACACACACTAATGCAACACAAAATCATCCTCAACACACAGACTAATGCAACACAAAATCATCCTCAACACACAGACTAATGCAACACAACATCATCCTCAACACACACACTAATGCAACACAAAATCATCCTCAACACACACACTAATGCAACACAAAATCATCCTCAACACACAGACTAATGCAACACAAAATCATCCACAACACACAGAGTAATGCAACACAAAATCATCCTCAACACACACACTAATGCAACACAAAATCATCCTCAACACACACACTAATGCAACACAAAATCATCCTCAACACACAGACTAATGCAACACAAAATCATCCTCAACACACACACTAATGCAACACAAAATCATCCTCAACACACACACTAATGCAACACAAAATCATCCTCAACACAGACTAATGCAACACAAAATCATCCACAACACACACACTAATGCAACACAAAATCATCCTCAACACACACACTAATGCAACACAAAATCATCCTCAACACACAGACTAATGCAACACAAAATCATCCTCAACACACAGACTAATGCAACACAAAATCATCCACAACACACAGACTAATGCAACACAAAATCATCCTCAACACACACACTAATGCAACACAAAATCATCCTCAACACACACACTAATGCAACACAAAATCATCCTCAACACACAGACTAATGCAACACAAAATCATCCTCAACACACACACTAATGCAACACAAAATCATCCTCAACACACACACTAATGCAACACAAAATCATCCTCAACACAGACTAATGCAACACAAAATCATCCACAACACACACACTAATGCAACACAAAATCATCCTCAACACACACACTAATGCAACACAAAATCATCCTCAACACACAGACTAATGCAACACAAAATCATCCACAACACAGACTAATGCAACACAACATCATCGACAACACACAGACTAATGCAACACAAAATCATCCTCAACACACAGACTAATGCAACACAAAATCATCCTCAACACACACACTAATGCAACACAAAATCATCCTCAACACAGACTAATGCAACACAAAATCATCCTCAACACACAGACTAATGCAACACAAAATCATCCTCAACACACAGACTAATGCAACACAAAATCATCCTCAACACACACACTAATGCAACACAAGATCATCCTCAACACACACACTAATGCAACACAAAATCATCCTCAACACACAGACTAATGCAACACAAAATCATCCTCAACACACAGACTAATGCAACACAACATCATCCTCAACACACACACTAATGCAACACAAAATCATCCTCAACACACACACTAATGCAACACAAAATCATCCTCAACACACAGACTAATGCAACACAAAATCATCCACAACACACAGACTAATGCAACACAAAATCATCCTCAACACACACACTAATGCAACACAAAATCATCCTCAACACACACACTAATGCAACACAAAATCATCCTCAACACACAGACTAATGCAACACAAAATCATCCTCAACACACACACACTAATGCAACACAAAATCATCCTCAACACACACACTAATGCAACACAAAATCATCCTCAACACAGACTAATGCAACACAAAATCATCCACAACACACACACTAATGCAACACAAAATCATCCTCAACACACACACTAATGCAACACAAAATCATCCTCAACACACACACTAATGCAACACAAAATCCTCCACAACACACACACTAATGCAACACAAAATCATCCTCAACACACAGACTAATGCAACACAAAATCCTCCACAACACACACACTAATGCAACACAAAATCATCCTCAACACACACACTAATGCAACACAAAATCATCCTCAACACACACACACTAATGCAACACAAAATCATCCTCAACACACAGACTAATGCAACACAACATCATCCTCAACACACAGACTAATGCAACACAAAATCATCCACAACAGACTAATGCAACACAACATCATCCACAACACACAGACTAATGCAACACAAAATCATCCTCAACACACAGACTAATGCAACACAAAATCATCCACAACACACACACTAATGCAACACAAAATCATCCACAACACACAGACTAATGCAACACAAAATCATCCACAACACACAGACTAATGCAACACAAAATCATCCTCAACACACAGACTAATGCAACACAAAATCATCCTCAACACACACACTAATGCAACACAAAATCATGCTCAACACACACACTAATGCAACACAAAATCATCCTCAACACACAGACTAATGCAACACAAAATCATCCACAACACACAGACTAATGCAACACAAAATCATCGTCAACACACACACTAATGCAACACAAAATCATCCTCAACACACACACTAATGCGACACAAAATCATCCTCAACACACAGACTAATGCGACACAAAATCATCCTCAACACACAGACTAATGCAACACAAAATCATCCTCAACACACACACTAATGCAACACAAGATCATCCTCAACACACACACTAATGCAACACAAAATCATCCTCAACACACAGACTAATGCAACACAAAATCATCCTCAACACACAGACTAATGCAACACAACATCATCCTCAACACACACACTAATGCAACACAAAATCATCCTCAACACACACACTAATGCAACACAAAATCATCCTCAACACACAGACTAATGCAACACAAAATCATCCACAACACACAGAGTAATGCAACACAAAATCATCCTCAACACACACACTAATGCAACACAAAATCATCCTCAACACACACACTAATGCAACACAAAATCATCCTCAACACACAGACTAATGCAACACAAAATCATCCTCAACACACACACTAATGCAACACAAAATCATCCTCAACACACACACTAATGCAACACAAAATCATCCTCAACACAGACTAATGCAACACAAAATCATCCACAACACACACACTAATGCAACACAAAATCATCCTCAACACACACACTAATGCAACACAAAATCATCCTCAACACACACACTAATGCAACACAAAATCCTCCACAACACACACACTAATGCAACACAAAATCATCCTCAACACACAGACTAATGCAACACAAAATCCTCCACAACACACACACTAATGCAACACAAAATCATCCTCAACACACACACTAATGCAACACAAAATCATCCTCAACACACACACTAATGCAACACAAAATCATCCTCAACACACAGACTAATGCAACACAAAATCATCCACAACAGACTAATGCAACACAACATCATCCACAACACACACACTAATGCAACACAACATCATCCTCAACACACAGACTAATGCAACACAAAATCATCCACAACAGACTAATGCAACACAACATCATCCACAACACACAGACTAATGCAACACAAAATCATCCTCAACACACAGACTAATGCAACACAAAATCATCCACAACACACACACTAATGCAACACAAAATCATCCACAACACACAGACTAATGCAACACAAAATCATCCACAACACACAGACTAATGCAACACAAAATCATCCTCAACACACAGACTAATGCAACACAAAATCATCCTCAACACACACACTAATGCAACACAAAATCATGCTCAACACACACACTAATGCAACACAAAATCATCCTCAACACACAGACTAATGCAACACAAAATCAACCACAACACACAGACTAATGCAGCACAAAATCATCCTCAACACACACACTAATGCAACACAAAATCATCCTCAACACACACACTAATGCAACACAAAATCATCCTCAACACACAGACTAATGCAACACAAAATCATCCTCAACACACACACTAATGCAACACAAAATCATCCACAACACACACACTAATGCAACACAAAATCATCCTCAACACACACACTAATGCAACACAAAATCCTCCACAACACACACACTAATGCAACACAAAATCATCCTCAACACACAGACTAATGCAACACAAAATCATCCACAACACACACTAATGCAACACAAAATCATCCTCAACACACAGACTAATGCAACACAAAATCATCCACAACACACACACTAATGCAACACAAAATCATCCACAACACACACACTAATGCAACACAAAATCATCAACACACAGACTAATGCAACACAAAATCATCCTCAACACACAGACTAATGCAACACAAAATCATCCTCAACACACAGACTAATGCAACACAAAATCATCCTCAACACACACACTAATGCAACACAAAATCATCCTCAACACACACACTAATGCAACACAAAATCATCCTCAACACACAGACTAATGCAACACAACATCATCCTCAACACACAGACTAATGCAACACAAGATCATCCACAACACAGACTAATGCAACACAACATCATCCACAACACACAGACTAATGTAACACAAAATCATCCTCAACACACAGACTAATGCAACACAAAATCATCCTCAACACACACACTAATGCAACACAAAATCATCCTCAACACAGACTAATGCAACACAAAATCATCCTCAACACACAGACTAATGCAACACAAAATCATCCTCAACACACAGACTAATGCAACACAAAATCATCCTCAACACACACACTAATGCAACACAAGATCATCCTCAACACACACACTAATGCAACACAAAATCATCCTCAACACACAGACTAATGCAACACAAAATCATCCTCAACACACAGACTAATGCAACACAACATCATCCTCAACACACAGACTAATGCAACACAACATCATCCTCAACACACACACTAATGCAACACAAAATCACCCTCAACACACAGACTAATGCAACACAAAATCATCCACAACACAGACTAATGCAACACAAAATCATCCACAACACAGACTAATGCAACACAAAATCATCCACAACACACAGACTAATGCAACACAAAATCATCCTCAACACACACACTAATGCAACACAAAACTTCAGTTTCTTCAAGAAATTAATACTTTGTCTCTTTGTAGCCTTCTTTCTAGCCCAGGTTCTTATAGAACAGTTGCCATTTTGTTTGTCTTTTCCCCCCCACATGTCTAAATCTACTGCTTCATAGATTATGCCAACATGAGAATTCCTTATGGGTTGGCAGACTTGTTTAAATGCTGAAGTCATATTTCACTGGGGGAGCGGTGTCTGAGCAGGAACGTAATGACCGCCTTTGTGGAGGCAGAAGCAATTTGGCCCTGGCGCTCCTATAAAACAGCTGGCCTTCGCACGGTGCTGTAAACGGCAGGTGTGGGTCAGCGGCAAATTCTATTCTCAAGGCATCTTCAGCAAGGAGACTCATTTAAAGCTGAAAGGCTGGCTTGAATAAAGGCTCCAGTCAACTGGCATGTTCTCTGACTGCGCAAACATGCCATTGAAGGAGCGCTCCCATGCTCCCAACTCTAATCTCCTATGTTTAAATAATTTTGTGCTGGCAAATATACAGATCTTTAATCTCCTTTCTCATTAGAAGGATGTTGTCTATGCAGTTAATGTTAAAACGATGGAAAAGACATTGTGATTTTAGAGTTCTCAAATTGACCATACCACAAGCGTAAAAACATTTAAAGGGGCAGTTCCTCCAAAAATGTTTCTGCATCCTTGGAGCGCCGTTTATCCATTCAGGTAGTTTCACTGAGATCTCACTAGTTTTGTAGATAGCTGCTGCAACTCACCTTGACATCACCCTTGATATTACAGACCTCAATGGGTCCAAAGTTTGTGGTGGTCAAAGCACCAAAAAATTACATTTTTAAAAATCAACAGCGATGTGAATATAAGGGCACGGATACTCACAAACCACAAACTTTGTTTTGCACGTTTTAAAATTTTTATTTTTTTAAGTATGCCAACTGTGTATATCCATGCAAAGTCTTGACTGTACTTTGGAGTTTGTCAACGGTGTGTTTACACTCAGCAAAAAAAGGTATCAAAAAAGAATAATTTAGGTATCCGTTTCAAATCCCCGGTATCGGTATCGGAACCGGTATCAACGTTTCAAACGACACCCAGCCCTAGTTGAAGAGCAGGTAGACTTCCTGTGCTTATCTCTTCTTCTGTTTGTAACTGAACACTTTAAAAGTAAAAGCTCTAGCCTTAATTAAACTGTATTGTTTAATAGTGTCTGTTTATTAAACAGGGACAGTCCACACCATAAGAGATTGCTCCAGAGTATGTAGCCAAAGGCAAATATAAATCTGTAATCCTACCCTAAATACAGCCATCTGTGCCATGTGCGTCACAAACTCTTGCCAAAAATAAGAGTGTAAAATGTTAGTGAAGATACCTTAACATGAGAGATGGACAGCCGCTTTCCACAAACCTTAGAATTTAGCTTCAATATAAAAGAGAATAAAGCCGACAGAATGCGCCACAGAACACAAAATTGACCCCTTGTGGCACAAGATTTACTCCTGGGGACCACGCCCCCAGACACCCCTTCCTGGCTACCTTCTCCATCTAGTTGGCTGCTGTAGGACCGAAATTGAGAAATTGAAAACTGATATTTATTTGGTGAGTCAGACAACTGATGCTTCTTTCAAAGCATGAGCAGTGTTATACCAATGCCGTCAGAGTACATTTGAGCCTTCATAAGACTCATGAGATCAATCAGGTCAGCGATGATTCAACACGGCCCTCACAAACTCATTTAACTGCATCGGTCAGAGGAAGGAGCCACCATTCAAGGTGTGAATATGATTTAAGATCGCAGCATACCCCCACCAACCGCTCCGGCGTATTTAACACCAATATGAATATGATATGTATATAAATGAGCTTGTCATTCCAATTCTTTGTCAGAGAAAATGGAGAAGTCAGACCGCCAAAAAAAAAACTTCCCTGAGTGTGGAATCGAGACGCTTGTTTCAGAGGTGGAGGTCAGACAGGCTATATTGTTTGGTAGAAATAGTTCTGTACGGGCATAATGTGATTATTAGAAGGCTGTACTTTGATATGAAGTGAAAGGAATTGAGTGAAACGGCTCTGAAAGACATTTATCTGTATTTCACTACTCTGCCATCGGAGTCGCCAATTCCCACAGTCTCCAAAATGTGCGTTTGCACGGGTCATAGTTTGCGTAAATGTGTGCATGTTTTGACGTCAAGTTTGTTGTTATAAATCCCAAATCCGCTCTTTTCTGTGTGTACGCACCGTTTATAAATGACACCCCAGGACAGCACAGCCTACAGGCATCTTTGCTTGTTTTGTATACAAGAAATCATTCACTTAAAAAAGACGGTTGGCTCGGCGGTAGGCCCAACAGTAAGCCAGAGTTCAGCACAGAGGAGCTCACCATGGGCCATGCACGCCCTTAACCGACACATAGCTCCTGGGGCCTCATTTATAAATCCATCTTAAGATTTATTCTAAATGTGAGCGTACAATCATTTCCTAAAATATGCAATACTAAAACGTAGTATCGAGTGATATAAAATTCATGTATAGCCATTTGACATCTTTTTCTTTGGGTTTTAATAGTTTACAGCAATGCTCATGTTATCTGTAAATAAAATGTGTTCTGCCTGCGGTACGGCTGCATAGCCACAAGGAAAGGTTTGTACGCATTCTCTGGAGTTTGTGTATGCCCTCCACTCAGCCTTTCTCTGGAGTTTGTGTATGCCCTCCACTCAGCCTTTCTCTGGAGTTTGTGTATGCCCTCCACTCAGCCTTTCTCTGGAGTTTGTGTATGCCCTCCACTCAGCCTTTCTCTGGAGTTTGTGTATGCCCTCCACTCAGCCTTTGAACCGCTGCTTCTGGGTTGGCGCTACCCCTGTCCTAGGTGCCGGACTGCCAGGAGGAGAGCCACGTTTGTGCCCGAGGCCATCGGGCTGATCAATGATCACCTCCCCTCTGCATTCTCTGAGCCTCTGTGGCATTAAGTAACTGCACTGTGTATATGGATATGTGTACATACATGTACTTCACCAAGTTTTATTGCACTTTTTTTTATTGCACGTGTTATTGCTGCTGCTGTAGTTGTGTGTGCTGTTAGGTACATTGTGTATGCATGTCCCTGTATGTCCCTTTCTAGTGTCTTGGTGTTGACCTCCGTATGCCCAGCAACCAATTGCCCCCTCAGGGATGAATAAAGTTTATTTAATTGAATAAGAATGTTTTCACATCAGTTTCAGGTTTTATAAATCTCAATTTGTGTGTCGATTTTCACATAAGATCAAGCCTATTGAATTTAGGATAAAATCCGCACGTACGCTAACGTTTTACGAGGCCCCTGGTACTGAAGGGATCTTGGCGCCTTTGCCAGGTAGACAACTATTCCACTCCATTTTTGCTGACTATGAGGTGCCGTAAAGCGAAGGCCACGTAGCAGGTTACCGTGACAACACTCTCTGGCGAAGCAACCCCCTCAGGTTGAAAATAACGACGTTGCCCATAACTATCGGCGATTTAGCCTTTAGCTGATTGGTAACGCATTTGCTTTGGAATATTTGGACGAGTGAGAGGAGCGGGGTTCAAATCTCACCTTGGGCTTCTGAGCAAGCGTCTCTCTTTGCCACACTCGTTACATTGAGTACCATATAGCTGGGATCTCCCATATACAGGTGCAGCTAAAAAAATTAGAATATTGTGAAAAAGTTCAATATCTTTTGTCACTCATTTCAGAAAGTGAAACTCATATATTATATAGATTCATTACACATAGAGTGAAATATTTCAAGCCTTTATTTCTTGTAATTTTGATGTTTGGGGGATTGGATGCGTTTTGAATGGCACTGTTTGTGAGGCTGGATGTTAACCCATGTACTTTTGTCAAGAGGTGCCAGGCTGTTGTGGCTGCGTATGGTTCTTCCAGCCGCTACGGAGGCTCCTGACTGTTTGTTCAATGAACAAAGCGTAAAATTACCAATATGTCTTGTTTGTTCCTTGTTACTGATATAGTTCAATCATCCAATCCCCCAAACTCCTCAAAACAATACCAACAGGAGAATACACTGTTTGACATTGGCAGGGAAATTTGGCACATTTCACTTGGGACCCCACCCACATAATCAGCTGTGCTGCTCATCCCACAAATACATGATCCTTACAAATGGGACATCATTGTAAAGGGAAATTAATAGGCTTTCCAATTATATAAGATACAATGCTAATAATACAGTGACAACAGAGATATGATTGACCAAACACAAATTTCCAAACTTTTTTTTGAGTTTACAGTGCTGTGAAAAGGTTTTTGCCCCCTTCCTGATTTCCTGATGGTTCACTTTAAGGGTTGTTTCTCCTGACTTATTTTTCCATAGAGTTCAATAGGAAAATTTGTCAGGAGAAACAACCCTTAGAGTGAACCATCCATATCTACTGCATATCTGGCAGCAGAGTGATGGTTTGAGGCTCATTTGATACATCAGACCCTTGATGACTTAGAGCCATTTAGCCAACCATGTGTTCCATACTATTCCAGTGTAATTTACAACTAAATCTAGTCCCACCCCCCAATTCCCATAGAGATCCATTCAAATGCAGAGAGGTTATAGTATCGCTTGTAGAAATACCAGAAAATAAGATTTCAAGAGTCTTTTGATATTGTTTGGTCAAAGACATCAGGAAGTCATGGCATGCAAAGGATATGTGACCAAATATTACAAATGATTACTTTATTATACATTGGCTGCAGTTATTGTAAGGGGGCAATTACTTTGTCACACAGGGGAAATGGGTGTTGGGATTTATTGTTCATTAAATAAATTTAATAAGTAAAAAACAAATGTGTCATTTGTTTACTCAGGTTCCCTAAAATCAATATTATATTTTGTCTAAAGATCTGAAAACATCCAGTGTGAGAAATATGCAAGAATAGAGGAAATCAGGAAGGGGACAAAAACTTTCACGGCCCTGTATATTGAGCATTGAAAAGATTTCGCCCTAAACAGGTTGCTGCCAAGGCCCTACCAGACTGCTGAGAGAGTCTACGACCCGCCAGCTTTAGGGGAGCATAATCGTGCTGAGAGTCTTCTACGACCCGCCAGCTTTAGGGGAGCATAATCGTGCTGAGAGTCTTCTACGACCCGCCAGCTTTAGGGGAGCATAATCGTGCTGAGAGCGTCTTCTACGACCCGCCAGCTTTAGGGGAGCATAATCGTGCTGAGAGCGTCTTCTACAACCCGCCAGCTTTAGGGGAGAATAATCGCGCTGAGAGAGTCTTCTACGACCCGCCAGCTTTAGGGGAGCATAATCGTGCTGAGAGCGTCTTCTACGACCCGCCAGCTTTAGGGGAGCATAATCGTGCTGAGAGCGTCTTCTACAACCCGCCAGCTTTAGGGGAGAATAATCGTGCTGAGAGCGTCTTCTACAACCCGCCAGCTTTAGGGGAGAATAATCGTGCTGAGAGAGTCTTCTACGACCCGCCAGCTTTAGGGGAGCATAATCGTGCTGAGAGTCTTCTACGACCCGCCAGCTTTAGGGGAGCATAATCGTGCTGAGAGCGTCTTCTACAACCCGCCAGCTTTAGGGGAGAATAATCGTGCTGAGAGAGTCTTCTACGACCCGCCAGCTTTAGGGGAGCATAATCGTGCTGAGAGCGTCTTCTACAACCCGCCAGCTTTAGGGGAGCATAATCGTGCTGAGAGAGTCTTCTACGACCCGCCAGCTTTAGGGGAGCATAATCGTGCTGAGAGCGTCTTCTACGACCCGCCAGCTTTAGTGGAGCATAATCGTGCTGAGAGCGTCTTCTACAACCCGCCAGCTTTAGGGGAGAATAATCGTGCTGAGAGAGTCTTCTACGACCCGCCAGCTTTAGGGGAGCATAATCGTGCTGAGAGCGTCTTCTACGACCCGCCAGCTTTAGGGGAGCATAATCGTGCTGAGAGTCTTCTACGACCCGCCAGCTTTAGGGGAGCATAATCGTGCTGAGAGCGTCTTCTACAACCCGCCAGCTTTAGGGGAGAATAATCGTGCTGAGAGAGTCTTCTACGACCCGCCAGCTTTAGGGGAGCATAATCGTGCTGAGAGCGTCTTCTACAACCCGCCAGCTTTAGGGGAGCATAATCGTGCTGAGAGAGTCTTCTACGACCCGCCAGCTTTAGGGGAGCATAATCGTGCTGAGAGAGTCTTCTACGACCCGCCAGCTTTAGGGGAGCATAATCGTGCTGAGAGAGTCTTCTACAACCCGCCAGCTTTAGGGGAGCATAATCGTGCTGAGAGCGTCTTCTACGACCCGCCAGCTTTAGGGGAGCATAATCGTGCTGAGAGCGTCTTCTACGACCCGCCAGCTTTAGGGGAGCATAATCGTGCTGAGAGCGTCTTCTACGACCCGCCAGCTTTAGGGGAGCATAATCGTGCTGAGAGCGTCTTCTACGACCCGCCAGCTTTAGGGGAGCATAATCGTGCTGAGAGAGTCTTCTACGACCCGCCAGCTTTAGGGGAGCATAATCGTGCTGAGAGCGTCTTCTACGACCCGCCAGCTTTAGCGGAGCATAATCGTGCTGAGAGCGTCTTCTACGACCCGCCGGCTTTAGGGGAGCATAATCGTGCTGAGAGTCTTCTACAACCCGCCAGCTTTAGGGGAGTATAATCGTGCTGAGAGTCTTCTACGACCCGCCAGCTTTAGGGGAGTATAATCGTGCTGAGAGTCTTCTACGACCCGCCAGCTTTAGGGGAGTATAATCGTGCTGAGAGTCTTCTACGACCCGCCAGCGTTAGGGGAGCATAATCGTGCTGAGAGTCTTCTACGACCCGCCAGCTTTAGGGGAGCATAATCGTGCTGAGAGCGTCTTCTACGACCCGCCAGCTTTAGGGGAGCATAATCGTGCTGAGAGTCTTCTACGACCCGCCAGCTTTAGGGGAGCATAATCGTGCTGAGAGTCTTCTACGACCCGCCAGCTTTAGGGGAGCATAATCGTGCTGAGAGCGTCTTCTACAACCCGCCAGCTTTAGGGGAGTATAATCGTGCTGAGAGTCTTCTACGACCCGCCAGCTTTAGGGGAGCATAATCGTGCTGAGAGTTTTCTACGACCCGCCAGCTTTAGTGGAGCATAATCGTGCTGAGAGTCTTCTACGACCCGCCAGCTTTAGGGGAGCATAATCGTGCTGAGAGCGTCTTCTACGACCCGCCAGCTTTAGTGGAGCATAATCGTGCTGAGAGCGTCTTCTACGACCCGCCAGCTTTAGTGGAGCATAATCGTGCTGAGAGCGTCTTCTACGACCCGCCAGCTTTAGTGAAGCATAATCGTGCTGAGAGTTTTCTACGACCCGCCAGCTTTAGTGGAGCATAATCGTGCTGAGAGTCTTCTACGACCCGCCAGCTTTAGTGGAGCATAATCGTGCTGAGAGAGTCTTCTACGACCCGCCAGCTTTAGTGGAGCATAATCGTGCTGAGAGCGTCTTCTACGACCCGCCAGCTTTAGGGGAGCATAATCGTGCTGAGAGCGTCTTCTACGACCCGCCAGCTTTAGGGGAGGATAATCGTGCTGAGAGCGTCTTCTACGACCCGCCAGCTTTAGTGGAGCATAATCGCGCTGAGAGCGTCTTCTACGACCCGCCAGCTTTAGTGGAGCATAATCGTGCTGAGAGTCTTCTACGACCCGCCAGCTTTAGGGGAGCATAACCGTGCTGAGAGTCTTCTACGACCCGCCAGCTTTAGGGGAGCATAATCGTGCTGAGAGCGTCTTCTACGACCCGCCAGCTTTAGGGGAGGATAATCGTGCTGAGAGCGTCTTCTACGACCCGCCAGCTTTAGTGGAGCATAATCGCGCTGAGAGCGTCTTCTACGACCCGCCAGCTTTAGTGGAGCATAATCGTGCTGAGAGTCTTCTACGACCCGCCAGCTTTAGGGGAGCATAACCGTGCTGAGAGTCTTCTACGACCCGCCAGCTTTAGTGGAGCATAACCGTGCTGAGAGTCTTCTACGACCCGCCAGCTTTAGGGGAGCATAACCGTGCTGAGAGAGTCTTCTACGACCCGCCAGCTTTAGGGGAGCACAATCGTGCTGAGAGTCTTCTATGACCCACCAGCTTTAGGGGAGCATAACCGTGCTGAGAGTCTTCTACGACCCGCCAGCTTTAGGGGAGCATAACCGTGCTGAGAGAGTCTTCTACGACCCGCCAGCTTTAGGGGAGCACAATCGTGCTGAGAGTCTTCTATGACCCACCAGCTTTAGGGGAGCATAATCATGCTGAGAGAGTCTTCTACGACCCGCCAGCTTTAGTGGAGCATAATCGTGCTGAGAGCGTCTTCTACGACCCGCCAGCTTTAGGGGAGCATAATCGTGCTGAGAGCGTCTTCTACGACCCGCCAGCTTTAGTGGAGCATAATCGTGCTGAGAGCGTCTTCTACGACCCGCCAGCTTTAGGGGAGCATAATCGTGCTGAGAGCGTCTTCTACGACCCGCCAGCTTTAGGGGAGCATAATCATGCTGAGAGCGTCTTCTACGACCCGCCAGCTTTAGGGGAGCATAATCGTGCTGAGAGCGTCTTCTACGACCCGCCAGCTTTAGGGGAGCATAATCGTGCTGAGAGTCTTCTACGACCCGCCAGCTTTAGGGGAGTATAATCGTGCTGAGAGTCTTCTACGACCCGCCAGCTTTAGGGGAGCATAACCGTGCTGAGAGTCTTCTACGACCCGCCAGCTTTAGGGGAGCATAATCGTGCTGAGAGAGTCTTCTACGACCCGCCAGCTTTAGGGGAGCATAATCGTGCTGAGAGCGTCTTCTACGACCCGCCAGCTTTAGTGGAGCATAATCGTGCTGAGAGCGTCTTCTACGACCCGCCAGCTTTAGGGGAGCATAATCGTGCTGAGAGCGTCTTCTACGACCCGCCAGCTTTAGGGGAGCATAATCGTGCTGAGAGCGTCTTCTACGACCCGCCAGCTTTAGAGGAGCATAATCGTGCTGAGAGTCTTCTACTACCCGCCAGCTTTAGGGGAGCATAATCGTGCTGAGAGTCTTCTACGACCCGCCAGCTTTAGTGGAGCATAATCGTGCTGAGAGTCTTCTACGACCCGCCAGCTTTAGGGGAGCATAATCGTGCTGAGAGAGTCTTCTACGACCCGCCAGCTTTAGGGGAGGGTAATCGTGCTGAGAGTCTTCTACAACCCGCCAGCTTTAGGGGAGGGTAATCAGCACCATCAAGCAGGTCCTGTGGGAGGTGCTCGAGGAACACCAGGGTCTGTGAAAAATTCAAAGCCAATGTTACAAGCGTTGTGGGTTCATCGCCGGTTCTGTACAGCTTTGTGTAAAATGGCAATGTGAATTTTCTGTGCCTTGAGCAACATTTTCAACCTTATGTAACTGATAAGCTATACAATGCCATTCGATGAACACACCTTGGTTTGATTATCATTACCATTTTAAATATGCAGAATACATTTTTATCAATGTAATATCAGAATGGAAGGGCATCAGCGCCAACTGTATTGACAAAATGACTAATATAGTGTTATCATTTTTAAAGTAGTGCTGTTGTATAACTAAATGCCTGCATTAATGCTGGCTTTGACTGGGGCCATCTGTATTAAACACGGGATGACAATTTTTTCAGGGCACAAATCGATAGATTTGGCTCCCTCTGGTGGACATAAAACGCCTCTGCAACAGAGTAGCCGGTTGTCCCGTCATTCATCACCATTATAGCATGGAAAAACACTGCTCTCCGCTGGAGTCTGATCCAGAGAAAAACGCCTTGACACGATTTGGGCTTGCGGTAAGGCACCTGTATGTTATAAGATTATAGTTTCCTCTTTGCCAGGGAAGCAAATCAAATTAATAATTATTAAAACCATGTTTGTGTTGAACTCTTCATGTCACCATTTAAAATTCAGCAGCACACCTATCAAAGGTGTAGGCAACAACATTGTAAATTCACTACCAGGACCGAAAGATGCACATTCCTCTGGTTTACAGAAGTTTTTTGTATGACGCAAACTAAATTTCATGTCTGTACCAAAATGCAGTTAATGTTACTTTAGAAACAGTATATAGCCTACATCAAACACACTGAGCCCAGGACATGCAACAGTTACATTCTTTATTTGCAGCTTGACCATTTCTATTTTACAGTGAAGTAGAAGAGTAGAAGTTATAAGTGGTTCACATGCAGTAGGCAGGGGGGTTTGGGGTCACAAGGTGGGTTCAAAGGTGACAGGGCTCATCCACCCTACAGCCCATCTGAGACACAGTGCCCAGGTATCATAAGTAGGTGGGGAGGTGCTCTTCCCTGTAGATACACAGACAGAGTTGCTGAAGCATGAGGGCGTGGTTTCTGCTTCTGGGCAAGGGGCTGGGGGTGGGGTGTTTGGGAAGTCCCGACTGCAGCTGGCGGAGTCTGTAGAAGAGGGCTGCTGGTGACCGTCCTCTTCCACGAGCAGGTCCAGGGCAGAGGACCCGTCCCAGCACAGAGGAGCCTCCCTGTAAAAACAGCATACTGTGACATCACTCCTCAGAGCACCGTGACATCACTCCTCAGAGCACCGTGACATCACTCCTCAGAGCACCGTGACATCACTCCTCAGAGCACCGTGACATCACTCCTCAGAGCAGCACAGCATTTTGAACACAGCAGCAGAAGCACTACGCAGGGAAACAGACATACACGTACCCGTACCCCACAGCCTCCGGGACCCACGCCTTCCACGTCTGCCTGTACAGGTCCCCACATATCGCCAACAGCCACTGCACCTCCTCTGCAAACACCAGCATCAACTGCACCAACCTGACAAAACAAACGACGCGACCATTTCTACACCGACACACCCCAACATGACTCTTACAGCAACACAAGTAATCCAACAGTCAAATCCTTACCACTCCTTTATTCTCATCTTGTCAATTAAAACAATGTGTCACAGAAAACAGAAGTAATGGCTGGATGGAGAGCAGTGACCTTTAAAAGGGAGCAGACGCATACGCAGACTTTTGCCTTTCACAGTCGAATGTACCAACCCCCCCTTTCGTAGACTACATTTCCCATAATTCTTTCTGACAAATTGCAAACAAAGGCATCCTTCTTGGAAGAAGATTACAGGATGCAGAAGGTACGCTTGTAGGCGAAGCGACGGTCCACGTGGACACAAAAAAATAATAATACTGCTGCGCGGACCGCCTAGGCGGACATCCGCTAAGGGTCCGTTTTGGGCGTGCCATGATGTCATTTACATCTGCGCGGACCCTGCGGACGTCCATACACATACTATTTTGTGGCGACTATGAATTGGCCTCAAGTCCAGCAAGACTGGCAAAGCAGCTTGAGATCATGTCTCCAACCTGTGCCTAGCAGACACAAGGGGGCGCCGTTACCTCTGAGCCATGCAGTACGCGGACTGCACTGGGAGTGTGTACAGCAGCAGCATGTAGGAGGCAATGCGCACAGGAAGCAGGTCTGTGACCTGCGTGTAGAGGCTGTGCTTCTCTATGCAGGCCTCACAGAACACTGAAAGCACAGAGCAGTGTCAAACACAGGCGCAGCACAGTCGGTACACTAACACAGGCTACACAAAACATAAGCTACACCAAAACGCACAAACAGATTGTGTACAAACACAGCCGGTACATAAATACAAAACATCCACAAATACAGCCCATCAGTACAGAAACACAAGACTGCACACATGCAGCCAATGGTGATGCAACACTCAATTCAGATCAGCTTCTCAATCGCAAAGTCAAAACACAAACAGGTTAAAACTAAACACAAGTCTGCACTGCAAACAATATGTATATAACAAAGCTAAGTACAGAAAGTCAAACACCACAACATTGTCAGCGCTCAAAATATACAACCACAAACACAGTATATATTTAAGTAATATATAAAAAAACAAATATAAAACAGCCAGTCATACATAAATACTATAACATATAAACATTGCTGTCACAGTCTACAACACTGAACATTTCCTGAGAAAAAGGCAGCCAATCACAATAAAGCTCTCAAAAAAAAGGCAGAGCTGACATTTGCTGACCTTTTTTAATGGCCACTGGCAGGCAGTCAATGGTTCCTTTACCCAGCCACCAGTGTCCTTCCTTTGACGACTCCGTCTCATTGGTCCAGCGCTGCAATGTGTCATCCTCGTCACCGCAGCAACCAGCGGAGGTGGTGTCCTTCTCCTCGGGGGCAGACAGCCCAGCAGATAGACTGTGAGGTCTGAGGAGGTCTACAGCACAGTCATTTATCAGCAGCACAGAACAGTAATCTAGAGCCCTGAGGAGGTCTACAGCACAGTCAGTTATCAGCAGCACAACATGGTAATCTGGAGCCCTGAGGAGGTCTACGGCACAGTCAGTTATCAGCAGCACAACATGGTAATCTAGAGCCCTGAGGAGGTCTACAGCACAGTCAGTTATCAGCAGCACAACATGGTAACCTAGAGCCCTGAGGAGGTCTACAGCACAGTCAGTTATCAGCAGCACAGTAATCTAGAGCCCTGAGGAGGTCTACAGCACAGTCAGTTATCAGAAGCAGCACAGTAATCTAGAGCCCTGAGGAGGTCTACAGCAGTCAGTTATCAGCAGCACAGTAATCTAGAGCCCTGATGAGGTCTACAGCACAGTCAGTTATCAGAAGCAGCAGATAGACTGAGGTCTGAGGAGGTCTACAGCACAGTCAGTTATCAGCAGCACAACATGGTAATCTAGAGCCCTGAGGAGGTCTACAGCACAGTCAGTTATCAGCAGCACAACATGGTAATCTAGAGCCCTGAGGAGGTCTACAGCACAGTCAGTTATCAGAAGCAGCAGATAGACTGTGAGGTCTGAGGAGGTCTACAGCACAGTCATTTATCAGCAGCACAACATGGTAATCTAGAGCCCTGAGGAGGTCTACAGCACAGTCAGTTATCAGCAGCACAACATGGTAATCTAGAGCCCTGAGGAGGTCTACAGCACAGTCAGTTATCAGCAGCACAACATGGTAATCTAGAGCCCTGAGGAGGTCTACAGCAGTCAGTTATCAGCAGCACAACATGGTAATCTTGAGCCCTGAGGAGGTCTACAGCAGTCAGTTATCAGCAGCACAACATGGTACTCTAGAGCCCTGAGGAGGTCTACAGCAGTCAGTTATCAGCAGCACAGCAGTGTCCCTTTGTGCTTCACAGCTATTGATAATAATAATAATAATAATAATAATAATAAATAGGGATTGCACATACATGCCTGGTTCAGTACTCACTGTTCTCTTTCAGAAACTGAAGACCATCTTCGTACCCATTCTGGCAGATCTCAGCCATGGCCTGCAACAGATCAGCAAACAAAACTCAGAGATGATTACATTACAGTCATTTAGCAGACGCTTTTATCCAAAGCGACATACAGTAGGTGCATATAGAAAGGTCATCGAAGTAACTACAGAACAGATAAGCAAGCACATTCTTCCCATACAGTAGCAGCTATCCCTAGTAACGAACACAATGCAGTTCACAGTGAACTGGGTAAATCAGCTCTACTACAATTCTATTCTAAATAGTATAAACTTGAATACACAGTTCAACAAGAAGACATACCATGAGGTCCTAGATAAGTATTAGTCCAGGTGGAGCCTGAAAAGGTGTGTTTTCAGGCCACGACGGAATGATCTCTGCACAAACCCGCTAAACCGCAGGGAAAAGAGGTCTGAATCTGGTGTGCCTCCCAGTGAACCCCATGAGTCTCCAGTGACCCCCATGGCTCTATTACAAAACAGAGCAATATTTTTTTTTAAACATCAAACTCTGCATGCGTTTCACCCGCCTAGGTCACAGAAATGTGCCCCAAATGGCCCCCTGAAAACATAGACCACACATGCAGATTACAACTCTTCATGATGTCCACTTCAGTGGGCAGAAGGTTTTTCGTATACAATACAAGAACTACGGTCATTTTTTGTTACAAATCTAACCAATTTGGCTCCCTAATAAGATTTTTTTTAGTTTTTTTTAAACATGCTCTGTTCTCTAGGAATAGAAGGTTCTCACAGCTACACCAGAGGGAGTTTGTTTCCACCTCCACCTGCCATTTTGACCTTCACTGTATCAAAACTAGAAAAGCCAATAAAAATGTAACAAGAGCGTATCAAAATGTAGGCAAAGGTGCAAGGAATCTGCTCTGATATTTTGAGGCTCTGAGATCACAAATGTTTTTGACAATGTTAAAATAGACTTTTAAAAGCCTGTCCACTGTAGTGGACTCCATGCATGAAAGGGTGTTTTTGGGCTTTTTGACCATAGCACAGGCCTTGATTATCCAAAATGTGCCAGATACACAGTAAAACCTCCGGTGTTAAGTGAACTCCGAGTACATAGGAGTCCACCGTGGTGAGGGAGACACCGCAGAAACAGCCATGAGAGCGCGCGAGCGCCCTTACCTTGGGCTCGGGCGGGAAGAACACCCTGGCGACACGCCGCACGTTCCGCAGGCTGACGCGGTAGCTGACGCTGCACACGCGCACCGTGTGGAGGCTGAAGGCGTCGTCACGGGGACAGATGACGCAGTCCCCACAGAAGGGGGCGATGGTGAGCGTGTCCTTCAGCTGGTACTGTGGCTGGTTGTTACTGAAGGCCCCGTCCATGTACCGCTGGGGGGCCAGGGAAACACCCTTAGAACTACACCAAGATCCAGAACCGGAACAACCCATGCACTTCCACACTGACCGGTGTTATATTACAGAAGGGGGAAAAAAAACAGTTGCGACAGCCGTGATACAAGCACTTCTTAATTTCAGTGAAGACAAAAATGGTTAAGTGTTAAGAGTTCACCAACCTCACAAGTTTGTATTAAGCCATTCCAAATTCACGCTGCACGTGTTAACACCGTTATACGGTTTAAATCTAAACGGAGTGAAACCACTTCCTGGGATGAGATGGGATGAGTGTGGTACTCACCACTCCACGGAATGATGGAGGGATCAGTCCGCAGTAGCCAGGGATGAAGCAGCTACAGACCAGAGCCTGGAAAGACCAGAGAGAGCAGTTCAGACCACCATTGCGTGCGTGCGTGCGTGCGTGCGTCTACATTGTTTTACAAGCCCTGTCTGATCACAATTTTTGGTTCCCATCTATTTTATACTAAATACATGCATGTAGATCATTGTAAATGGCAACCATTCAGACATGTGTCCATATTCACTGTTGCCTACTGTAGCGTGTACAGGGTGTTCGTAAAAGTGTCACAGGGTGGGTGGACATTTTAGTCATTGAGATTTTAAAATTTGGGGAACCCCACAAAAAAAATAATTGAAATGCAGCCTGACAGTGAGATGCCACCATTTGAAACACCAGTTCTTCAGTTGTTTACAACTTCCTCTAAGCTTGCAATGGAAGTGGAAGATTACATACATCACCTGGATGAGTTCCTGCCTGGTGCCGAACTCGGACAACAGGACGTTCTGTCCGTCAGACATGCGCGTGAGGGACACGCATAGGCGCCTGGAGGCCAGGATGTGGGCGTCAGCCGGCAGGTCCCGGTTCAGAGAGTCTCGAACGATCTTCACCAGGTCGCAGCTGGGGTGCAGGGCGCCCAGGCTCTGCCGCCTGGCTGCCTTAGCCATCGCCATCATATCCTCACAGCAATTGGCTTCAAAGGGACAACACAACAGATCCAACCAATCGGACGAGACAATATATCCTAATTGCAATCGCAGGTTATGGTTAAAATTATCGTAACTTCTTTGGTTTTCCATCTACATAGTTTTACTTTTGTATTTAAATTTTTTAGCCATTAACTAAGCAATTACACGCAAATAAATTATCCTGATGAATCTTGACCTTTGGACGACAATGTATTGCACAAACGCATTATATCAACTGATACACCAAGTAGCTAGGCTATAGCCTAAAAATCCATCCATGGCATGGATTTTAAAAAGTCAAACTACTAAAAATGTGGGCAAAAAGATTCACTTTCGTATATGTCCAAATAAGACTACCATTCGATATTACATTCCATGGGCTTAATTGCTGGCCGTGTTAAAACCTCGCATCAAACGCGGATTGTAAATGGTTGATAGTCGACACCACTGCAACCCCATCTAAACCAGTTTCTAAAGAAAACCAGAACAGCAGTTATCCACTTTAAGAAAGCTTCATTGATTGCGGTCTGGATGACACAAAATTGTCATTTTTTCTTAAATGTGTTTTTCGGCTTTTTTTATTGTAATGTGTTAGTAGATTGCCGGTCTACTTCTAAATCCAAATCATAAAATGTTACTCTATCCAGACCACCGGCCAATTAAATATTTAAATTGTGTCAGAAGGTGTCAATGGATGCTACATACATACATACATACATACCCAACGGCAGTCCGAGGGCTAAAACCGTGGCTGTAAGCGCCCCTGAGGAAGCACCATAGATCCTCTTCGCTTCCTTCAGTAAAAATGGGGCTCGTTCCAGAAAGCAGCTAGCAAGCCCGACGTAATAAATCCCCAAAAACCCGCAGCCTGCGAGAGAAATACTCCACTCTGCGTCGAAGTCAAACATCTTTCGATCAAACGCCGAATTTTGCACGCGGAAGTTCCTTGTAAAATATATGTGTTATACATACCAAAACAATAACACGGCCCGTATCTTTAGCGTTAGGCTTAAACCCCACCACTGCACTGAAAGGACCACAGCGAATTGACATTGTTTGGAGAACTTTTATGCATTTTTTTGATGGGTCATTGGTTTGTACTGAATGCTTATCTTCCAATTGTTTTCAACCACATCCAACAGCTTCCGCTGTCTCTACTCAAGGGGTGTTACTCAAAAGTTCAAAACGCAGCCTGGTGAGCCAATGGACACTTCAGAGAGGGTTCACATGGGGCTTCTCCCGTGACAAGGCATTGGAATTTGGGGTTTCGTCCAACCCCGAGAGAAAGAGTCAATGTGCGATCACCAGCAAGGTAGATGCTCTGTCAAAAGAAATCAAGGAATGGGAAAACTAAATTTTTTGCCTTTTGATTTGTGTGTGTATGTGTTGTATGTTGTGTGTGACATGAACATGTATGTTCTAACATAACATATTTCAATGTAATTGCATTGAAATTTTATTGTGGACCCCAGGAAGACTATAGCTGATTGCTATTGCATCAGCTAACAGGGATACTTATAATAAACAATAAGGAAATAAGTAACATGCAGACCCATACAATATTCCAGTGCATGGGGTTGTGTGTGTTCTCGGGGTGGGATTGACATTTCAGGGCCAGCAGATCATGACTTCCAAGACATACTGTAGCTCCAGAGCTCACCAAACATGCTAAAGGTAACCATGTATTATGTGCTTACAGAGTAACACATTTGGTATCTATCTCACATGCTCAATCACGTGCAGAGACTGACACTTTTCATTGGGTTACTTACTATAGTGTGCAATGGTCTTTTTTATGGACAATTTTATTCAAAAAGAGGTATTCAAGCATTCAAGAGTTTCATGTATTTAACAACTCAGAGAAAAATCAGGGTTGTTCACAGATAATACAGAATTTGTAGTTCATTCAAATTGTTGTATTTATCTTGTTACACAGATGTAAGAAAACAACATTAAACACGATCAACGTTACTATAGTATGGGTCACATTAATAGAACATTGCAGCAACACTGCGTGCCATAGCTGGTATCAAATACTTAAATTTTCAGCTAAATTGAATAGAATTATACCAAAACTACACATAATTTTAAGCTACTGTTTACCTATGGCCAATTAAACATGACCAATTAAACATAAGCAATTAAACATGACCAATTAAACATAAGCAATTAAACATGACCAATTTCTCCCCAACAGTAGCAAAAACCCTGTGAATGTGATGCTCTGTCAGTATTATTGGAACATCATAATGTCCTAATAGAGCAGGATAAGGCAAAATGGTAAGAGCACTGGGTTTTCCACCAGTGCCTAATGTCTGAACCCATGTTGGAAACCTGCGCCAGTTACTTGTATACAGCAATAAAATCCAGCCGAATAACGGAGTTGCAACAGATACAACATTTACGATCGTAAGATGCCCTTCACAGTAAAATTTCAAGTGTTTTGCAGTCAACAGTGGGAGAGTACACTTAGGATAAAGTGCAGTCAACAGTGGGAGAGTACACTTAGGATAAAGTGCAGTCAAAAAGAAGGGAGTCTTTTCAGGGAAGGGCAGGTATCACATGATAAATGCTTTGTAGAACCACTAGAAAAATACCGCCTGCCCATAAGAAAAATCGCAGCACAATGACTAGCCTCGTCACAGTTAGAGCAATGTTTGAGGTTGTCTAACAAAAATGCTTAGATCAATATATTGTTTTTTAAAAATCTTCTGATGCATCTTTGGTTTGATGGATTCCAGCACCACCGTCTCTGTCCATGTACTCCTTGCCTGCACCCTCTGTAATTGGCAGAGTGAAGTACAATCTGGCTCTGTAAGTGTGGTTCTGGCTCCTACATCCAGAAACGGTAACGGTGTCTGCACTACTTCCGGGTCCCTTTAACAGGACAGGGCGTGGCCAAGAGCTAACTCTTCCTGGGCAAGAGGTATTATGTCTAGGTTTATGTCATAGTTCCAGCTATTCAGGGAATAGAGGGTCTGACTCATCTGTCGAGCCGACCGTGAAGTGTATCAGCTCGGGGGCATGGCCAGGAGTCCCGAAATTGATGGAGGGGGCGGGGACCGTGGTAAGGAATGGGGTGCTGGAGAGGTCCATGGAGGAGAGTAGCTTGCACCTGTCCCACTCTGTCAGGGGCCCATGGAGGTCCAGAGACGGGGGCATGCTCAGACACTTCCTGACAGGAACGTCACTGCAACAGGAACAGGAAGTCATGCAACAGAACAAGAAGTCATACAACAGAAACAGGATGTCAAACTGGCTGGCTACTGAAGAATGTTTTAGCCTCTTAAGGGCTAATTTATCATTAGTGGTTATGCACAAAATATCTATGCAACCTGTAAGGATTGAATGTGCCATAGTCACATCCCAGGACTTTTAAGCAATCAGATTACTCTCTTGAAAAAATAAGTGATGAATTAAAAAAGATTCTAAAATAAAATCTCTTAATGACTAGCTCTCTGTAATTACATTTATGGTGAATGATTTAGAATTGTGAGAACCTGTAACTGAATATAATCCATTTGTGGAAAGTGAAGAGATATGAAATAAGTGAAAGAAAGAGATAATACAAGTAAATGGAAATGTGCAAAAATAAGATTTAAGGAAAAATCTATTGAAAACTTTTGTATAAAATTGGCCCTAAAAAACCTACACATGCATGGAAGTATCTAGAGGCCAGTAATCTCTGAACAACCTTCTGACAGCACCAGCTTTTCACAGCGCTTTACTTTAATATGTAGAGCACAGAAGTCTGGAGGGAATTTAGAATGCTGAATTTTTTTATAGGCAGTTTAAATGTGTCAAAGACTCTCACCTTGCGATACTGTTTTCTGCTCCTTTCCACGTCAGTCTGTACACAGTGCCTGCCATCCCATACATCCACTTCACATCCTCAGTCACCTCTGGTATCCATTCCACCAGCCTAAAATGCAACGTAAAACCTTACTGTTACATCACTTACTCTCCAACATTACTGTTACAGCACTTACTCCCAAACATTACTGTTACAGCACTTACTCCCCAACATTACTGTTACAGCACTTAGTTAGTTAGTTAGTTAGTTTATTTGATCATCTTTAACAGTAACATATACCATACATCACCAATACACATGCATCAACAAAAAATACTATTTCAGGTGATCAAAAGGAAAAAGGCAGAAGCTAAAAGCTTATGAATGCCTATCCTATTCCCTAAAGTGGTTATTTAAAATAAATCCTTGAAGTATACAACAAACAAACAGGAGCATGTCATTGGAACTACCAGGATCCATACACGTTGTTTTACACTTCATACATTATCTATACTTTCTGTTATACTACCACTTCATCATTATTTCAATTATTTCAACAATTTTCCTCACCACAACAAGTTCACCAATATTGCCACCTATACCATCATTTCAAAGATCATAGTTTAATGAAATAATAATTTATACCATACTGTATTGTACTACAGTATATCATACTATATTATACCAAAACACATTGTATTCCCATATTATTTATATATTTTTTTTATTTTTATTATTATATATATATTTTTTTTTTTAATTGTAATTATATTATACTACATTATATTACATAATATCATACTATTATATTATAATATATTATATCATATTCCATTATATTATATTTTGTTTTATTACATTATATCATATTATATTATTCTATATTATACTACACCATATTATATTATTTTACATTATATCATAATATACTATATTTAGCCAGGATTTCATGTTTGAGCCGTTTTTTAAATTGTACAATATTTATGCTATGTTTCACCTCCTCAGTCAAACCATTCCAGATCTTTACCCCACAGACAGAAACGCACTTACTCTTCCGAGTGGTGCTAGCGCTGGGTTGTTGGAAGTTTAGGTCCCACCTTAGCTCATAACCCCCCACCCTATCCCTGAACATTCTCAGAATACACCTAGGGAGTAGTTTTTTCCTTACCTTAAACATAAATTGAGCTGTTTTAAATTCCACTAAGTCTAATAATTTCATTGTGTGATATCTTAAGAAAAGGCAGTTTGTGTGTTCGTAAAAACCTACCTTATGAACTATTCTCATTGCTCTTTTTTGTAATATGTATATGGGTTGAAGGTTAGTTCTATATGTATTTCCCCACACCTCCACACCATAAGTCAAATAAGGTTATACAAGTGTATTGTAAAGAGTGAATAGTGATTTATAATTTAATATATCCATTGTTTTGCCTATAATGCCAACACTCCTTGCCACTTTAGACCGTATATATTTTAAATGTGGTTTCCAACTGAAAGTGTGGTCAATTATCACTCCCAAAAATATGTTCTCATAAACTCTTTCTAATTCTACATTATTTATCTTTAGCTGTACCAGTGTATTCATTGGTATTTTTTTATTTCCGAAAATCATGAATTTTGTTTTTTTCAGATTAAGTGATAATTTATTAATATCAAACCAGAATTTCAATTTTTCGAGTTCCGCTGAGACCTCCTCCAACAACTGATGTAGGTTCTCACCAGCACAAAAGATGTTTGTATCGTCGGCAAAAACAACATAATTCAAGATACTTGAAACCCTACAGATGTCATTAATATATAGTATAAATAGTTTAGGACCTAGTATGGAGCCTTGCGGTACCCCGCAAGTGATAAGTGAGATAGATGATCTATACTTACCCATCTGAACATACTGTTGTCTGTTTTCAATGTAGCTTTTAACCCAATTTAGCCCTACCCCTCTAATACCATATTTTTCCAATTTCTTTAATAATATATTATGGTCAATTGTATCAAATGCCTTCTTTAAATCTATAAAAATACCTAGTGCATATTTATTATTGTCCATTGATGAAGTCAATTTTTCAGTTAACTCCATCAATGCCATGGTAGTTGACCGACCCGAACGAAATCCATATTGGCTATCTATTAGTATATTATGTTTATCTATAAAATTGTCCAGCCGTGCTGCAAATATTTTTTCCAGAATTTTTGAAAATTGTGATAGTAATGAGATTGGCCTGTAATTTGTGAAGAGGTGTTTATCTCCCGCTTTGAAAACAGGGATCACCTTAGCTGTTTTCATTTGTCTAGGAAATGAGCCAGTTTTTAAAGATAGATTACAGATATATGTTAAAGGGTCTGCTATTGTAATAATAATATTTTTTATAAGTGTCATATCAATTCCATTTCCATCAGTAGATATTTTATTTTTGAGCTTGTGGACAATATCAATTATTTCCTTATTATCTGTGTTGTGTAGAAAGATTGTGGCTGGAATCCTATTTTCTGATATCTGAGCAATATCACCCCCTAGGGGAGGGTTTATTTCATTAGCCAGATTTGGCCCAACACTCACAAAGAAGTTGTTGAACCCCTCTACAACCTCATTCATGTCTGTGATTGTTCTCTTATTTTCAATAAAATGATCTATGTAATTTGTATTTGTTTTATTTCTAATAATATTATTCAATATATTCCATGTACCCTTGATATTATTTTTATTCTTATCTAATAGTTTATTATAATATTCTTTCTTACATCTCCTAATAATATCCATTAATTTGTTTTTATATATTTTATATCTAGTTTCTTTGTCTCGGGTTCTATATTTAATAAAATCTCTATATAGTTTATTCTTTTTCCTACAGGCATTCATCAACCCCCTAGTCATCCACGGTTTATCCACTGTATTTGAGCTTTTTCTATATTCTATTACTGGACAGTTTTTATCATATAATAGTAGGAATATATCTAAGAAATTATCATATGCTATATCTACGTCCTCAGCTTCATAAACGTCTTTCCATTCTTGAGATAGTAAATCTCTCTGGAATGCATTAAGGGCATCCTCTGTTCTCACTCTTTTATATGTTGTTACATTATCATCCTTCTTCATATTATAGTCACAATCATAGATTGCGAAGACTGGCAGATGGTCGCTAATATCATTCATAAGTATTCCACTCAATATATTGTTCTCCATATTATTACTATATATATTATCTATTATAGTCGCTGAATGTGATGTTATTCTAGTTGGTTTTGTTATAATAGGATATAAACTCATACTATACATTGCAGCTGTAAATTCATCTATTAATAAATTATTATTAGCATTCAGAATATCTATATTATAATCACCACAGATATAAGCAACCCTCTGCTCAGTCCTCGCAAACATCCCCTCCATAAAGTTCTTAAAAGACTCAATGCTGTAATCTGGAGCTCTATAAACACAGCTGACAAGAATATTTTTCTTTTTTTCCATTACGATCTCTACAGTGACACATTCACACACATCTTCAATGGCAGTTGTCATCTTTTCCACAATCCTGTGTTTTAATCTGCTATCAACATAAAGAGCCGTCCCCCCTCCCCTCTTGTTTAATCTATTTTTAAATATGAACCCATAACCCTCCATCTCAAAATCCACCCCCCTCTCCAAATTAAGCCACGTTTCTGAAACAGCAATAACATTGAATGGTGTGGTAAACTTTCTTAGGTAGTCTTTAATCTCTTTAAAATTTGCATATAGACTCCTGCCATTGAAGTGTATGAATGATATACAATTGTCTAACTTTATGTTGTTATTGAACTGATCATCAGTATAGTAACGACAATTGTTATTTACATTAATATAGAAATTACTCACAGGATCTATATCATGATTTAAGTCATGCATATGCAACAATCAAGAATTTAGAGGTAAAGCAGACCTGCGTCTGCGAGTCCGCGCGCCCGCGCACGCACGCACGCACACACACACACATTTCCACTCGAAGAGAGAGAGGTTGAAAGAGAGAGAGACAGAGAGAGAGACAGAAAGAGAGAGAGAGAGAGACAGAGAGATACAGCGCAAGAGCGCACACACCACAGCATTAAGTTCATACAATCTTTCCAGACGAAAAAAAGGGGAAAACATTACTGTTACAGCACTTACTCCCCAACATTACTGTTACAGCACTTACTCCCCAACATTACTGTTACAGCACTTACTCCCAAACATTACTGTTACAGCACTTACTCCACAACATTACTGTTACAGCACTTACTCCCCAACATTACTGTTACAGCACTTACTCCCCAACATTACTGTTACAGCACTTACTCCCCAACATTACTGTTACAGCACTTACTCCCCAACATTACTGTTACAGCACTTACTCCCAAACATTACTGATACAGCACTTACTCCCCAACATTACTGTTACAGCACTTACTCCCAAACATTACTGTTACAGCACTTACTCCCCAACATTACTGTTACAGCACTTACTCCCAAACATTACTGTTACAGCACTTACTCCCCAACATTACTGTTACAGCACTTACTCCCAAACATTACTGTTACAGCACTTACTCCCCAACATTACTGTTACAGCACTTACTCCCCAACATTACTGTTACAGCACTTACTCCCCAACATTACTGTTACAGCACTTACTCCCCAACATTACTGTTACAGCACTTACTCCCAAACATTACTGTTACAGCACTTACTCCCCAACATTACTGTTACAGCACTTACTCCCAAACATTACTGTTACAGCACTTACTCCCCAACATTACTGTTACAGCACTTACTCCCAAACATTACTGTTACAGCACTTACTCCCCAACATTACTGTTACAGCACTTACTCCCAAACATTACTGTTACAGCACTTACTCCCAAACATTACTGTTACAGCACTTACTCCTAAACATTACTGTTACAGCACTGACTCCCAAACATTACTGTTACAGCACTTACTCCCCAACATTACTGTTACAGCACTTACTCCTAAACATTACTGTTACAGCACTTACTCCCCAACATTACTGTTACAGCACTTACTCCCCAACATTACTGTTACAGCACTTACTCCCAAACATTACTGTTACAGCACTTACTCCCAAACATTACTGTTACAGCACTTACTCCTAAACATTACTGTTACAGCACTGACTCCCAAACATTACTGTTACAGCACTTACTCCCCAACATTACTGTTACAGCACTTACTCCCCAACATTACTGTTACAGCACTTACTCCCCAACATTACTGTTACAGCACTTACTCCCCAACCTTACTGTTACAGCACTTACTCCCCAACATTACTGTTAGAGCCCTTACTCCCAAACATTACTGTTACAGCACTTACTACTCCCCAACATTACTGTTACAGCACTTACTCCCAAACATTACTGTTACAGCACTTACTCCCCAACATTACTGTTACAGCACTTACTCCCCAACATTACTGTTACAGCACTTACTCCCAAACATTACTGTTACAGCACTTACTCCTAAACATTACTGTTACAGCACTTACTCCCCAACATTACTGTTACAGCACTTACTCCCCAACATTACTGTTACAGCACTTACTCCCAAACATTACTGTTACAGCACTTACTCCCAAACATTACTGTTACAGCACTTACTCCTAAACATTACTGTTACAGCACTGACTCCCAAACATTACTGTTACAGCACTTACTCCCCAACATTACTGTTACAGCACTTACTCCCCAACCTTACTGTTACAGCACTTACTCCCCAACATTACTGTTACAGCCCTTACTCCCAAACATTACTGTTACAGCACTTACTCCCCAACATTACTGTTACAGCACTTACTCCCAAACCTTACTGTTACAGCACTTACTCCCCAACATTACTGTTACAGCACTTACTCTCAAACCTTACTGTTACAGCACTTACTCCCCAACATTACTGTTACAGCACTTACTCCCCAACATTACTGTTACAGCACTTACTCCCAAACATTACTGTTACAGCACTTACTCCCCAACCTAACTGTTACAGCACGTACTCCCCAACATTACTGTTACAGCACTTACTCCCAACATTACTGTTACAGCACTTACTCCCCAACATTACTGTTATAGCACTTACTCCCCAACATTACTGTTACAGCACTTACTCCCCAACATTACAGTTACAGCACTTACTCCCCAACATTACTGTTACAGCACTTACTCCCAACATTACTGTTACAGCACTTACTCCCCAACCTTACTGTTACAGCACTTACTCCCCAACATTACTGTTACAGCACTTACTCCACAACATTACTGTTACAGCACTTACTCCCCAACCTTACTGTTATAGCACTTACTCCCAAACATTACTGTTACAGCACTTACTCCCCAACCATACTGTTACAGCACTTACTCCCCAACATTACTGTTACAGCACTTACTCCCAAACATTACTGTTACAGCACTTACTCCCCAACATTACTGTTACAGCACTTACTCCCCAACATTACTGTTACAGCCCTTACTCCCCAACATTACTGTTACAGCACTTACTCCCCAACATTACTGTTACAGCCCTTACTCCCCAACATTACTGTTACAGCACTTATTCCCCAACAATACTGTTACAGCACTTACTCCACAACATTACTGTTACAGCACTTACTCCCCAACCTTACTGTTATAGCACTTACTCCCCAACCTTACTGTTACAGCACTTACTCCCCAACCTTACTGTTACAGCACTTACTCCCCAACCTTACTGTTACAGCACTTACTCCCAAACATTACTGTTACAGCACTTACTCCCCAACATTACTGTTACAGCACTTACTCCCAAACCTTACTGTTACAGCACTTACTCCACAACATTACTGTTACAGCACTTACTCCCCAACCTTACTGTTACAGCACTTACTCCCAAACATTACTGTTACAGCACTTACTCCCAAACATTACTGTTACAGCACTTACTCCCCAACCTTACTGTTACAGCACTTACTCCCAAACATTACTGTTACAGCACTTACTCCCCAACCTTACTGTTACAGCACTTACTCCCCAACCTTACTGTTACAGCACTTACTCCCCAACATTACTGTTACAGCACTTACTCCCCAACATTACTGTTACAGCACTTACTCCCCAACCTTACTGTTACAGCACTTACTCCCCAACATTACTGTTACAGCACTTACTCCCAAACATTACTGTTACAGCACTTACTCCCAAACATTACTGTTACAGCACGTACTCCACAACATTACTGTTACAGCACTTACTCCCCAACATTACTGTTACAACACTTACTCCCCAACATTACTGTTACAGCACTTACTCCCCAACATTACTGTTACAGCACTTACTCCCAAACATTACTGTTACAGCACTTACTCCCCAACATTACTGTTACAGCACTTACTCCCCAACATTACTGTTACAGCACTTACTCCCCAACATTACTGTTACAGCACTTACTCCCCAACCTTACTGTTGCAGCACTTACTCCCCAACACTACTGTTACAGCACTTCCTTTCCAACATTACTGTTACAGCACTTACTCCCCAACCTTACTGTTACAGCACTTACTCCCAAACATTACTGTTACAGCACTTACTCCCCAACATTACTGTTACAGCACTTCCTCCCCAACATTACTGTTACAGCACTTCCTCCCCAACATTACTGTTACAGCACTTACTCCCCAACATTACTGTTACAGCACTTACTCCCCAACATTACTGTTACAGCACTTACTCCCCAACCTTACTGTTGCAGCACTTACTCCCCAACATTACTGTTACAGCACTTACTCCCAAACATTACTGTTACAGCACTTACTCCCCAACATTACTGTTACAGCACTTACTCCCAAACATTACTGTTACAGCACTTACTCCCAAACCTTACTGTTACAGCACTTACTCCCAAACATTACTGTTACAGCACTTACTCCCCAACATTACTGTTACAGCACTTACTCCCCAACATTACTGTTACAGCACTTACTCCCCAACCTTACTGTTACAGCACTTACTCCCCAACCTTACTGTTACAGCACTTACTCCCCAACCTTAATGTTACAGCACTTACTCCCAAACATTACTGTTACAGCACTTACTCCCCAACATTACTGTTACAGCACTTACTCCCCAACATTGCTGTTACAGCACTTACTCCCAAACATTACTGTTACAGCACTTACTCCCAAACATTACTGTTACAGCACTTACTCCCAAACATTACTGTTACAGCACTTACTCCCCAACCTTAATGTTACAGCACTTACTCCCAAACATTACTGTTACAGCACTTACTCCCCAACCTTACTGTTACAGCACTTACTCCCAAACATTACTGTTACAGCACTTACTCCCCAACATTACTGTTACAGCACTTACTCCCCAACATTACTGTTACAGCACTTACTCCCCAACATTACTGTTACAGCACTTACTCCCAAACATTACTGTTACAGCACTTACTCCCCAACATTACTGTTATAGCACTTACTCCCCAACCTTACTGTTACAGCACTTACTCCCAAACATTACTGTTACAGCACTTACTCCCCAACATTACTGTTACAGCACTTACTCCCCAACCTTACTGTTACAGCACTCACTCCCCAACCTTACTGTTACAGCACTTACTCCCAAACATTACTGTTACAGCACTTACTCCCCAACATTACTGTTACAGCACTTACTCCCAAACATTACTGTTACAGCACTTCCTCCCCAACATTACTGTTACAGCACTTACTCCCCAACATTACTGTTACAGCACTTACTCCCCAACATTACTGTTACAGCACTTACTCCCCAACCTTACTGTTACAGCACTTACTCCCCAACCTTACTGTTACAGCACTTACTCCCAAACATTACTGTTACAGCACTTACTCCCAAACATTACTGTTACGGCACTTACTCCCCAACCTTACTGTTACAGCACTTACTCCCCAACCTTACTGTTACAGCACTCACTCCCCAACATTACTGTTACAGCACTTACTCCCCAACCTTACTGTTACAGCACTTACTCCCCAACATTACTGTTACAGCACTTACTCCCAAACATTACTGTTACAGCACTTACTCCCCAACATTACTGTTACAGCACTTACTCCCAAACATTACTGTTACAGCACTTACTCCCCAACATTACTGTTACAGCACTTACTCCCAAACATTACTGTTACAGCACTTACTCCCCAACATTACTGTTACAGCACTTACTCCCAAACATTACTGTTACAGCACTTACTCCCCAACATTACTGTTACAGCACTTACTCCCCAACATTACTGTTACAGCACTTACTCCCCAACATTACTGTTACAGCACTTACTCCCCAACCTTACTGTTACAGCACTTACTCCCAAACATTACTGTTACAGCACTTACTCCCAAACATTACTGTTACAGCACTTACTCCCCAACATTACTGTTATAGCCCTTACTCCCCAACATTACTGTTACAGCACTTACTCCCAAACATTACTGTTACAGCACTTACTCCCCAACATTACTGTTACAGCACTTACTCCCCAACATTACTGTTACAGCACTTACTCCCAAACATTACTGTTACAGTACTTACTCCCCAACATTACTGTTACAGCACTTACTCCAAAACATTACTGTTACAGCACTTACTCCCCAACATTACTGTTACAGCACTTACTCCCCAACATTACTGTTACAGCACTTACTCCCAAACATTACTGTTACAGCACTTACTCCCCAACCTTACTGTTACAGCACTTACTCCCCAACATTACTGTTACAGCACTTACTCCCCAACCTTACTGTTACAGCACTTACTCCCCAACATTACTGTTACAGCACTTACTCCCAATATTACTGTTACAGCACTTACTCCCCAACATTACTGTTATAGCACTTACTCCCCAACCTTACTGTTATAGCACTTACTCCCAAACATTACTGTTACAGCACTTACTCCCCAACATTACTGTTACAGCACTTACTCCCCAACATTACTGTTACAGCACTTACTCCCAAACATTACTGTTACAGCACTTACTCCCCAACATTACTGTTACAGCACTTACTCTCAAACCTTACTGTTACAGCACTTACTCCCAAACATTACTGTTACAGCACTTACTTCCCAACATTACTGTTACAGCACTTACTCCCCAACCTTACTGTTACAGCACTTACTCCCCAACATTACTGTTACAGCACTTACTCCCCAACCTTACTGTTACAGCACTTACTCCCCAACATTACTGTTACAGCACTTACTCCCCAACATTACTGTTACAGCACTTACTCCCCAACATTACTGTTACAGCACTTACTCCCCAACATTACTGTTACAGCCCTTACTCCCCAACATTACTGTTACAGCACTTACTCCCAACCATTACTGTTACAGCACGTACTCTCAAACCTTACTGTTACAGCACTTACTCCCCAACATTACTGTTACAGCACTTACTCCCAAACATTACTGTTACAGCACTTACTCCCAAACATTACTGTTACAGCACTTACTCCCCAACATTACTGTTACAGCACTTACTCCCCAACATTACTGTTACAGCACTTACTCCCCAACCTTACTGTTACAGCACTTACTCCCCAACATTACAGTTACAGCACTTACTCCCAAACATTACAGTTACAGCACTTACTCCCCAACCTTACTGTTACAGCACTTACTTCCCAACCTTACTGTTACAGCACTTACTCCCCAACATTACTGTTACAGCACTTACTCCCCAACATTACTGTTACAGCACTTACTCCCAACCATTACTGTTACAGCACTTACTCTCAAACCTTACTGTTACAGCACTTACTCCCCAACATTACTGTTACAGCACTTACTCCCAAACATTACTGTTACAGCACTTACTCCCAAACATTACTGTTACAGCACTTACTCCCCAACATTACTGTTACAGCACTTACTCCCCAACATTACTGTTACAGCACTTACTCCCCAACCTTACTGTTACTGCACTTACTCCCCAACATTACTGTTACAGCACTTACTTCCCAACCTTACTGTTACAGCACTTACTCCCCAACATTACTGTTACAGCACTTACTCCCCAACATTACTGTTACAGCACTTACTCCCCAACATTACTGTTACAGCACTTACTCCCCAACATTACTGTTACAGCACTTACTCCCCAACATTACTGTTACAGCACTTACTCCCCAACATTACTGTTACAGCACTTACTCCCAAACATTACTGTTACAGCACTTACTCCCCAACATTACTGTTATAGCACTTACTCCCCAACCTTACTGTTATAGCACTTACTCCCAAACATTACTGTTACAGCACTTACTCCCCAACATTACAGTTACAGCACTTACTCCCAAACATTACAGTTACAGCACTTACTCCCCAACCTTACTGTTACAGCACTTACTTCCCAACCTTACTGTTACAGCACTTACTCCCCAACATTACTGTTACAGCACTTACTCCCCAACATTACTGTTACAGCACTTACTCCCAACATTACTGTTACAGCACTTACTCCCCAACATTACTGTTATAGCACTTACTCCCCAACCTTACTGTTATAGCACTTACTCCCAAACATTACTGTTACAGCACTTACTCCCCAACCTTACTGTTACAGCACTTACTCCCCAACATTACTGTTACAGCACTTACTCCCCAACCATACTGTTACAGCACTTACTCCCCAACATTACTGTTACAGCACTTACTCCCCAACATTACTGTTACAGCACTTATTCCCCAACATTACTGTTACAGCACTTACTCCCCAACATTACTGTTACAGCACTTACTCCCCAACATTACTGTTACAGCACTTACTCCCAAACATTACTGTTACAGCACTTACTCCCAAACCATTACTGTTACAGCACTTACTCTCAAACCTTACTGTTACAGCACTTACTCCCCAACATTACTGTTACAGCACTTACTCCCAAACATTACTGTTACAGCACTTACTCTCAAACCTTACTGTTACAGCACTTACTCCCAAACATTACTGTTACAGCACTTACTCCCAACATTACTGTTACAGCACTTACTCCCCAACATTACTGTTATAGCACTTACTCCCCAACATTACTGTTACAGCACTTACTCCCAAACATTACTGTTACAGCACTTACTCCCCAACATTACTGTTACAGCACTTACTCCCAAACATTACTGTTACAGCACTTACTCCCAAACATTACTGTTACAGCACTTACTCCCCAACATTACTGTTACAGCACTTACTCCCCAACATTACTGTTACAGCACTTACTCCCCAACATTACTGTTACAGCACTTACTCCCCAACATTACTGTTACAGCACTTACTCCCAAACATTACTGTTACAGCACTTACTCCCCAACATTACTGTTACAGCACTTACTCCCCAACATTACTGTTACAGCACTTACTCCCAAACATTACTGTTACAGCACTTACTCCCAAACATTACTGTTACAGCACTTACTCCCCAACATTACTGTTACAGCACTTACTCCCCAACATTACTGTTACAGCACTTACTCCCCAACATTACTGTTACAGCACTTACTCCCAAACATTACTGTTACAGCACTTACTCCCAAACCTTACTGTTACAGCACTTACTCCCAAACATTACTGTTACAGCACTTACTCCCAAACCTTACTGTTACAGCACTTACTCCCAAACCTTACTGTTACAGCACTTACTGCCAAACATTACTGTTACAGCACTTACTCCCCAACATTACTGTTACAGCACTTACTCCCCAACATTACTGTTACAGCACTTACTCCCCAAACATTACTGTTACAGCACTTACTCCCCAACATTACTGTTACAGCACTTACTCCCCAACATTACTGTTACAGCACTTACTCCCCAACCTTACTGTTACAGCACTTACTCCCCAACCTTACTGTTACAGCACTTACTCCCAAACATTACTGTTACAGCACTTACTCCCCAACTTTACTGTTACAGCACTTACTCCCCAACCTTACTGTTACAGCACTTACTCCCCAACCTTACTGTTACAGCACTTACTCCCCAACCTTACTGTTACAGCACTTACTCCCCAACCTTACTGTTACAGCACTTACTCCCCAACCTTACTGTTACAGCACTTACTCCCAAACCTTACTGTTACAGCACTTACTGCCAAACATTACTGTTACAGCACTTACTCCCCAACATTACTGTTACAGCACTTACTCCCCAACATTACTGTTACAGCACTTACTCCCCAACCTTACTGTTACAGCACTTACTCCCCAACCTTACTGTTACAGCACTTACTCCCAAACATTACTGTTACAGCACTTGCTCCCCAACTTTACTGTTACAGCACTTGCTCCCCAACTTTACTGTTACAGCACTTACTCCCCAACCTTACTGTTACAGCACTTACTCCCAAACATTACTGTTACAGCACTTACTCCCCAACCTTACTGTTACAGCACTTACTCCCAAACATTACTGTTACAGCACTTACTCCCAAACATTACTGTTACAGCACTTACTCCCCAACCTAACTGTTACAGCACTTACTCCCCAACCTTACTGTTACAGCACTTACTCCCAAACATTACTGTTACAGCACTTACTCCCAAACATTACTGTTACAGCACTTACTCCCCAACCTTACTGTTACAGCACTTACTCCCAAACATTACTGTTACAGCACTTACTCCCCAACATTACTGTTACAGCACTTACTCCCCAACATTACTGTTACAGCACTTACTCCCCAACCTTACTGTTACAGCACTTACTCCCCAACATTACTGTTACAGCACTTACTCCCCAACATTACTGTTACAGCACTTACTCCCCAACATTACTGTTACAGCACTTACTCCCAAACATTACTGTTACAGCACTTACTCCCAACATTATTGTTACAGCACTTACTCCCAAACATTACTGTTACAGCACTTACTCCCAAACATTACTGTTACAGCACTTACTCCCAACATTACTGTTACAGCACTTACTCCCAACATTACTGTTACAGCACTTACTCCCCAACATTACTGTTACAGCACTTACTCCCCAACATTACTGTTACAGCACTTACTCCCCAACATTACTGTTACAGAACTTACTCCCAACATTACTGTTACTTCACTTACTCACGACCCTTATTGTTACAGCACTTACTCCCAAACATTACTGTTACAGCACTTACTCCCAACATTACTGTTACAGCACTTACTCCCCAACATTACTGTTACAGCACTTACTCCCCAACATTACTGTTACAGCACTTACTCCCCAACATTACTGTTACAGCACTTACTCCCCAACCTTATTGTTACAGCACTTACTCCCAAACATTACTGTTACAGCACTTACTCCCAACATTATTGTTACAGCACTTACTCCCAAACATTACTGTTACAGCACTTACTCCCAACATTACTGTTACAGCACTTACTCCCCAACATTACTGTTACAGCACTTACTCCCCAACATTACTGTTACAGCACTTACTCCCCAACATTACTGTTACAGCACTTACTCCCCAACATTACTGTTACAGCACTTACTCCCCAACCTTATTGTTACAGCACTTACTCCCCAACATTACTGTTACAGCACTTACTCCCCAACATTACTGTTACAGCACTTACTCCCCAACCTTATTGTTACAGCACTTACTCCCAAACATTACTGTTACAGCACTTACTCCCAACATTACTGTTACAGCACTTACTCCCCAACATTACTGTTACAGCACTTACTCCCCAACATTACTGTTACAGCACTTACTCCCCAACATTACTGTTACAGCACTTACTCCCCAACATTACTGTTACAGCACTTACTCCCCAACATTACTGTTACAGCACTTACTCCCCAACATTACTGTTACAGCACTTACTCCCCAACCTTACTGTTACAGCACTTACTCCCCAACATTACTGTTACAGCACTTACTCCCCAACATTACTGTTACAGCACTTACTCCCCAACATTACTGTTACAGCACGTACTCCCCAACATTACTGTTACAGCACTTACTCCCCAACATTACTGTTACAGCACTTACTCCCCAACATTACTGTTACAGCACTTACTCCCAAACATTACTGTTACAGCACTTACTCCCCAACATTACTGTTACAGCACTTACTCCCAAACATTACTGTTACAGCACTTACTCCCTAACCTTACTGTTACAGCACTTACTCCCCAACCTTACTGTTATAGCACTTACTCCCAAACATTACTGTTACAGCACTTACTCCCCAACATTACTGTTACAGCACTTACTCCCCAAACTTACTGTTACAGCACTTACTCCCCAACATTACTGTTACAGCACTTACTCCCAAACATTACTGTTACAGCACTTACTCCCAAACATTACTGTTACAGCACTTACTCCCCAACATTACTGTTACAGCACTTACTCCCCAACATTACTGTTACAGCACTTACTCCCCAACATTACTGTTACAGCGCTTACTCCCCAACATTACTGTTACAGCACTTACTCCCCAACATTACTGTTACAGCACTTACTCCCAACATTACTGTTACAGCACTTACTCCCAAACATTACTGTTACAGCACTTACTCCCCAACATTACTGTTACAGCACTTACTCCCCAACATTACTGTTACAGCACTTACTCCCCAACATTACTGTTACAGCACTTACTCCCAAACATTACTGTTACAGCACTTACTCCCCAACATTACTGTTACAGCACTTACTCCCCAACATTACTGTTACAGCACTTACTCCCCAACATTACTGTTACAGCACTTACTCCCAAACATTACTGTTACAGCACTTACTCCCCAACCTTACTGTTACAGCACTTACTCCCCAACATTACTGTTACAGCACTTACTCCCAAACATTACTGTTACAGCACTTACTCCCCAACCTTACTGTTACAGCACTTACTCCCCAACATTACTGTTACAGCACTTACTCCCCAACATTACTGTTACAGCACTTACTCCCAAACATTACTGTTACAGCACTTACTCCCCAACATTACTGTTACAACACTTACTCCCCAACATTACTGTTACAGCACTTACTCCCCAACATTACTGTTACAGCACTTACTCCCAAACATTACTGTTACAGCACTTACTCCCTAACCTTACTGTTACAGCACTTACTCCCCAACCTTACTGTTATAGCACTTACTCCCAAACATTACTGTTACAGCACTTACTCCCCAACCTTACTGTTACAGCACTTACTCCCAACATTACTGTTACAGCACTTACTCCCCAACCTTACTGTTACAGCACTTACTCCCAAACATTACTGTTACAGCACTTACTCCCCAACCTTACTGTTACAGCACTTACTCCCAAACATTACTGTTACAGCACTTACTCCCAAACATTACTGTTACAGCACTTACTCCCCAACCTTACTGTTACAGCACTTACTCCCCAACATTACTGTTACAGCACTTACTCCCAAACATTACTGTTACAGCACTTACTCCCCAACCTTACTGTTACAGCACTTACTCCCAACATTACTGTTACAGCACTTACTCCCCAACATTACTGTTACAGCACTTACTCCCCAACATTACTGTTACAGCACTTACTCCCCAACCTTACTGTTACAGCACTTACTCCCCAACATTACTGTTACAGCACTTACTCCCCAACCTTACTGTTACAGCACTTACTCCCCAACCTTACTGTTACAGCACTTACTCCCAAACCTTACTGTTACAGCACTTACTCCCAAACATTACTGTTACAGCACTTACTCCCCAACATTACTGTTACAGCACTTACTCCCCAACCTTACTGTTACAGCACTTACTCCCCAACATTACTGTTACAGCACTTACTCCCCAAACTTACTGTTACAGCACTTACTCCCAAACATTACTGTTACAGCACTTACTCCCCAACATTACTGTTACAGCACTTACTCCCCAACCTTACTGTTACAGCACTTACTCCCCAACATTACTGTTACAGCACTTACTCCCAAACATTACTGTTACAGCACTTACTCCCCAACCTTACTGTTACAGCACTTACTCCCAAACATTACTGTTACAGCACTTACTCCCAAACATTACTGTTACAGCACTTACTCCCCAACATTACTGTTACAGCACTTACTCCCCAACCTTACTGTTACAGCACTTACTCCCCAACATTACTGTTACAGCACTTACTCCCCAACATTACTGTTACAGCACTTACTCCCCAACCTTACTGTTACAGCACTTACTCCCCAACATTACTGTTACAGCACTTACTCCCCAACATTACTGTTACAGCACTTACTCCCCAACCTTACTGTTACAGCACTTACTCCCCAACCTTACTGTTACAGCACTTACTCCCCAACATTACTGTTACAGCACTTACTCCCCAACCTTACTGTTACAGCACTTACTCCCCAACCTTACTGTTACAGCACTTACTCCCCAACATTACTGTTACAGCACTTACTCCCCAACATTACTGTTACAGCACTTACTCCCCAACCTTACTGTTACAGCACTTACTCCCCAACCTTACTGTTACAGCACTTACTCCCCAACCTTACTGTTACAGCACTTACTTTCCAACATTACTGTTACAGCACTTACTCCCCAACCTTACTGTTACAGCACTTACTCCCCAACATTACTGTTACAGCACTTACTCCCAAACATTACTGTTACAGCACTTACTCCCAACATTACTGTTACAGCACTTACTCCCAAACATTACTGTTACAGCACTTACTCCCCAACATTACTGTTACAGCACTTACTCCCCAACCTTACTGTTACAGCACTTACTCCCCAACCTTACTGTTACAGCACTTACTCCCCAACCTTACTGTTACAGCACTTACTCCCCAACATTACTGTTACAGCACTTACTCCCAAACCTTACTGTTACAGCACTTACTCCCCAACATTACTGTTACAGCACTTACTCCCCAACATTACTGTTACAGCACTTACTCCCCAACCTTACTGTTACAGCACTTACTCCCCAACCTTACTGTTACAGCACTTACTCCCAAACATTACTGTTACAGCACTTACTCCCCAACATTACTGTTACAGCCCTTACTCCCAAACATTACTGTTACAGCACTTACTCCCAAACATTACTGTTACAGCACTTACTCCCCAACATTACTGTTACAGCACTTACTCCCCAACATTACTGTTACAGCACTTACTCCCCAACCTTACGGTTACAGCACTTACTCCCAAACCTTACTGTTACAGCACTTACTCCCCAACATTACTGTTACAGCACTTACTCCCCAACCTTACTGTTACAGCACTTACTCCCCAACCTTACTGTTACAGCACTTACTCCCCAACATTACTGTTACAGCACTTACTCCCAAACATTACTGTTACAGCACTTACTCCCCAACCTTACTGTTACAGCACTTACTCCCCAACCTTACTGTTACAGCACTTACTCCCCAACCTTACTGTTACAGCACTTACTCCCCAACCTTACTGTTACAGCACTTACTCCCCAACATTACTGTTACAGCACTTACTCCCCAACCTTACTGTTACAGCACTTACTCCCAAACATTACTGTTACAGCACTTACTCCCCAACCTTACTGTTACAGCACTTACTCCCCAACCTTACTGTTACAGCACTTACTCCCCAACCTTACTGTTACAGCACTTACTCCCCAACATTACTGTTACAGCACTTACTCCCCAACATTACTGTTACAGCACTTACTCCCAAACATTACTGTTACAGCACTTACTCCCAAACATTACTGTTACAGCACTTACTCCCAAACCTTACTGTTACAGCACTTACTCCCCAACCTTACTGTTACAGCACTTACTCCCCAACATTACTGTTACAGCACTTACTCCCCAACATTACTGTTACAGCACTTACTCCCAAACATTACTGTTACAGCACTTACTCCCCAACCTTACTGTTACAGCACTTACTCCCCAACCTTACTGTTACAGCACTTACTCCCCAACCTTACTGTTACAGCACTTACTCCCCAACATTACTGTTACAGCACTTACTCCCCAACCTTACTGTTACAGCACTTACTCCCAAACATTACTGTTACAGCACTTACTCCCCAACCTTACTGTTACAGCACTTACTCCCCAACCTTACTGTTACAGCACTTACTCCCCAACCTTACTGTTACAGCACTTACTCCCCAACATTACTGTTACAGCACTTACTCCCCAACATTACTGTTACAGCACTTACTCCCAAACATTACTGTTACAGCACTTACTCCCAAACATTACTGTTACAGCACTTACTCCCAAACCTTACTGTTACAGCACTTACTCCCCAACATTACTGTTACAGCACTTACTCCCCAACCTTACTGTTACAGCACTTACTCCCCAACCTTACTGTTACAGCACTTACTCCCCAACCTTACTGTTACAGCACTTACTCCCCAACATTACTGTTACAGCACTTACTCCCCAACCTTACTGTTACAGCACTTACTCCCCAACATTACTGTTACAGCACTTACTCCCCAACCTTACTGTTACAGCACTTACTCCCCAACCTTACTGTTACAGCACTTACTCCCCAACATTACTGTTACAGCACTTACTCCCCAACATTACTGTTACAGCACTTACTCCCCAACCTTACTGTTACAGCACTTACTCCCCAACCTTACTGTTACAGCCCTTACTCCCCAACCTTACTGTTACAGCACTTACTCCCCAACATTACTGTTACAGCACTTACTCCCCAACATTACTGTTACAGCACTTACTCCCCAACATTACTGTTACAGCACTTACTCCCCAACATTACTGTTACAGCACTTACTCCCCAACCTTACTGTTACAGCACTTACTCCCCAACCTTACTGTTACAGCCCTTACTCCCCAACCTTACTGTTACAGCACTTACTCCCCAACCTTACTGTTACAGCACTTACTCCCCAACATTACTGTTACAGCACTTACTCCCCAACATTACTGTTACAGCACTTACTCCCCAACCTTACTGTTACAGCACTTACTCCCCAACCTTACTGTTACAGCCCTTACTCCCCAACCTTACTGTTACAGCACTTACTCCCCAACCTTACTGTTACAGCACTTACTCCCCAACATTACTGTTACAGCACTTACTCCCCAACATTACTGTTACAGCACTTACTCCCCAACCTTACTGTTACAGCCCTTACTCCCCAACCTTACTGTTACAGCACTTACTCCCCAACATTACTGTTACAGCACTTACTCCCCAACATTACTGTTACAGCACTTACTCCCCAACATTACTGTTACAGCACTTACTCCCCAACATTACTGTTACAGCACTTACTCCCCAACCTTACTGTTACAGCACTTACTCCCCAACCTTACTGTTACAGCCCTTACTCCCCAACCTTACTGTTACAGCACTTACTCCCCAACCTTACTGTTACAGCACTTACTCCCCAACATTACTGTTACAGCACTTACTCCCCAACCTTACTGTTACAGCACTTATTCCCCAACCTTACTGTTACAGCACTTACTCCCCAACATTACTGTTACAGCACTTACTCCCCAACCTTACTGTTACAGCACTTACTCCCCAACCTTACTGTTACAGCACTTACTCCCCAACCTTACTGTTACAGCACTTATTCCCCAACCTTACTGTTACAGCACTTACTCCCCAACATTACTGTTACAGCCCTTACTCCCCAACCTTACTGTTACAGCACTTACTCCCAAACATTACTGTTACAGCACTTACTCCCCAACATTACTGTTACAGCACTTACTCCCAAACATTACTGTTATAGCACTTACTCCCAAACATTACTGTTACAGCACTTACTCCCCAACCTTACTGTTACAGCACTTACTCCCCAACCTTACTGTTACAGCCCTTACTCCCCAACCTTACTGTTACAGCACTTACTCCCCAACCTTACTGTTACAGCACTTACTCCCCAACATTACTGTTACAGCACTTACTCCCCAACCTTACTGTTACAGCACTTACTCCCCAACCTTACTGTTACAGCCCTTACTCCCCAACCTTACTGTTACAGCCCTTACTCCCCAACCTTACTGTTACAGCACTTACTCCCCAACCTTACTGTTACAGCACTTACTCCCCAACATTACTGTTACAGCACTTACTCCCCAACCTTACTGTTACAGCACTTATTCCCCAACCTTACTGTTACAGCACTTACTCCCCAACATTACTGTTACAGCACTTACTCCCCAACCTTACTGTTACAGCACTTACTCCCCAACCTTACTGTTACAGCACTTACTCCCCAACCTTACTGTTACAGCCCTTACTCCCCAACCTTACTGTTACAGCACTTACTCCCCAACCTTACTGTTACAGCACTTACTCCCCAACATTACTGTTATAGCACTTACTCCCAAACATTACTGTTATAGCACTTACTCCCAAACATTACTGTTACAGCACTTACTCCCCAACATTACTGTTACAGCACTTACTCCCCAACCTTACTGTTACAGCACTTACTCCCCAACCTTACTGTTACAGCACTTACTCCCCAACCTTACTGTTACAGCACTTACTCCCCAACCTTACTGTTACAGCACTTACTCCCCAAACATTACTGTTACAGCACTTACTCCCAACATTACTGTTACAGCACTTACTCCCCAACATTACTGTTACAGCACTTACTCCCCAACATTACTGTTACAGCACTTACTCCCCAACATTACTGTTACAGCACTTACTCCCCAACATTACTGTTACAGCACTTACTCCCCAACCTTACTGTTACAGCACTTACTCCCCAACATTACTGTTACAGCACTTACTCCCCAACCTTACTGTTACAGCACTTACTCCCCAACATTACTGTTACAGCACTTACTCCCCAACCTTACTGTTACAGCACTTACTCCCCAACATTACTGTTACAGCACTTACTCCCCAACATTACTGTTACAGCACTTACTCCCCAACATTACTGTTACAGCACTTACTCCCCAACATTACTGTTACAGCACTTACTCCCCAACATTACTGTTACAGCACTTACTCCCCAACATTACTGTTACAGCACTTACTCCCCAACATTACTGTTACAGCACTTACTCCCCAACATTACTGTTACAGCACTTACTCCCCAACATTACTGTTACAGCACTTACTCCCCAACATTACTGTTACAGCACTTACTCCCCAACATTACTGTTACAGCACTTACTCCCCAACATTACTGTTACAGCACTTACTCCCCAACATTACTGTTACAGCACTTACTCCCCAACATTACTGTTACAGCACTTACTCCCCAACATTACTGTTACAGCACTTACTCCCCAAACATTACTGTTACAGCACTTACTCCCCAACATTACTGTTACAGCACTTACTCCCCAACATTACTGTTACAGCACTTACTCCCCAACATTACTGTTACAGCACTTACTCCCAACATTACTGTTACAGCACTTACTCCCCAACATTACTGTTACAGCACTTACTCCCCAACATTACTGTTACAGCACTTACTCCCCAACATTACTGTTACAGCACTTACTCCCCAACATTACTGTTACAGCACTTACTCCCCAACATTACTGTTACAGCACTTACTCCCCAACATTACTGTTACAGCACTTACTCTCCAACATTACTGCTACAGCACTTACTCCCCAACATTACTGTTACAGCACTTACTCCCCAAACATTACTGTTACAGCACTTACTCCCCAACCTTACTGTTACAGCACTTACTCCCCAACATTACTGTTACAGCACTTACTCCCCAACATTACTGTTACAGCACTTACTCCCCAACATTACTGTTACAGCACTTACTCCCCAACATTACTGTTACAGCACTTACTCCCCAACATTACTGTTACAGCACTTACTCCCCAACATTACTGTTACAGCACTTACTCCCCAACATTACTGTTACAGCACTTACTCCCCAACATTACTGTTACAGCACTTACTCCCCAACATTACTGTTACAGCACTTACTCCCCAACATTACTGTTACAGCACTTACTCCCCAACATTACTGTTACAGCACTTACTCCCCAACATTACTGTTACAGCACTTACTCCCCAACATTACTGTTACAGCACTTACTCCCCAACATTACTGTTACAGCACTTACTCCCCAACATTACTGTTACAGCACTTACTCCCCAACATTACTGTTACAGCACTTACTCCCCAACATTACTGTTACAGCACTTACTCCCCAACCTTACTGTTACAGCACTTACTCCCCAACATTACTGTTACAGCACTTACTCCCCAACATTACTGTTACAGCACTTACTCCCCAACATTACTGTTACAGCACTTACTCCCCAACATTACTGTTACAGCACTTACTCCCCAACATTACTGTTACAGCACTTACTCCCAAACATTACTGTTACAGCACTTACTCCCCAACATTACTGTTACAGCACTTACTCCCCAAACTTACTGTTACAGCACTCACTCCCCAACCTTACTGTTACAGCACTTACTCCCCAAACATTACTGTTACAGCACTTACTCCCCAACATTACTGTTACAGCACTTACTCCCCAACATTACTGTTACAGCACTTACTCCCCAACATTACTGTTACAGCACTTACTCCCCAACATTACTGTTACAGCACTTACTCCCCAACATTACTGTTACAGCACTTACTCCCCAACATTACTGTTACAGCACTTACTCCCCAACATTACTGTTACAGCACTTACTCCCCAACATTACTGTTACAGCACTTACTCCCCAACATTACTGTTACAGCACTTACTCCCCAACATTACTGTTACAGCACTTACTCCCCAACCTTACTGTTACAGCACTTACTCCCCAACATTACTGTTACAGCACTTACTCCCCAACATTACTGTTACAGCACTTACTCCCCAACATTACTGTTACAGCACTTACTCCCCAACCTTACTGTTACAGCACTTACTCCCCAACATTACTGTTACAGCACTTACTCCCCAACATTACTGTTACAGCACTTACTCCCAACCATTACTGTTACAGCACTTACTCCCAAACATTACTGTTACAGCACTTACTCCCCAACATTACTGTTACAGCACTTACTCCCCAACATTACTGTTACAGCACTTACTCCCCAACCTTACTGTTACAGCACTTACTCCCCAACATTACTGTTACAGCACTTACTCCCCAACATTACTGTTACAGCACTTACTCCCCAACATTACTGTTACAGCACTTACTCCCCAACATTACTGTTACAGCACTTACTCCCCAACATTACTGTTACAGCACTTACTCCCCAACATTACTGTTACAGCACTTACTCCCAAACATTACTGTTACAGCACTTACTCCCCAACATTACTGTTACAGCACTTACTCCCCAACATTACTGTTACAGCACTTACTCCCCAACATTACTGTTACAGCACTTACTCCCCAACATTACTGTTACAGCACTTACTCCCCAACATTACTGTTACAGCACTTACTCCCCAACATTACTGTTACAGCACTTACTCCCCAACATTACTGTTACAGCACTTACTCCCCAACATTACTGTTACAGCACTTACTCCCCAACATTACTGTTACAGCACTTACTCCCCAACATTACTGTTACAGCACTTACTCCCCAACATTACTGTTACAGCACTTACTCCCCAACATTACTGTTACAGCACTTACTCCCCAACATTACTGTTACAGCACTTACTCCCAAACATTACTGTTACAGCACTTACTCCCCAACCTTACTGTTACAGCACTTACTCCCCAACCTTACTGTTACAGCACTTACTCCCCAACATTACTGTTACAGCACTTACTCCCCAACATTACTGTTACAGCACTTACTCCCCAACCTTACTGTTACAGCACTTACTCCCCAACATTACTGTTACAGCACTTACTCCGCAACCTTACTGTTACAGCACTTACTCCCAAACATTACTGTTACAGCACTTACTCCCCAACATTACTGTGACAGCACTTACTCCCAAACCTTACTGTTACAGCACTTACTCCCCAAACATTACTGCTACAGCACTTACTCCCCAACATTACTGTTACAGCACTTACTCCCAAACATTACTGTTACAGCACTTACTCCCCAACATTACTGTTACAGCACTTACTCCCCAACATTACTGTTACAGCACTTACTCCCCAACCTTACTGTTACAGCACTTACTCCCCAACATTACTGTTACAGCACTTACTCCCCAACCTTACTGTTACAGCACTTACTCCCCAACCTTACTGTTACAGCACTTACTCCCCAACATTACTGTTACAGCACTTACTCCCCAACCTTACTGTTACAGCACTTACTCCCCAACATTACTGTTACAGCACTTACTCCCCAACATTACTGTTACAGCACTTACTCCCCAACCTTACTGTTACAGCACTTACTCCCCAAACATTACTGTTACAGCACTTACTCCCCAACATTACTGTTACAGCACTTACTCCCCAACCTTACTGTTACAGCACTTACTCCCCAACATTACTGTTACAGCACTTACTCCCCAACATTACTGTTACAGCACTTACTCCCAAACATTACTGTTACAGCACTTACTCCCCAACCTTACTGTTACAGCACTTACTCCCCAACATTACTGTTACAGCACTTACTCCCCAACATTACTGTTACAGCACTTACTCCCCAACATTACTGTTACAGCACTTACTCCCCAACCTTACTGTTACAGCACTTACTCCCCAACATTACTGTTACAGCACTTACTCCCCAACATTACTGTTACAGCACTTACTCCCCAACATTACTGTTACAGCACTTACTCCCCAACATTACTGTTACAGCACTTACTCCCCAACATTACTGTTACAGCACTTACTCCCCAACATTACTGTTACAGCACTTACTCCCCAACCTTACTGTTACAGCACTTACTCCCCAACATTACTGTTACAGCACTTACTCCCCAACATTACTGTTACAGCACTTACTCCCCAACCTTACTGTTACAGCACTTACTCCCCAACATTACTGTTACAGCACTTACTCCCCAACCTTACTGTTACAGCACTTACTCCCCAACATTACTGTTACAGCACTTACTCCCCAACATTACTGTTACAGCACTTACTCCCCAACCTTACTGTTACAGCACTTACTCCCAAACATTACTGTTACAGCACTTACTCCCCAACATTACTGTTACAGCACTTACTCCCAAACCTTACTGTTACGGCACTTACTCCCCAAACATTACTGTTACAGCACTTACTCCCCAACATTACTGTTACAGCACTTACTCCCAAACCTTACTGTTACAGCACTTACTCCCCAAACATTACTGCTACAGCACTTACTCCCCAACATTACTGTTACAGCACTTACTCCCCAACATTACTGTTACAGCACTTACTCCCCAACCTTACTGTTACAGCACTTACTCCCCAACATTACTGTTACAGCACTTACTCCCCAACCTTACTGTTACAGCACTTACTCCCCAACCTTACTGTTACAGCACTTACTCCCCAACATTACTGTTACAGCACTTACTCCCCAACATTACTGTTACAGCACTTACTCCCCAACATTACTGTTACAGCACTTACTCCCCAACATTACTGTTACAGCACTTACTCCCCAACATTACTGTTACAGCACTTACTCCCCAACATTACTGTTACAGCACTTACTCCCCAACCTTACTGTTACAGCACTTACTCCCCAACATTACTGTTACAGCACTTACTCCCCAACATTACTGTTACAGCACTTACTCCCCAACATTACTGTTACAGCACTTACTCCCCAACATTACTGTTACAGCACTTACTCCCCAACATTACTGTTACAGCACTTACTCCCCAACCTTACTGTTACAGCACTTACTCCCCAACATTACTGTTACAGCACTTACTCCCCAACATTACTGTTACAGCACTTACTCCCCAACATTACTGTTACAGCACTTACTCCCCAACATTACTGTTACAGCACTTACTCCCCAACCTTACTGTTACAGCACTTACTCCCCAACCTTACTGTTACAGCACTTACTCCCCAACCTTACTGTTACAGCACTTACTCCCCAACCTTACTGTTACAGCACTTACTCCCCAACATTACTGTTACAGCACTTACTCCCCAACATTACTGTTACAGCACTTACTCCCCAACCTTACTGTTACAGCACTTACTCCCCAACCTTACTGTTACAGCACTTACTCCCCAACATTACTGTTACAGCACTTACTCCCCAACATTACTGTTACAGCACTTACTCCCCAACATTACTGTTACAGCACTTACTCCCCAACCTTACTGTTACAGCACTTACTCCCCAACCTTACTGTTACAGCACTTACTCCCCAACCTTACTGTTACAGCACTTACTCCCCAACATTACTGTTACAGCACTTACTCCCCAACCTTACTGTTACAGCACTTACTCCCCAACATTACTGTTACAGCACTTACTCCCCAACATTACTGTTACAGCACTTACTCCCCAACCTTACTGTTACAGCACTTACTCCCCAACATTACTGTTACAGCACTTACTCCCCAACCTTACTGTTACAGCACTTACTCCCCAACCTTACTGTTACAGCACTTACTCCCCAACCTTACTGTTACAGCACTTACTCCCCAACCTTACTGTTACAGCACTTACTCCCCAACATTACTGTTACAGCACTTACTCCCCAACATTACTGTTACAGCACTTACTCCCCAACATTACTGTTACAGCACTTACTCCCCAACATTACTGTTGCAGCACTTACTCCCCAACACTTACTGTTACAGCACTTACTCCCCAACATTACTGTTACAGCACTTACTCCCCAACATTACTGTTACAGCACTTACTCCCCAACATTACTGTTACAGCACTTACTCCCCAACATTACTGTTACAGCACTTACTCCCCAACCTTACTGTTACAGCACTTACTCCCCAACATTACTGTTACAGCACTTACTCCCCAACCTTACTGTTACAGCACTTACTCCCCAACATTACTGTTACAGCACTTACTCCCCAACATTACTGTTACAGCACTTACTCCCCAACATTACTGTTACAGCACTTACTCCCCAAACTTACTGTTACAGCACTTACTCCCCAACATTACTGTTACAGCACTTACTCCCCAACATTACTGTTACAGCACTTACTCCCCAACATTACTGTTACAGCACTTACTCCCCAACATTACTGTTACAGCACTTACTCCCCAACATTACTGTTACAGCACTTACTCCCCAACATTACTGTTACAGCACTTACTCCCCAACCTTACTGTTACAGCACTTACTCCCCAACATTACTGTTACAGCACTTACTCCCCAACATTACTGTTACAGCACTTACTCCCCAACATTACTGTTACAGCACTTACTCCCCAACATTACTGTTACAGCACTTACTCCCCAACATTACTGTTACAGCACTTACTCCCCAACATTACTGTTACAGCACTTACTCCCCAACATTACTGTTACAGCACTTACTCCCCAACCTTACTGTTACAGCACTTACTCCCCAACATTACTGTTACAGCACTTACTCCCCAACATTACTGTTACAGCACTTACTCCCCAACATTACTGTTACAGCACTTACTCCCCAACATTACTGTTACAGCACTTACTCCCCAACCTTACTGTTACAGCACTTACTCCCCAACCTTACTGTTACAGCACTTACTCCCCAACATTACTGTTACAGCACTTACTCCCCAACATTACTGTTACAGCACTTACTCCCCAACATTACTGTTACAGCACTTACTCCCCAACATTACTGTTACAGCACTTACTCCCCAACCTTACTGTTACAGCACTTACTCCCCAACATTACTGTTACAGCACTTACTCCCCAACATTACTGTTACAGCACTTACTCCCCAACATTACTGTTACAGCACTTACTCCCCAACATTACTGTTACAGCACTTACTCCCAAACATTACTGTTACAGCACTTACTCCCCAACCTTACTGTTACAGCACTTACTCCCCAACATTACTGTTACAGCACTTACTCCCCAACATTACTGTTACAGCACTTACTCCCCAACATTACTGTTACAGCACTTACTCCCCAACATTACTGTTACAGCACTTACTCCCCAACATTACTGTTACAGCACTTACTCCCCAACATTACTGTTACAGCACTTACTCCCCAACCTTACTGTTACAGCACTTACTCCCCAACATTACTGTTACAGCACTTACTCCCCAACATTACTGTTACAGCACTTACTCCCCAACATTACTGTTACAGCACTTACTCCCCAACATTACTGTTACAGCACTTACTCCCCAACATTACTGTTACAGCACTTACTCCCCAACATTACTGTTACAGCACTTACTCCCCAACATTACTGTTACAGCACTTACTCCCCAACATTACTGTTACAGCACTTACTCCCCAACATTACTGTTACAGCACTTACTCCCCAACATTACTGTTACAGCACTTACTCCCCAACATTACTGTTACAGCACTTACTCCCCAACATTACTGTTACAGCACTTACTCCCCAACATTACTGTTACAGCACTTACTCCCCAACATTACTGTTACAGCACTTACTCCCCAACATTACTGTTACAGCACTTACTCCCCAACCTTACTGTTACAGCACTTACTCCCCAACATTACTGTTACAGCACTTACTCCCCAACATTACTGTTACAGCACTTACTCCCCAACATTACTGTTACAGCACTTACTCCCCAACATTACTGTTACAGCACTTACTCCCCAACATTACTGTTACAGCACTTACTCCCCAACATTACTGTTACAGCACTTACTCCCCAACATTACTGTTACAGCACTTACTCCCCAACATTACTGTTACAGCACTTACTCCCCAACATTACTGTTACAGCACTTACTCCCCAACCTTACTGTTACAGCACTTACTCCCCAACATTACTGTTACAGCACTTACTCCCCAACATTACTGTTACAGCACTTACTCCCAAACATTACTGTTACAGCACTTACTCCCCAACATTACTGTTACAGCACTTACTCCCCAACATTACTGTTACAGCACTTACTCCCCAACATTACTGTTACAGCACTTACTCCCCAACATTACTGTTACAGCACTTACTCCCCAACATTACTGTTACAGCACTTACTCCCCAACATTACTGTTACAGCACTTACTCCCCAACATTACTGTTACAGCACTTACTCCCCAACATTACTGTTACAGCACTTACTCCCCAACATTACTGTTACAGCACTTACTCCCAACATTACTGTTACAGCACTTACTCCCCAACATTACTGTTACAGCACTTACTCCCCAACATTACTGTTACAGCTCTTACTCCCCAACATTACTGTTACAGCACTTACTCCCCAACATTACTGTTACAGCACTTACTCCCCAACATTACTGTTACAGCACTTACTCCCCAACATTACTGTTACAGCACTTACTCCCCAACATTACTGTTACAGCACTTACTCCCCAACATTACTGTTACAGCACTTACTCCCCAACATTACTGTTACAGCACTTACTCCCCAAACTTACTGTTACAGCACTTACTCCCCAAAATTACGGGTACAGCACTTACTCCCCAACATTACTGTTACAGCACTTACTCCCAACATTACTGTTACAGCACTTACTCCCCAACATTACTGTTACAGCACTTACTCCCCAACATTACTGTTACAGCACTTACTCCCCAACATTACTGTTACAGCACTTACTCCCCAACATTACTGTTACAGCACTTACTCCCCAACATTACTGTTACAGCACTTACTCCCCAACATTACTGTTACAGCACTTACTCCCCAACATTACTGTTACAGCACTTACTCCCCAACATTACTGTTACAGCACTTACTCCCCAACATTACTGTTACAGCACTTACTCCCCAACATTACTGTTACAGCACTTACTCCCCAACATTACTGTTACAGCACTTACTCCCCAACATTACTGTTACAGCACTTACTCCCCAACATTACTGTTACAGCACTTACTCCCCAACATTACTGTTACAGCACTTACTCCCCAAACCTTACTGTTACAGCACTTACTCCCCAACCTTACTGTTACAGCACTTACTCACAACATTACTGTTACTGCACTTACTCCCAACATTACTGTTACAGCACTTACTCCCCAACATTACTGTTACAGCACTTACTCCCCAACATTACTGTTACAGCACTTACTCCCCAACATTACTGTTACAGCACTTACTCCCCAACCTTACTGTTACAGCACTTACTCCCCAACATTACTGTTACAGCACTTACTTCCCAACATTACTGTTACAGCACTTACTCCCCAACATTACTGTTACAGCACTTACTCCCCAACATTACTGTTACAGCACTTACTCCCCAACATTACTGTTACAGCACTTACTCCCCAACATTCCTGTTACAGCACTTACTCCCCAACATTACTGTTACAGCACTTACTCCCCAACATTACTGTTACAGCACTTACTCCCCAACATTACTGTTACAGCACTTACTCCCCAACATTACTGTTACAGCACTTACTCCGAAACCTTACTGTTACAGCACTTACTCCCCAACATTACTGTTACAGCACTTACTCCCCAAACATTACTGTTACAGCACTTACTCCCCAACATTACTGTTACAGCACTTACTCCCCAACATTACTGTTACAGCACTTACTCCCAAACATTACTGTTACAGCACTTACTCCCCAACCTTACTGTTACAGCACTTACTCCCCAACATTACTGTTACAGCACTTACTCCCCAACCTTACTGTTACAGCACTTACTCCCAAACATTACTGTTACAGCACTTACTCCCCAACATTACTGTTACAGCACTTACTCCCAAACATTACTGTTACAGCACTTACTCCCAACATTCCTGTTACAGCACTTACTCCCCAACATTACTGTTACAGCACTTACTCCCCAACATTACTGTTACAGCACTTACTCCCCAACATTACTGTTACAGCACTTCCTCCAAACATTACTGTTACAGCACTTACTCCCCAACATTACTGTTACAGCACTTACTCCCCAACATTACTGTTACAGCACTTACTCCCCAACATTACTGTTACAGCACTTACTCCCCAACATTACTGTTACAGCACTTACTCCCCAACATTACTGTTACAGCACTTACTCCCCAACATTACTGTTACAGCACTTACTCCCCAACATTACTGTTACAGCACTTACTCCCCAACATTACTGTTACAGCACTTACTCCCCAACATTACTGTTACAGCACTTACTCCCCAAACATTACTGTTACAGCACTTACTCCCCAACATTACTGTTACAGCACTTACTCCCCAACATTACTGTTACAGCACTTACTCCCCAACATTACTGTTACAGCACTTACTCCCCAACCTTACTGTTACAGCACTTACTCCCCAACATTACTGTTACAGCACTTACTCCCCAACATTACTGTTACAGCACTTACTCCCCAACATTACTGTTACAGCACTTACTCCCAAACATTACTGTTACAGCACTTACTCCCCAACATTACTGTTACAGCACTTACTCCCAAACATTACTGTTACAGCACTTACTCCCAAACATTACTGTTACAGCACTTACTCCCCAACATTACTGTTACAGCACTTACTCCCAAACATTACTGTTACAGCACTTACTCCCAAACATTACTGTTACAGATGTTTATTTTAAAAAATCAAAAAAACTACTAGAAGAACCAACTGAGCCAAGAGGGTCTGAGATGCAATACTCTACTCACTGTACATGTGTTGTGGACACAGTATGTTTAGCGGAGTGGGCGCCGTTACCTCTGAGCTATGCAGTACGCGGACTGCACTGGGAGTGTGTATGGCAGCAGCATGTAGGAGGCAATGCGCACAGGAAGCAGGTCTGTGACCTGAGTGTAGGCTGTAGAGGCTGTGCTTCTCTCTGCAGGCCTCACAGAACACTGAAAGCACAGAGCACAGTCAAACACAGGCACCGCACAGTCAAACACAGGTACAGCACAGTCAGACACAGGCACATCACAGTCAAATACAGGTACATCACAGTCAAACAGAGGCATATCACAGTCAAAAACAGGTACAGCACAGTCAAACACAGGCACATCACAGTCAAACACAGGCACATCACAGTCAAAAACAGGTACAGCACAGTCAAACACCAACACAGGCTACACAAAACCTAAGCAACACCCAACTGCATTCAATGCACAACTAAGTCAATGTGAAATGGGGCCTGACACTTATTATAAAATGTGATTGTTCTGCTGGGCTGCCTGTTGACAGTTTGTGGCCACAATGCACTCCCAAGATGTTAGCTAAACCTTTTTGGAAAAACTGTATTCAATTTTGTCTTTTGAAAACATTTGCACTATGTTTGAAAATGCATGGAAAACATTACAACAGAAAATACTGAACATAAACTGCCAAACATTGAATTTAACTGAGCCTAACATTGTAAAAAGCATAGCCAGCGAGCTAACAAACAGAAACACCTGGACTGTAGACAACATTTCATTTAAATCCATTCTGTTCATTAAAAATTCATTGGAATTTGCTTCAGATGATTTTCTGATGGCTTCTCTTCAGCAACTTGGCAAAGCACTAAACCTATGAACAAGCTGGAGGTGGCTCTTACATTCATGTTTCCTAATCATTTTTTTTTTTAAAGCAACAATGGCAACAATTTGCATGTACTATCTTTTACAAATAAACTATATACTCTAAATATGGAACCAAAGCCCAACCATAAGAAAACCATCCAATACTCTGATTTATGGTGTACTGCTTCCACCTTGTGGTTTAAAAACACATCAGCTTTCTAAGAACGAGCATCTCGGTCTGAATTTGAAAAACAAAATTTCTAAAATGGGAGACTTTCACCATGGTAAACTAGGATTCCCTATTAATTTATTTTTAACATCTCAAGATGTTATTCTTTCACCATATCAGAATACTATTATTATATTTTATAAAATATTGCATATTTTACAAAAAAAGGGCATAAAATATAATGGGCATCTTCCTGTAAAGTTACACAGCACTAAATAGCTTTAATCCTTTAAGTGATTTTTCAACCAGCTGGAAGACCAAACTTTATTTGAACTCTATTCAAACGTATTTTAAACTTTCGATCAAACGTGTGTATTTCACATATTTAAATCTTTGATCTTGAAGAGAAAAAGACGTCAAAAAGACGTACATCATACGTCTAGGCCGGGAGATATGAAGTGCCTAGAGTAGGCTTCATCGAGGCATTAACCATCCCCCATACAGAACACACACACACACACACTGCAGATACACAACCCAGTCAACACAACGGCTCTCCTACGCCCCCTACCTTTTTTGAGGGGTGTTGGCAGGGTGTGGATCATTTGTTCATCCAGCCACCAGTGCTGCTTCCTCAGCAGTCGTAGTCTCCTCAGCACCCACTTCTTGGTGGTTTCCATGGCTACGGGCTTCTCAGGTACTGATTGGCTGTTCCTGCCTCTGGAGCAGCAGCAGGTGGGTGTGATTTGCTTGACCTCAGTCACAGACAGGCCTGCAGTCGGGCACTCCAGCCTCAGCAGATCTGAATAAAATAAATGATCAATAATCAATATCAATCGGCCATAGCCGGTAACTGACAGGATAAGCCTCTATGATGTTGGAAAGCACTAAACATGTGTGGACTTTACTGATGATGTGCATAGCGCTTCACAGACATGTTTAAAACGTGATTAACTGACAAATAACATGTCAAAAACTGATAATCAATAACAAAGAACACACCAGCAACAAATAAACCATCAAATATAAACTATCAAATATAAACAATGCACAGTAGTCTTAGTTATAGGCCTTAGATTTATTACACTGCATATTCCTAATATTTACCCCAATAACTCCATAATATCAGGAACACTTAATACTAATATCTGCTGTGATGCAAGAAAGCAAATATTCCTACATGTATGTAAATAAGAGAGAGGAAATAAAACTGTGTGTGAACGGTTTGTAATATCCTCCGGGGTTTGACCCCAGCACCTCCTGGTGCTTGAGTCCAGGTGTGGGCCGGTAAAGAACACTCACTGTTCTCTCGGAGGAAGCGGAGGGTGTCTGCGTATCCGCTCTGACACATCCCTGCCATCACCTGCCGCACAAAATAACCCAAATCTGTGTTAGCATGGATGGGTCTCACAAATAAAAAGAGTGGATTTACTGATCAGCGCATTCATTGATCGTTGTCGTTATTGTTTCTTTTTTTTAAATTTAAGCAGGTGGGACAAACATTATCCACATACCATTTAAAAAGCAAAGACTAAAATGCATTGTACATGCCTGTAAAGAGATGTGGACGCCTTCTCAAGGCAATGGTTTTATTATTCTGTCAGAAGTGAAGGGATACTAACACAGTAAGTGATTTTACTGCAGGTGGGTAGGGGGTAGGGGAGAAGGGGCTGCTCACTTTGGGTTCTGGCGGGAACAGTACCCTGCTTAGACGGTACATGTTGCCCATGTTCATGTGGATGCTGGTGTTGGTGACGCGCAGCTCGTGCAGGCTGAAGGAGTTGTCTCGCGGGCAGATGTCGCTCTCGCCGGCGAATGGCGAGATGGTGATGGTGTTCCGCATCTCGTACTTTGGCACGTTGTTACTGATAGCGCCGTCCACGTACCGCTGGATCAGGAGACACACAGAGAGGAGAGACGCTGTGGAACTGCCATTGACATGATGTCAGTAAAGCCAGTAAATATCATCTATGGACAATAATAGACTTTTACAAACTGAACCTCAAAATGGGATACTCGTTCTTACAAAGCTGAGGTGATGTTCCCTCCTTACACCACAAGATGCCAGCAGTACATCATAAATGTTTCAGTTTATTGGTCAGTAACTCTTGAGCTCTGGGGGGTATTCCACAAAGCAGGATTACTGCGTTTGCAGCTGGATAACTGCACTGAGTAAACCCAGAACAGCTCTTTTTATTTCAGTCCATGTTCCAGACTTGGGAGGGTTCCAGGTTTTACTCAGCGCAGTTATCCAGCTAACTCTGTAATCCTGCTTTGTGGAATACCACCCCTGGACTCTCATACTGAACATCCTGGGACTCTCATACTGAACATCCTGGGACTTTCATACTGAACATCCTGGGACTCTCATACTGAACATCCTGGGACTCTCATACTGAACATCCTGGGACTCTCATACTGAACATCCTGGGACTCTCATACTGAACATCCTGGGACTCTCATACTGAACATCCTGGGACTCTCATACTGAACATCCTGGGACTCTCATACTGAACATCCTGGGACTCTCATACTGAACATCCTGGCCAGTGCCGTATGTGCATGACACTGTCCTCTACAAACATGCCAGGCTGAGGTGGAAATCCAGGGGACATAAAGTAAAAGTCCTATCAATGTGTTTCTTCCACCCATAGACTCCAGCCAGCTGATTTCAATAATTAGTTCTACCTCCTTGCTGAAGAATTATGGTAATTAGAAAATCCAGGTGATTGGAGCAAAATACTGTGGAGGACTTTTACTTTATGTCCCCTGGTGCCAGTAAAAAGTAAGAAGAAGAACAAAAGTAATTCCAGGACCTGCTGGTTGCAATGAAAGGATTGAACGGAGCTTTCATTCAGCCCTTTAGTGCTGTAGTGTAATGGCATGTGCTCAACATGCTTCTCTACAAACATGCAAAGTTTCATGAGTTTTTGAGCATCACCGTGGATCTCATAACCATTTTTCTCCAAAGGAAAAAAATAATAAATAAAAGTAGGAAATAGTACAAAAACAAGATGGGTTCAGTATGTAAATAACATTGGACATAGTCATATTTACATGCAAATATAGTCTTTTTTACATACATCTGCTTTGCATGCTGTAAAAACCCATAAATCAGTGCATGTTTTCAAGAAACCGAACAATCAGCTAAAGTGATTCATTATGTATAATGAGTCATTCAGTCATTCTGGCGACGTTCTTTCATTATTCAGCTCAATCAATCTTAATCTGACACTTACACAATAACATCATCACAACCTGCTCCCTTTTAGGCCAATTTAAATGAGTACAGCAAAATGTGGAGAAAATAGTTTGCCATTACAACAAGTGAATTACAGCATAGTGAACAAAAGGGATTAAGCGTGTTCAGTTTGGCAGCACACTGCAAGATTAATGAGGGAAATGTTGGAATATGTTTCCAGGCATTTGGATACTATGTTCTGGGTGTAGTCTTGTTAAAACAAACTTAAGGGCTGCAGGCATGACATTGCATTAATCCCTCACTTTTCTGCATGACAGCTAATGTGAAATGTACTCTGGTTTGGGGGATTAAATAAAGAAATTTTACGATGTGTAAATCATACACTTCAAGCAAACATACAACAAAAATGCATTAAATTATAAGGGTTAAGTCAGATGATGTACAGAGCAGTAGATTTGTGTCCACATGGGTCAGAATGTAAACAGAACAAAGCCACGACTGGGTCCAAGCAATGGGAACATTGTGTTTGCTTTGACTCTTCCTACGTTTGGCTTGGATCCTATGCTTTCTGTATCAGCCGACAGTTTTATTTTCTTCCTGACCGAATGTGTTTCACCCTGTAATGCTAATCCCACAGAAATAAAACTGTGTTTCGCTATCCAAAAAAAGGACAGAATAACAACATGAGAGGATAGTGAAATTCACACACACGCACGGACGCACACACGCACACACACACAGAGCAACATCTGTCTCATGGAAAAAAATTCCATAGGACTATAAGTACATAGAACTACTTAACACTGCTCTGTGTATTAGTGAAATGTTAACATGAAAGTAAAATTCAAATGCCAATGTCTAGTCACTGGGACCAGTTTTAAGAGCTGAAACATCTAGCAGGAATGAACACCGAATAAGGTGAAGACCAGCTCCAATCCTGGTGCATTCATTGTAAAATAACTGTGAAATGTAGTTTAAATATCAATATATCATCTGAACAGAGTGAAAAAGTTCATAAGGAGAGTGGACTCTTGCAAATGGACACATATGAGAGCATAGCAACATGCACACATGAGCAAAAACATGGAGAGGAACAGAGTGTTCTTCTGTTGTTAGAGGTTTACAAGTCTGCACACGTTGTAGATATCCCATCCGTGAGTATGCGCGTGACCCAATGTCCCACTTCCCCATTTTACCGCCTGCATCGATGTCCTGCACATCTGTTAGCACGCAAACAGGGCATGCTGCTGAAAACAAGCAGTCTAATCACGACAACGGTTGTCACGGCGATGCTGAAGTCCGCACTTAATTGCAAAATTCCGAGTCACCGACCGATGTGACGGACAGAACTTATCAAATGAAAACACCCAACCGCGAGTGTCGATTAAAGACAGACGTTTTTATGAGTGCCAGCTAAGAGAAAGGCAAGCATGGAACTTTTTGCACTCAGAGATAACTAAAGTTATTGACTTACATGCACCTTGGAGAACAAGTAGAGTGAAAGGCCGACACATACCTTGGATCGGTCCAGATCTCATCCATCTTTTTAGAGAGCGAGACAGGGCCTGGGCAAAATATCGTGCCTCTAAGCATCCCACTGACTGGGAATCCTACAAATTACTAAGGAATTTGTCTAAGACAAAAACAAGATTAGCCAAATCTAACTATTACAAGGACTGTCTCTCTCAAGATCAGACTAATCCTAGACAGTTCTGGAGGCGAATTAATAGTGTCCTTAATAAATCAGAAAAAAACTAATCAAACTCGATGAGAATCAATAACAAAATTGTCACGGATACTCTAGTTATTTATGATGCTTTTAATAACCATTTCTCCTCTATTAGTAGCTCTTCCTTTTCTGATTCCTCTAGCACCACCTGTTAATATGTCAACTCATCTGTTAACACACACTGTAGTAGAGGCTCCTTCTCATTCAGAGAAATCTCAGCCTCCGAGGTTCTTCAGGTTATCGGTGAATTGAAGGAGAGTAGTAGCCCTGGTCCTGATGGACTGGAGGCTAAGTTCATCAAACTTGCCTCTCACATATTAATGTTTCCCCTTGCTGACCTATTTAATCTTTCTCTTTCTACTTGCACTCTTCCCCTCATCTGGAAATATGCTAAAATAACCCCACTTCATAAAGGTGGTGATCCTTTAGACCTTAACAACTATAGGCCTATTTCAATCATTAGTTCAGTGGTTAAAATCTTTGAGAAATTAATCTTCAATCAATTATCTCAGTATATTAATGACTCTAACATTCTATCCCAATTCCAATCTGGTTTTAGGCCAAACTTCTCTACTACTACTGCTCTCCTTAAATTCACAAATGATGTGTCATCATCCTTTGATAACAGTCAGTTCACTGGTTCAATTTTTATAGATCTCACCAAGGCTTTTGACTTGGTCGACCACTATCTACTCCTAGATAAACTTCATTCTATTGGTTTTTCTCAGCAAGCCTTATTATGGTTTAATGCATATCTTCATAACAGGCGTCATTGTGTTGTATTTCATGGTAAACAGTCTAGTTATGCAATTATGGAAAAGGGTGTGCCCCAGGGTTCTTCATTGGGGCCTCTCCTCTTCTCTATTTTTATCAATGTTCTTCCACAAATCTGCTCTGACTGTCATGTCCATCTATACGCTGATGACACTGTCATTTACACATCCAACTCCGATATATCACAAATTCAATTGTCACTGCAATCTGACTTTAATGCTGTTCAAAACTGGTTTTTTAACAACAAACTTGTTTTAAACAAAAAGAAGTCTTCACTGATGTTATTTGGGACTAAGATTAGACTACGCTCTTGTAATAATCTAAGTATTTATTTCTGTGATGGTACACCACTTGAGAAAGTGGAGGTTTTCAAATACCTTGGTATTTGGCTTGACCCGGAACTTTCCTTCAAACCTCATATTGACTCTGTTATAAAAAAAAAAAATTACAGCCTGAGCTCACTCTACCGCTCAATAAACTGTTTCACTTTTCAGGTTAGGAAAATAATTATTACTCAGTTAGTACTTCCCACTCTAGATTATGCAGATATAGTTTACCAGAATACATCAGAATCAAATTTACGCCCGCTTAATGTAGTTTACAATAAACTGTGTAGGTTCATCCTCAAGTGTTCATATCGCACTCATCACTGCATTATGTTTGAATCACTAAATTGGCTCCCATTACAATCCAGAATGCATTACCATTGGCTGCAATTTATTTTTAAATGTATTTTTTTTCAATTATCCCATTTACCTAAAGCAATACTTAGTTCCTTGCAGATCTTCTTATTCATTCAGACATGCACAGTACCCTTCTTTCACTGTTCCCAGAATTTCCAAAGAAGTTGGTCGCCGGGCCTTTAAATTTAAAGCCCCATCGGACTGGAACCTCTTGCCCAACTCGCTTCGCTCCACTTCTTCCCTGCATACTTTTAAGACATTATTATTTGCTCATCTCAAAACAACTTGTTCTTGTTTTTGATTTATGATTTTCTTTTATTATATTTTTACATGAACTGTGGGATGTGGGGGAGCCGGGATCTGGGATTGTATGACTGTTGTTTTTTGTGTTTGTGTTTTGTATTTCTGTTGATATGTTGTTGTTGTTTTTTCCTTGATGTAACTACAGTATGTTCTTGGGACCCCCTCGAAAACGAGATGCGACATCTCAAGGGGTTTATCCTTCAATAAAGTTCATCACATAAATACAGCTTCAACAGATGTGGGATGGGATTGGAGGAGAGTCTGTTACTCACCACTCCACGATAAGATGGAGGAATCAGTCCGCAATAGATCGGGACGAAGCAGCTGCAGATGAGAGCCTGGAGAAGAAGCCAGTCCCAATTACAACATCCGTCAGTCACCAAAAAAACAAAACAACTGGACGGTAAATACAGTATGCAAGCTGACTTCAATAGTTCTTGATGTACTTGATGTGTATTTGCATAAACTTTAATTATACTACTAAGGCTTGATGTACTAAGTCATTTAGTGTGTGAAAAACCATTTAGCACATGCAAAACCAATAAAATGATCAATGATTGGTCATGGTATTTGTTTTGCACCAATCACCGGTCGTGTTATTAGTTTTGCGTGTGTGCTAAACGGTTTTGCACAAGCTAAAAGTCTAAAAGTAAATCAGGCCCCTAGTATGCTGAAGTACGCTTCACCATACTAATTTTCACATGGGTGACTATGGAGTTTGGCTGTAACGTCTGACACAGAGGAGAGTGTAGAATGAGTGTGCAGGGTTGCGAATGGGTCAAGTGAGGTGGCCAGGTGTGCTCACCTGAATGAGCTCGTCCTTGGAGTCAAACTGGGACACCAGCTCATTCTGCCCGTCGGACACGCGTGTGAGAGACACGCAGAGGCGCCCGGAGGCCGAGACGTGGGCATCGGTTGGCAGGTCCCGGTTCAGCGCCACCCGCAGGACCTTGACCAGGTTGAATCTGGGGTGCAACGGGCCCAGGTTGCGTTTGCGGGCCTCCTTGGCCATTTCGATCACATCTTCGCAGCATTTGGCTGTGTGGGACAGCAGAACACAGACTTCTCAAATACCAATCAGGCAAGAATGGCACAAGTTACAGCGGTCCCTTTTGGTCCAACAAGTTACAACCGTCTTTCGGATGAGACGTTAAACCGAGGTCCTGACTCACTGTGGTCATTAAAGATCCCATGACACTTATTGCAAAGAGTAGGGGTTTCCCCGGTGTCCTGGCTAAACTCCCAACCCAGGCTCTTTCAATCTGCCACTGAATCATCCCCCAGTTTAATTGGCAAAAAAATTATTCTCTCCCTCTCCACCTCAAGCTGATGTGTGGTGAGCATTCTGGCGCAAAATGGCTGCCGCTGCATCACCCAGGTGGGTGCTGCACATTGGTGGTGGTTGAGGCGAGTTTCCCCCTCATCATTGTAAGCGCTTTGAGTCACCAGTTGGTGAGAAAGGCGCTATATAAATGTAAGGCATTATTATTATTATTATTCTGTCCACTGGCACACAGTACTGTACTACTGATTGTCTTATTAACTTTGTTACATTGATACATTGTAGCTTAACTACAGAGTCCTGACAAATACTGCATGGTGCTGCACCCTGTGTTCTACATTAACCTTTACTACCATGCTATCAAAATAAAAGATAAAAAAACAATAATCCAGATTTTCCTTCCCCAAAGACAGTAGACACACACACACACATACATGCACTCTCTCTCTCTCTCCCTCTATCTATCTCTCTCTCTCTCTCTCTCTCTCTTCAACACATGTACACATCATCTATTACATGGAGAAAATGTCACAAGTACATAGGACTACTTAACACTGCCCTGTGTACTTAATTAAGTATTTTTTCAATATTTTACTTAGGCTTATTAGTTAACAGGTCTTCACTGTGTAGAGATTGGCATTTTAATATGAAATGGAACGCCTCTGACTAGAGGTGATTTTACAGAAAAAACAACAACAACCAACTGTGAGAACTGTCATGATGGACAAGGGAAATAAGAGTACAAATGTACAGCTGAAGCTCTGGAAATGTACGCCTGAAGCTCTGTTTATTCATAGCGTGTTCAGACATGCAATGCGCTGGTGGACTGGACACGTGCGTGGAACAAAGTAACCAAAACACAAGAGCTGAGCCACTTCTCTAGAGCACATTAGCAAGTAAAACTTAGTAAAGAAATGAGGCAAAAGCCCAGGAGAATATGTGCAAATACTGAAAGCCAGTAAAGGTTGAGTGGGTATGACTATCGGACCAGGTGAACCATGGCCTGATATACTCTGTTGCCAGCAAAGGTTACTGTCATGTGCTGATAGTCACTTCCGAAATGTATCTTATCTGGCAACAGTGGAAACATGGCGCAGTGGTGTGGACTCTGTACACGTCATTGACCCACGGTAAACTGTGAGACTGACAGGTCACTGCGACACACCTCAGGCTTTCCTCAGCTCAGACTTCAGCAGTCAATGAAAGCCTGGACAAATAGAGATGATGTCACGCGAGGGCGACCACCGACTCACGCTGTGCTTTTCCAAATAGGGCAATACCAGGGCACCCCCAAACCGCGATGGCACTGAAGAGCCAGTTCCTATGAAATTTAACAGGCAGCAAATCTAAGCTATTGGTACATGATGAAAGATGGGAGGACTAAAGATTGAGATAATTTTGTATGAATTAATCAATTAATTAATGTTACCTTGAACAAAAAATTATTAATTCTATAATTCATTTCTATAATAAAAAATATTATAGCAACCATGTACAATAGTTTCATTTATTATTATTTTTTTAAAATCATTACTTTTTTCAAAACACATTTTCCTTTGTTCTTGACCTATGCTATTGCATAGCCTATACTCAAAGCTTTCTCTGATGGGTAATTGTGTTTTTGAACTGGTCCCCTGAGGAAGAATGAACAGCTCTGTATTTACATAATCATGATACCATGTGCATATTTGTGTCTATCAAAACTTTGAAATGCATCAATTGAGTCAATCGTTTTGTAGTAATGCACATTTTATATTCACATAAGAGTTACTAAATATATAAAATATTTAAAGCATGACAATGGACTCGAATTACTTTGAAAGTTAAATTAAATTAAACACCTCAAAAATATGCGAGAACTTCATGGCAAAGGGCGAGCTGGAGAGAGTTGGGACAGCCAACGCTAATGTTATATAAAGGTTGTCGAGCCAGACTACAGTTCTTTTTTCAACCAATACTATCGCTTTCAATTTCAAAGTAAAATCAAAACACGAGGCTATTTCGCGACAATGTAATTCTGCAGCATTCTACTTTTTATTTATTTATACCCCGTAAATTCAAATGAACAAAAGCATACACTTCATTGCATCAACATCCATGTGCACTTAGCAATATGAAATGCTGGTCATAAACTTGCAATACCTATGCACGCGCCACTGGCCAGCACGGACGCTGTGAGCGAACCGGCCGAAGCTCCGTAGATCTTTGATGCTCCTTTAACAAGGTAAGGCGCTTGTTCCAGCAGACAGCTGGCAACGCCGATGTGATAGATTCCCAAAAACCCGCAACCGGCGAAAGAAATATTCCATCCATCCTTAAGGTCAAACATTTCTATAAAAAGTGCCCTTGCTAAATCAAACAAAAAAAACCTTTACAAAATATTTTCAGTTATTTCAAAATGATTATATATAAAACATATAGGATGCTCTACGCATTTTTAAGATCATTCCATTTCAAGTTCATTTCTAAAGGCATAACGTTAACTAGGGTACCGGGCAATTAGAGAACAAGGCGTTCTGCAGAACGCTTGAATTCATGTGATCTATGGTTTGCAGGGAGCCCTGCCCCTTTCCTTACCACGCGCTGGCTGTAGCCAATAGCGTACACGGACTTTGTCTCTCCTCACGTTGGGCAACTCCCACTATCCATACAGCCCAACTTATTATACAATACAGTATTTCAAGCGCCAAATGCCCGTATGTTACAGGGACTGTACACTATGAGGGAAACACGTGCATCACCAAAAACAGCCCAAATTGATATTCCAATATGCTTATATTTCTATTGCCCTGATCTCAGGACGAAGGTGGCTTATAGTCTACGTCTCACCATTGGGAAATCGCACTGCAATTATGTGCGTAATACTTAGCAACATAGGCTACTTAGAACGCAGATATTGTTCTATAAAACAGCTCTGACCAAAATATGATTTCCAGGTAATTACGCAATGAATGAACGCTTCATTTAAAGTGTCACCCCGAGTTATGAATGGCATATCCTCGGATATTTTCCCTCAAAGCGGTACATTTTGGAACAACGGAATGCATTGAAATATGTGTGTATAGCTGTAGCTACTCTACTAGTTACAGGTTATTTTTTCCGGTTAAGATGCAAACACAAGTGAGCACGCGCCCTGGAAGCTTGAGGCACAGCGTTGATGCTGAAGCAAGGCATCAGCCGCAGCATCATCTCGAGCATCACTGAGCGAATCCTATTACATCACTTTATCCCCATCTGATTGGCTGAAGGTCAACGGTTTACGATCCAGCAAGTCTTCGCAGAACATTTCGGCCGTTCTGAAAACATTTGATCGCTTTTTTTCCCTGCCCCACCAACCTTTAAAAAAAAATAGCCGGACAAACACTGCATCACCATGGCAGAGAGCGAGGCAGAAACGCCAAGCACCCCAATAGAGTTTGAGAGCAAATACTTCGAATACAATGGAGTGAGGCTGCCTCCCTTTTGCAGAGGAAAGATGGAGGAGATTGCCAACTTCTCTCTCAGGAGTAGTGACATATGGATAGTCACCTATCCTAAATCAGGTAAGCGCGTTTAATTGACGTCGTACAGTTGCAATGCAATGTGTTCAATTGTGCAGTCACGGGAATAGAAATAGACACAGAAACCCGTGCCGTGCTTAATTATGCGCGTTTAATTGGGAACGCTGTTCATTATATCCAGCCTATTGAGAATGCGATTATGCTACCTCTGAGTTTAAGAGCTAATTCTGTTGTTTTCGTCGCTTTTCATTTAAATATGTCTGTATGCCGTTTTTGTTTTAAGCACTGCAAACTACTGCAAAGCACAGCGCTCCAATGCCTATCATATTTCAATGCAATACTTTTTTTTTACATTGATATGCAACGTTAGACAATCAAAATAAAGATCAAGACGGGTATGTAAACATACAATAACAGCGCTTAACCCCCCCGGTTGAGTAGGCTGTGTCGCGTGAATAGAGCGAAATTGAGGTCTGTCAGTCTTTTCGCAGTTCTCCAGGGAAATGGAAGATTGTGTTTACATACAGATGAGGACACAAATCCCTGATAAAAGCCCAGAGCTGTTGATATATTTTGGTACAGATCTATAATGAACTCTGGGCAATGGACATTGCTATTTCGCTCACATCATACTATTTATTTGTATTTTGTAGGATAATAATCGGGAACTGAGAACAGCTGTTTATAAAGGCTTATAGCCTACCTTGACAAATTGGTTGATTATAATAGCAGTCTGAAACACCTATCAGGCCTTAGACAACCCTATAGGCAACTGGTTATTTTGAAGACCGAATATGGTCCATATGGAACGGAAAATAGGTTTCATTGTCGGGTAGACCGCTCGACTGAGTTTTAAAATAAAAGCCACCTCTCTTATAGCTTGCTGCAATATTGCAGTAATGCGTGATGCACGGGATCGGGGTAGAGGTCAACATATGGGTGTGCCCTTGTCATGCCAGGCTCATAATCATACGGTATAACCTGTAGAAACGAAGCACGCTTAAATTATCTGCTAAATGAAATTGGTCAGTTGCAGTGAACTTTGGTCAGGGATGATGTCTCATCCCTCCAAAATGCCGTGCGGTAAGTATCAAGATCATCCCACGCGCTGGTACCAATTGCTCTACGCCACCCGTCGGGGCGCTGTTTTGTGATTATTCTTTTCCCAACTGCAAATTAACATTCCCCTCTCCACGTGTCCCCTAGATTGGTAGCTATTGAATTTTGTAGTAAGCCATGATTTTAAAGGACTATGTAGTTGTCACAGTGTAAGAAATCCGATGTGAAACGTCAAAACATTGGTTACAATGCATTTTACAATTATGACAATCATTTTTCTTTTAATATCTATGCTGGCCTATGTTTATCTACAAATATTAGTTTATGACATTTCTCTTGATTAAAAACATCAAAACCTGTGCTCTTCTAAGACGATTTGAGTTGCAAAACAGGCAGTTAATTAAGCTGTAAGCTTCCTTGTAGGTAACTACAGTCATTTCACCATTGTTAAGATTATCAGAGATAGTTTATCAATGTCTGGGCAAGGAGGTTGATTAGAGGACATATTTTAGAGGACATATTTTTGACTGGAAGTCATAACACAGTCATTGAGAAATTTTAGTACATGTATGAGGGGTGTTCGGTGATTGGATGCATTTTAGTAGCATAACCTGAATATCAACATATATTCTGGAGTTTACCACAACATAAAACCTTGACATATCACTAAATAAATAAATTCCACACAATGATTCTTATTAACAATTTAACCTATATTCAAATTTCTTCCACTGAAAAATAAAACAGCAAAACATAAAAGATAGTATTCTTATTTATTTTGATTACACGTTTATCTCCACATGTGGCTTGGAGGTTTATATATGCTTTTAGCTCTGATAATACAATAATACAGGTGGTGATATAAAATGAAGAAAACAAATTAGAAGAAAATCGGAAAATTTTGTTAATCCAACAAGAAAAATAACTGTGCATTTGAATTAAAAGATGACCATAAGATCTGGGCACTGGCAGTCAATTATTATTATTATTTTTAAATATGACATCTATTTTTATCTCTCAAGTTAGTACAAGCCTCATATGTTTATTCAATCAGTGAGGGACCAATAAATACTACTTTAGGACAGGAGAGCTATTGCCATTCCTAGTTTTGTCCAATCTTATAACAAAAATATTGACATGACAAACTGTATATTATTGAGGCATGAAAAATGCATCACAGAAAAAGTGAACCCCTGGTCTCTTTCAACTTTGTACTTTGTGTGATTATGCATGTAGGGCAATCAAAATCACTTCCAGTGCCGGATGACATCATACTGATTACCTCAATCTAATCCATCTAGTTATAACCCTGAATCATTGAATATCAGGCTAACCTTCTAACCTCTTTCCTCCAGTCATTGAAATGCAACACTTTCTATACAGTAAAAAATTGTATTGTGTAAAGATCAATATTTCCCTGCCATGCAGCCTGGAGGACATCAGTGGCTGTTATTTGGACCCCAAAACCCACAGCTTCTGACATACATTTTATCTGAGTTGATTGTATCCAGGTCTAAGATACTCCTGCTACACTAATGTTCAGTGCCATACGTGCAGTGGACTACACACTACACTACACTGCTTCATCAAAAAAAAAGGGCCCAAGTTTATTGATCGCATTGCAAGACTGCTTCCGCTCGGCTCTCAGCACAGAAAGATGATCTGATCTCAGGGATTAGTAATATAGCACATCTCAGAGGGGTAGTGCCTCACATAAAAATCTGAGACCTGTCACTGCATGGGAATGGAAATGTGTGTGTGTGTGTGTGTGTGTGTGGGGTGGGGGGGCAGGTTTTTTTTTATTGTTGAGAAATTCAACATTTCTTCAACCCTGTCGTTTGGTGACATGGGTGCAGAGCTTTCTGTTGCCATGCGAGGCAGAGGGAGAGATGAGCACATGGCGAGCCACATGCGTTTGCTGCAATTTAATTGGTGCACAGCAGCGCATGTGTTGATATTTCTGGCCAATGGGAGGAGCACAAAACCAGTGGGGGGCATTTGGGGATCATCATAAACAGTGTCTTCGGTGTTTTTACTGTCATATCTGCACAATGAGCACCAAACATTTACAGTGGTTGCAGTTCACCTTGCTTAAGTTTGTCTGTATTTGAATTTAATCTCTCAGAATTATTAAAACATTCAAGCTGGAGAAATTCTGGCAGAGGGTCTAAATTAGATAAGACAGCAGTGCACCACAGAGCAGTCACTGCCTCAGCACTGTAGTGCATAGACATAACTTTTCTCTCTCTCTCTGTCTCACAATCTCTCTCACATACGCACAAACCCCCCCACCCACACACACACACACACACACACACACACACACACACACACACACACACTGTCCCAGCCTAAGGGTGACAGCAGAGAGCTCCAGTGTGTTACTGATTTACACGCAGTATATTTATGATGAGCCACCAGTGCCCAACACCCAGAAGCTCAGTCCAATCAGTCCTTATATCCCACAGCTGCAGTTCATCATCCTGACCAATGATCATTGCTGCTCTGGGCTAACCATGTTTATCAACTGAAGCTACACTTGGCAGTGGCAACATATATCAGTGAGTCATACTGGCCTAGAGTACGTTACTGATACAGCTCAAATATATATGATAAAGGACTGCATGAGTCATACTGGATTAGAGTACGTTACTGATACAACTCAAATATATATATGATAAAGAACTGCATGAGTCATACTGGATTAGAGTACGTTACTGATACAGCTCAAATATATATGATAAAGGACTGCATGAGTCATACTGGATTAGAGTACGTTACTGATACAACTCAAATATATATGATAAAGGACTGCATGAGTCATACTGGATTAGATTACGTTACTGATACAACTCAAATATATATGATAAAGGACTGCATGAGTCATACTGGATTAGAGTACGTTACTGATACAACTCAAATATATATGATAAAGGACTGCATGAGTCATACTGGATTAGAGTACGTTACTGATACAACTCAAACATATATGATAAAGGACTGCATGAGTCATACTGGATTAGAGTACGTTACTGATACAACTCAAACATATATGATAAAGGACTGCATGAGTCATACTGGATTAGAGTACGTTACTGATACAACTCAAACATATATGATAAAGGACTGCATGAGTCATACTGGATTAGAGTATGTTACTGATACAACTCAAACATATATGATAAAAGACTGCATGAGTCATACTGGATTAGAGTACGTTACTGATACAACTAAAATATATATGATAAAGGACTGCATGAGTCATACTGGATTAGAGTATGTTACTGATACAACTCAAACATATATGATAAAGGACTGCATGAGTCATACTGGATTAGAGTACGTTACTGATACAGCTCAAATATATATGATAAAAGACTGCATGAGTCCTACTGGATTAGAGTACGTTACTGATACAGCTCAAATATATATGATAAAAGACTGCATGAGTCCTACTGGATTAGAGTACGTTACTGATACAACTCAAATATATATGATAAAGGACTGCATGAGTCATACTGGATTAGAGTACGTTACTGATACAACTCAAATATATATGATAAAGGACTGCATGAGTCATACTGGATTAGAGTATGTTACTGATACAACTGAAATATATATGATAAAGGACTGCATGAGTCATACTGGATTAGAGTATGTTACTGATACAACTCAAACATATATGATAAAGGACTGCATGAGTCATACTGGATTAGAGTATGTTACTGATACAACTGAAATATATATGATAAAGGACTGCATGAGTCATACTGGATTAGAGTACGTTACTGATACAACTCAAACATATATGATAAAGGACTGCATGAGTCATACTGGATTAGAGTACGTTACTGATACAACTCAAACATATATGATAAAGGACTGCATGAGTCATACTGGATTAGAGTACGTTACTGATACAACTCAAATATATATGATAAAGGACTGCATGAGTCATACTGGATTAGAGTACGTTACTGATACAACTCAAACATATATGATAAAGGACTGCATGAGTCATACTGGATTAGAGTACGTTACTGATACAGCTCAAATATATATGATAAAGGACTGCATGAGTCATACTGGATTAGAGTACGTTACTGATACAGCTCAAATATATATGATAAAGGACTGCATGAGTCATACTGGATTAGAGTACGTTACTGATACAACTCAAATATATATGATAAAGGACTGCATGAGTCATACTGGATTAGATTACGTTACTGATACAACTCAAATATATATGATAAAGGACTGCATGAGTCATACTGGATTAGAGTACGTTACTGATACAACTCAAATATATATGATAAAGGACTGCATGAGTCATACTGGATTAGAGTACGTTACTGATACAACTCAAACATATATGATAAAGGACTGCATGAGTCATACTGGATTAGAGTATGTTACTGATACAACTCAAATATATATGATAAAGAACTGCATGAGTCATACTGGATTAGAGTACGTTACTGATACAACTCAAATATATATGATAAAGGACTGCATGAGTCATACTGGATTAGAGTATGTTACTGATACAACTCAAACATATATGATAAAGGACTGCATGAGTCATACTGGATTAGAGTACGTTACTGATACAACTCAAATATATATGATAAAGGACTGCATGAGTCATACTGGATTAGAGTACGTTACTGATACAACTCAAATATATATGATAAAGGACTGCATGAGTCATACTGGATTAGAGTATGTTACTGATACAACTCAAACATATATGATAAAAGACTGCATGAGTCATACTGGATTAGAGTACGTTACTGATACAACTAAAATATATATGATAAAGGACTGCATGAGTCATACTGGATTAGAGTATGTTACTGATACAACTCAAACATATATGATAAAGGACTGCATGAGTCATACTGGATTAGAGTACGTTACTGATACAGCTCAAATATATATGATAAAAGACTGCATGAGTCCTACTGGATTAGAGTACGTTACTGATACAGCTCAAATATATATGATAAAAGACTGCATGAGTCCTACTGGATTAGAGTACGTTACTGATACAACTCAAATATATATGATAAAGGACTGCATGAGTCATACTGGATTAGAGTACGTTACTGATACAACTCAAATATATATGATAAAGGACTGCATGAGTCATACTGGATTAGAGTATGTTACTGATACAACTGAAATATATATGATAAAGGACTGCATGAGTCATACTGGATTAGAGTATGTTACTGATACAACTCAAACATATATGATAAAGGACTGCATGAGTCATACTGGATTAGAGTATGTTACTGATACAACTCAAATATATATGATAAAGGACTGCATGAGTCATACTGGATTAGAGTATGTTACTGATACAACTCAAATATATATGATAAAGAACTGCATGAGTCATACTGGATTAGAGTATGTTACTGATACAACTCAAATATATATGATAAAGGACTGCATGAGTCATACTGGATTAGAGTATGTTACTGATACAACTCAAATATATATGATAAAGGACTGCATGAGTCATACTGGATTAGAGTACGTTACTGATACAACTCAAATATATATGATAAAGGACTGCATGAGTCATACTGGATTAGAGTACGTTACTGATACAACTCAAATATATATGATAAAGGACTGCATGAGTCATACTGGATTAGAGTATGTTACTGATACAACTCAAACATATATGATAAAGGACTGCATGAGTCATACTGGATTAGAGTACGTTACTGATACAACTCAAATATATATGATAAAGGACTGCATGAGTCATACTGGATTAGAGTATGTTACTGATACAACTCAAACATATATGATAAAGGACTGCATGAGTCATACTGGATTAGAGTACGTTACTGATACAACTCAAATATATATGATAAAGGACTGCATGAGTCATACTGGATTAGAGTACGTTACTGATACAACTCAAACATATATGATAAAGGACTGCATGAGTCATACTGGATTAGAGTACGTTACTGATACAACTCAAATATATATGATAAAGGACTGCATGAGTCATACTGGATTAGAGTATGTTACTGATACAACTCAAATATATATGATAAAGGACTGCATGAGTCATACTGGATTAGAGTACGTTACTGATACAACTCAAACATATATGATAAAGGACTGCATGAGTCATACTGGATTAGAGTATGTTACTGATACAACTCAAACATATATGATAAAGGACTGCATGAGTCATACTGGATTAGAGTATGTTACTGATACAACTCAAACATATATGATAAAGGACTGCATGAGTCATACTGGATTAGAGTATGTTACTGATACAACTCAAACATATATGATAAAGGACTGCATGAGTCCTACTGGATTAGAGTACGTTACTGATACAACTCAAATATATATGATAAAGGACTGCATGAGTCATACTGGATTAGAGTATGTTACTGATACAACTCAAACATATATGATAAAGGACTGCATGAGTCCTACTGGATTAGAGTACGTTACTGATACAACTCAAATATATATGATAAAGGACTGCATGAGTCATACTGGATTAGAGTACGTTACTGATACAACTCAAACATATATGATAAAGGACTGCATGAGTCATACTGGATTAGAGTACGTTACTGATACAACTCAAATATATATGATAAAGGACTGCATGAGTCATACTGGATTAGAGTATGTTACTGATACAACTCAAACATATATGATAAAGGACTGCATGAGTCATACTGGATTAGAGTACGTTACTGATACAACTCAAACATATATGATAAAGGACTGCATGAGTCATACTGGATTAGAGTATGTTACTGATACAACTCAAACATATATGATAAAGGACTGCATGAGTCATACTGGATTAGAGTATGTTACTGATACAACTCAAACATATATGATAAAGGACTGCATGAGTCATACTGGATTAGAGTATGTTACTGATACAACTCAAACATATATGATAAAGGACTGCATGAGTCATACTGGATTAGAGTACGTTACTGATACAACTCAAACATATATGATAAAGGACTGCATGAGGCATACTGGATTAGAGTACGTTACTGATACAACTCAAACATATATGATAAAGGACTGCATGAGTCATACTGGATTAGAGTATGTTACTGATACAACTCAAACATATATGATAAAGGACTGCATGAGTCATACTGGATTAGAGTACGTTACTGATACAACTCAAATATATATGATAAAGGACTGCATGAGTCATACTGGATTAGAGTACGTTACTGATACAACTCAAACATATATGATAAAGGACTGCATGAGTCATACTGGATTAGAGTACGTTACTGATACAACTCAAATATATATGATAAAGGACTGCATGAGTCATACTGGATTAGAGTATGTTACTGATACAACTCAAACATATATGATAAAGGACTGCATGAGTCATACTGGATTAGAGTACGTTACTGATACAACTCAAACATATATGATAAAGGACTGCATGAGTCATACTGGATTAGAGTATGTTACTGATACAACTCAAACATATATGATAAAGGACTGCATGAGTCATACTGGATTAGAGTATGTTACTGATACAACTCAAACATATATGATAAAGGACTGCATGAGTCATACTGGATTAGAGTATGTTACTGATACAACTCAAACATATATGATAAAGGACTGCATGAGTCCTACTGGATTAGAGTACGTTACTGATACAACTCAAATATATATGATAAAGGACTGCATGAGTCATACTGGATTAGAGTATGTTACTGATACAACTCAAACATATATGATAAAGGACTGCATGAGTCATACTGGATTAGAGTACGTTACTGATACAACTCAAATATATATGATAAAGGACTGCATGAGTCATACTGGATTAGAGTACGTTACTGATACAACTCAAACATATATGATAAAGGACTGCATGAGTCATACTGGATTAGAGTACGTTACTGATACAACTCAAATATATATGATAAAGGACTGCATGAGTCATACTGGATTAGAGTATGTTACTGATACAACTCAAACATATATGATAAAGGACTGCATGAGTCATACTGGATTAGAGTACGTTACTGATACAACTCAAACATACATGATAAAGGACTGCATGAGTCATACTGGATTAGAGTATGTTACTGATACAACTCAAACATATATGATAAAGGACTGCATGAGTCATACTGGATTAGAGTATGTTACTGATACAACTCAAACATATATGATAAAGGACTGCATGAGTCATACTGGATTAGAGTATGTTACTGATACAACTCAAACATATATGATAAAGGACTGCATGAGTCATACTGGATTAGAGTACGTTACTGATACAACTCAAACATATATGATAAAGGACTGCATGAGGCATACTGGATTAGAGTACGTTACTGATACAACTCAAATATATATGATAAAGGACTGCATATTTGGTGTGTAGAAGTCTGAGTGTTGCAGGGATTCATATGGATAAACACTGCAGAATAAAATGTTTATTTATTCAAGTTTGTCCTTTTTTTACTAAAGTTTCCCTTTAATTTTCCAAAGTGCTTGTGAGGTGCAAATGCTGAATGAACAAGAACGTTTTCTGCTTCTATCCACTGTGACCTCCTACTGTGCAGTTTAAGAGGTCAAAGGTTAAAGAAGCTTGACGAGGGGGATATGTTGTTTCAGGCTGCCAATGGCTCAGTCAGTTTATCAATCCCATCCTTTACATGTGCTGTACATTTATTGACGGTGCTTTTCTGATGCACTGTGTACACTGGCCATTATACCAGAATATACTAGTGTAACAGTGTAGTTCATGCTCCATGTGTACACTGGTTATTATACCAGAATATATTAGTGTAACAGTGTAGTTCATGCTCCTTGTGTACACTGGCTATTATACCAGAATATATTAGTGTAACAGTGTAGTTCATGCTCCTTGTGTACACTGGGTATTATACCAGAATATATTAGTGTAACAGTGTAGTTCATGCTCCTTGTGTACACTGGTTATTATACCAGAATATATTAGTGTAACAGTGTAGTTCATGCTCCTTGTGTACACTGGTTATTATACCAGAATATATTAGTGTAACAGTGTAGTTCATGCTCCTTGTGTACACTGTCTATTATACCAGAATATATTAGTGTAACAGTGTAGTTCATGCTCCTTGTGTACACTGGGTATTATACCAGAATATATTAGTGTAACAGTGTAGTTCATGCTCCTTGTGTACACTGGTTATTATACCAGAATATATTAGTGTAACAGTGTAGTTCATGCTCCTTGTGTACACTGGCTATTATACCAGAATATATTAGTGTAACAGTGTAGTTCATGCTCCTTGTGTACACTGGCTATTATACCAGAATATATTAGTGTAACAGTGCAGTTCGTGCTCCTTGTGTACACTGGCTATTATACCAGAATATATTAGTGTAACAGTATAGTTCATGCTCCTTGTGTACACTGGCTATTATACCAGAATATACTAGTGTAACAGTGTAGTTCATGCTTCTTGTGTACACTGGCTATTATACCAGAATATATTAGTGTAATAGTGTAGTTCATGCTCCTTGTGTACACTGGCTATTATACCAGAATATATTAGTGTAACAGTATAGTTCATGCTCCTTGTATACACTGGCTATTATACCAGAATATACTAGTGTAACAGTGTAGTTCATGCTTCTTGTGTACACTGGCTATTATACCAGAATATATTAGTGTAAGAGTGTAGTTCATGCTCCTTGTGTACACTGGCTATTATACCAGAATATATTAGTGTAACAGTGTAGTTCATGCTTCTTGTGTACACTGGCTATTATACCAGAATATATTAGTGTAACAGTGTAGTTCATGCTCCTTGTGTACACTGGCTATTATACCAGAATATACTAGTGTAACAGTGTAGTTCATGCTTCTTGTGTACACTGGCTATTATACCAGAATATATTAGTGTAAGAGTGTAGTTCATGCTCCTTGTGTACACTGGCTATTATACCAGAATATATTAGTGTAACAGTATAGTTCATGCTCCTTGTGTACACTGGCTATTATACCAGAATATATTAGTGTAACAGTGTAGTTCATGCTTCTTGTGTACACTGGCTATTATACCAGAATATATTAGTGTAGCAGTGTAGTTCATGCTCCTTGTGTACACTGGCTATTATACCAGAATATATTAGTGTAACAGTGTAGTTCATGCTCCTTCTGTACACTGGCTATTATACCAGAATATATTAGTGTAACAGTATAGTTCATGCTCCTTGTGTACACTGGCTATTATACCAGAATATATTAGTGTAACAGTGCAGTTGGTGCTCCTTGTATACACTGGCTATTATACCAGAATATACTAGTGTAACAGTGTAGTTCATGCTCCTTGTGTACACTGGCTATTATACCAGAATATACTAGTGTAACAGTGTAGTTCATGCTCCTTGTGTACACTGGCTATTATACCAGAATATACTAGTGTAACAGTGTAGTTCATGCTCTTTGTGTACAGTGGCTATTATACCAGAATATATTAGTGTAACAGTGTAGTTCTCTCTCTCTCTTTCTCCCCTCCATCTCTCTCTACCTCCCTCCTTCCCTTCCTCTCTCTCCTTCCTCCCTCTCTCTCTCTTTCTCCTCTCCCTCTCTCTCTACCTCCCTCCTTCCCTCCCTCTCTATCTCTCCTCCCTCCCTCTCTCTCTCCCTCCCTCTCTCTCTCCCTCTCTTTCTCTCCCAGGTACCAGTCTGCTTCAGGAGGTGGTGTATCTGGTGAGCCAGGGGGCGGACCCAGATGAGATCGGGCTGATGAACATTGATGAACAGCTGCCAGTTCTGGAGTACCCCCAGCCGGGCCTGGACATCATCCAGGTACCAACCTGCTCCTTCTCGGTGCCCTCATTGGCCGCTCATGCTGTTCCATAGTCACAGCCAGCCAATCAGATCCAGGTACTGCCCAGGCAATTACAGCAGCAGACTTTTTGCCTGTCCCGGCTGCCCATGAAGTGTCCTTGTCCAACAAAAGACTACGTAACTCACCTGGGGCACTGCGGAGTGGAATAAATTGGCTACTGCATATCAGCACATATTTTGGAGGAGAGTGCATACCTGTCTCAGCTCTATGCTGATAGGGGATGGTGCTGCATTGAGACAAGCCTAAAAATTCAGTGCAGATGAAAAAAGTGCAGATGTAAACATAGCATCAGAGGACGTGTCTAATCACAACAGTCACCTTAGAAACACACTTCACAGATATGAGACTCTGCACAGATGTCGCAAAATAATTAAGGGCAGAAATCTAATTGGATCAACAACAAAAAAAGAGCAAAAGAGCTGGTATGAAATAGAGAAAAAGCACGGGGAGAATGCGGCTCAGTGACTGTAACACATAGTAGAGAAAGCCCTTAGCTCTGTAGTACCACTACATATCTTTAGCTTCTGCTTAACACTCTTAGCACTACAATACAATTCCATACATCTTTGAATTTATTATTTGCCAATCAGAATTCTGCTGGAGAAAAATATGCGTTAAAACAAATTTTTTTTTTACTAGATTGATGACTGTACAAAGAGCAGGATGTGTGGGCTGCTGATGTAGCTGAATGTATTGACGGCTTGCCTCCACGCTGTCATTGCAGGAGCTGACGTCCCCTCGTCTGATCAAGAGCCACCTGCCATACCGCTTCCTCCCCACCGCCATGCATAACGGGGAGTCCAAGGTGAGCAGCAGGGCTCAGTACCCCCAAAATCTAACCTAAAACACAGCAATGGACCCTTTAGCTCCCCAAAAATCAATCCTACAGCACAGCAATGTTATCTGTCACCTTTGATGGGGTGGTGTTATTATCAAATTATGATCCTTTCAGACGCCTAACAGTTTAGATACAAAAATTATCTTAACAATACAGGTTTGTACTGCAGTACTGATGTATCTGCAGAGTCAGCTCAGTGGGCAGCTGTGTCTCAGAGTGGTGTGTGTGTGTGTGTGTGTGTGTGTGTGCGTGCTCCCCCGTGTCAGCTGTTCTGATAGACACCCATGCAGGTCTGTACTCCAGGCCTGGTACAAGGCTGGCTCACGTATGATGAAGGGCAGGGTGGTGGTTTTTCACAGGGCGATGACAGAACTCCTTTCAGCACCGGACAGCTCCCGTCCTACAAGAGACAGTGGGGGGGATTTCGGGATGTTTTTATCAGAACCGCAGCTGACCGGGCCCACCGTGGTACCACTCAGCCCCTTTCCCTGGGGAACCTGTGACCCAGAACAAAAAAGCACGAGAACGCTGTAGCACCAGGTCCAATGCATCATGGGACATGTTAAAACTGCCACTGTGACTGCTCAGAGTTACATACATTTTCTTCTGAAAATGTATGTATGTACATCCACCACAGTGTACAACTGTGCAAATGCGTTAGACCTTGTGCACTACAGCAGAGGTGGTACGGAAAAGCACATGCGTGCTCCCGGCTTTGGATAGGTCATAATTCTTCTATGCAAAATGGCTGTTAGGGTTGCCCTTGGAAACATTTTTTTCAATCCACCTCGTGAGAGAAATACAATTATGGGTCAGCATATCAACCAATCAATGTCCAAGGGTTTGGTTTTAACTGATTGCACTGTGCCTGGTGCTAAAACAGGTGCAACTTATGTGTCAGCAACTTTACAAAAGCAGATAAGCTCTGATTAACTACCATAAAACAACAACCTGTCAGTGAACTACATTTACAGCCTTTCATGTTTTATTATAGTTACAAGGTGATCCTCACATAAAAAAAAAACATTGATATATGTTTGTATTAATGAAATATCATTTGTAAAACAGTTTCCCCCATTTCATAGAATCAAAGGTCAGACCACTCTTGCATGTATCCTGTACCTTAATTCTTGTTTTTGTGATTTTGTAATTTATCATGTCTTACGGACCTAGCCTTAAGCCTTAGCCGTCTTACGGACCTAGCCTTAAGCCTTAGCCATAGCTTACTGTGTGTACAATACTCAATGTTCAGGTCTATGGATAACTGCTACATTATGATCGAAATGTGTTTTATCTGACCTGTTTATAGTTGCTTCAATGACCTTTGGTATGCACTTTGCTTTGGATAAAAGTTTCTGCCAAACGAATGTATAGTAATGCTATGTAATGTAATGAGTGGGCGTGTCCCACAGGTGATCTACATGGCGAGGAACCCCAAAGACCTGGTGGTGTCGTATTACCAGTTCCACCGCTCCCTCAGGACCATGAGCTACAGGGGCACCTTCCAGGAGTTCTGCCGCAGGTTCATGAACGACAAGCGTGAGTCACACGTGAATCTCTGCTAACCTGAGCTCACCTGCCTGCACTCACCTGCGCCGTTATACAGCCCTATTCAAAGAGAGAGAAAGAGAGAGAGAGAAGTTTGGCAGGTATTTTGTCTCACCTTACAACATGGGAAAATTACTTTAATTATTTTGGTTTTGCCCAGAACCAGCAGGATAAATATAGTACACTATAGTAAATAAAGTACACTTTGCCTGCTACTAATATTTCCTGCTCAAAAGATAAAAGGAGGCTATGATTTGCAATCCTCTGGGCTAAGATAAAGTAGTTCCTTGGAATACATGCTTTCAGATATTTCTGTGTTGTGAGCTGTGTAATGTTTGGCCGGTGTTACTGTGGCACGAGAAACAGTTTTACCTTAACTTCTGAGTTTTACCTCAGCACTTTGTAATTATGTTTCCCACATTTTTTTCCCAGACTGTGTGGATGATACAGCCTCAGCTCCATGGAAACTCACCCTACTTACTCTCTCTTTCCTCGCAGTGGGGTACGGCTCTTGGTTTGAGCATGTTCAGGAATTCTGGGAGCACCGCATGGACTCTAACGTCCTCTTCCTGAAATACGAAGACATGTACAAGGTACCTAAATAACTTTGTGTTACATTCCGTCGCAGGTCTGCCCCTGGTTGTTGTATATTACATTCAGCAGGGTTTACATAGTCTCTCTCCACAACAGTCCAGTAATCTGATTCACCACAGGGGCCTCTCTCTGGAGCTGGAGGCTAACGCACATAAAACATTTCCCTGTAAAAAAAAAGCCATGAATACTTGTATGTGCTATAGGGTGGCTCATCACACTAAAATGTTTTTAGTGTAGTCATGCAGCCTGGAGTTTGGTGTTGGATTCTGACTGTGACCAGCAGCCCCACAGGGGGGGGAGGGGGGTGCAGATTTGGGCCCCTGAGGCCTTACGACTGCGCAGCTGTGCTGGTGGGCTGCGAAATGGCTGGCAGGACGTAAGAACAAGCTCCACCCTGAGGACACTGCAGTGATGGGATGGGCCTACAAATATTACTGGGGGAAAAACAGCTGTGAATAAAAACAAAATGTGAAAAAATGTGTAACTTTATCTGGGGAATTCACTGTCCAAGTCCAGTGTAATGCAAAACCTTGTATCCTTGTATCCATTCATGAGTTTTTTTGGTTACACATTGAAAGCTTTAGATGTGCGTGTGTGTGTGCTGTCTCTCTCCAGGACCTGGGCACTCTGGTGGAGCAGCTGGCCCGCTTCCTGGGCGTGTCCTGTGATAAGGCCCAGCTGGAGGCCATGGTGGAGAGCTGCCACCAGCTCATCGATCAGTGCTGCAGCTCAGAGGCACTGTCTATCTGCAGGGGTAAGAGAGGGGGCAGAGGGGTAAGGGGGAGGGGCAGAGGGGTAAGAGCAGGCTGGGGGAGGGGCAGAGGGGTAAGAACAGGCTGGAGGAGGGGCAGATGGCTAAAAGCAGGCTGGAGGAGCGGCAGAGGGGTAAGAACAGGTGGGGGGGCAGAGGGGTATAAGAGCAGGCTGGGGGAGGGGCAAAGGGGTATAAGAGCAGGCTGGAAGAGGGGCAGAGGGGTAAGATCAGGCTGGAGGAAAAGAGGGGAGGTAAATGTGAGATGGGCAGGGTGGGGGGGAGAGGTGTGAGGGTTGGGACAGGGGACTACAGGAGCGTTTGGGGTGCATGACGAATGAACCGTGGGTGAGGAGAGCTTTAAGGCCCGTGGGGAAATCTCCACCAATAACACAACACAGTGCATTATTCACCCTGGTACCGCACCACACGCACTGAAGCAGCATTTCACGGCGTTTAAACTCAACAGACGGCGAGATGAATGAGCTCATTCCCAATGTGCAACTCTAACGCTATCAATATCCTTCAGCTCCACGGCCCATATTCCCTGTCAAAACGGTACACTGCAGCATTTCCATGTGTAAAATACAGTTTTCAAAAGCTTGTACCTGAAAACGAATGCTCAAGATGCCTACAGCATTTACAACTCTGTACCAGCCAGGAGATTCCCAGTGGAAAGAGCGCATGGTTTTACCGTTGTAAACACAAGTGTGTGAAATTAAGATGGGTGGGTTGGTGGTCATCGTGCTGTGGGTTTTGTACAGCTTTCCCCAGTCTACTGTTACAGGCTTCATATATACAGTCAAGCCGGAAAGTCTGCACACCCCTTTTACCTTCTACACATATTTTATTTTACTGACAAAAATAGGTTATTTAGGAGTTACATATCTGTACACACCCTTAGCCTAATACTTGGTTGCTGCGCACCTTTGGCAGCGATTACAGCTTCAAGGCGCCTTGAGAAAGAAGCTACGAGCTTGGCACACTTGTTTCTGGACATTTTTGCCCATTCCTCTTGGCATATGCTTGCAAGCTCCGTCAGGTTGGATGGGGAGCGTCAGTACACAGCCATTTTCAGCTCTTTCCACAGATGTTCAATTGGATTCAGGTCTGGGCTCTGGCTGGGCCACTCAAGGACATGCACAGACTTTCTCCGAAGCCACTCCTTTGTTCTATTGGCTGTGTGCTTCTAGTTGTTATCATGTTGGAAGGTAAACCTTTGCCCCAGTCTGAGGTCCAGAGTGCTCTGGAGCAGGTTTTCTTCAAGGATCTCGGTGTACTTAGCTGCATTCATCTTTCCCTCTATCAGGACTAGTCGCCCCGTTCCCGCTGCTGAAAAACATCCTCACATCATGATGCTGCCACCGCCATGCTTCACTGTAGGGATGGTATTAGCCAGGTGATGAGCGGTGCCTGGTTTCCTCCAGATGTGACGCTTGGTATTCAGGCCAAAAAGTAAAATTTTGGTTTCATCAAACCAGAGAATCTTGATTCTCATTGTTTGAGAGTCCTCTAGGTGCCTTTTGGCAAACTCCAAGCGGGCTGTGATGTGCCTTTTACTAAGGAGGGGCTTCCGTCTGGCCACTCTACCATAAAGGCCTGATTGGTGGAGTGCTGCCTGGATGGTTGATCTTCTGAAAGGTTCTCCCATCTCCACAAGGATATGCTGGAGCTCTGTCAGAGTGACCCTCGGGTTCCTGCTCACCTCCCTGGCTAAGGCCCGTCTTCCCCGATTGCTCAGTTTAGCCAGGTGGCAAGGTCTAGGAAGATTCTTGGTGGTTCCAAACTTCTTCCATTTACGAATGATGGTGGCCATTGTGCTCTTTGGGACCTGTAAAGCTGCAGACATTTTTCCGTACCTTTCTCCAGATCTATGCCTTGACACAATCCTGTTTATGAGGTCTGCAGATAATTCCTTTGACCCCATGGCTTGGAGTTTGCTCTGACATGCACTGTCAACTGTGGGACCTTATATAGGCAGGTGTTGGCAAGCCCTAATCATGGCCAATCAATTGAATTTATCACAGGTGGCCTCCAATTAAGTTGTAGAAACATCTCAAGCAGTATCAGTGGAAACAAAATGTACCTCAGCTCACTTTTGGGTGTCATATCAAAGGGTGTGCACACTTGTGTACATATTATATTTAACATTTTGGTTTTTAATAAATTAGCACAAATGTCTAAACACCTGTTTTCACTTTGTCATTATGGGCTATTTTGTGTAGAATATTGACACAAAAAATGAACTCAATCTATTGTAGAATATGTCTGTAACGTAATAAAACGTGGAGAAGGTGAAAGAGGTGTGCAGACTTTCCGGCTTGACTGTATGTGCTGCTCTATAATTAGAAAGTGTGTGTCACTGACGTGAGTTCGTACATGCCAGCACTGCAATGCTCTCCCAGCAGCAGCCAAACTGACACTGAATGGCTGAACCTGCATTGCCATATTTTGCCTGTCAAGAAGTCATTGTCTGAACAAATTGCGAAATCTCTCTCACGCTCTTTCTCTAAAAGGGGCATAGCCGGCCCGCTGACATAAGCACTCTATGCATCCATTTAGGGCCATGCCCACGACCGTCCCGGAGTCACACAAGTTTAAGGGGTGGGTGTGATTTATCTTGGAAGTACTTTCGGACTTTTGGACAACATTCTTGTTCAGGGCCAGCTCTATAAAGGGGAATCTTGAAAACACGATGCAACGAAACGCCACACAGCTCCTCGTGTTTCTCTTGCAGGACATGATTGAAAAAAAGACAATAAGGTATATCATGAGACAATTTTCCTTAAATAACATCTCATTCTTTTCTTCAGCTTCTGTAGAGAAGTGATGCAGTGAATTCCTTGCGTTCAACTAATTCTTGCAGGGCCTTCAAAACAAAAAGGTTTCCTTCGCTGACGTACAAAGGGCGAGGGTCACCTTTAACATTCGAGGGGTTTGGTTCAGGGTGACTCAACCAACACATTGCAACATGCACTCCTATTATATAATTCTAATAAAAACTGCAGCCTAACACTCAATATCTATAATGGAGCCTCACTCCTGTCTCATGTCACCGCCTAGTGGTGAAAATGTGTAAATACTCAGAATTGAAAATGCAGCCTTCCACAACGTACTGCTGTTCTGGGTTGACTGTCGTGTTGCTACAGAAATCGTGCTGAGCCGGTTTGCTGTACATTTATAGTTTTTTATCATGGTTTCTGACAGTATCACATCTTTGTTGTTTTAATTTGCTCCCTAATATTCTGCATGTGATTATTTTTAAATGTCACATTACATTTGTTTTTATTATGGTTTCTTCATTTTTTGTGACGTTATGCTCTAGTATCACAGATTTTTGTTATTTAAGTTGATCACAAATCATTCACGTTTGTCTTGATTTGTGTTAGATTTTTTCCCCCTGTATGTACGTTTCTTTTAGCATGTGGATTCATAGCCTCATTGACGCTGAGCTGACACACTGAACTTGCTGGCATAATGCATGGCCTGTGAAATCTAGAGCTGAGAGCCACAAGGTGAGTCACCAGCAATACATTTCAGGAAAAATTGTAAGAAAATAAATGGTTCAATTCATAAATTAGCTACAACAGTGCCGTCAAATCCTTTTCACAGGTGGATTTATAGTCTGTTCATTTATGGTGGTCATATTGTTCCTTGCCATCGAAGGCAGGTTTCCGAACTGTGGCTCCAGATCTGGTGCAGGGGCTCCAGGAGAGTGACAAGAGGCCCATGAATACTCACTGTAGTCAATGCAATCCACCCAACAATCACAGCAGTGAAATTAAACATTGTACATGTTCAACTGCCCTAGTTACAATGCACAGTGCTGCTGTAAGTGCAGCGTTTTCATTCTATATCTGAGCGTAATGTACGCTGCGTTGCAATAAGGGGTGGATCACAGAGAATGTTCAGGGAGGGGGTCGTGAGCTCAAAAGATTTGGGAGCCCTGGACTTCCCGACTGACTTCCTCTTTTGTTTTCACTGAAAGAAGCCCCCCCCCCGTCAACAAAACCCCATCAATCCTTTTCTCTCTGTGTTCCCAGGGCGTGTGGGTTTGTGGAAAGACATCTTCACCGTCTCCATGAACGACAAGTTTGACGCCGTGTACAGGCAGAAGATTGGCAAGTCCGACCTCAGCTTTAACTTCAGCCTGTAGAAATCAAAAGCGGAAAGAGCGTCGCCGCTGCCCCCCCCCCCCCACGCCCCTGCCGCCCCTCCGCCTCCTCGCTGCATGCTCCACAGACTCTCCCCACCGAACGACTCTGCTCCCGCCAATCTTCTGTCAGTACCTCCTTTCCTGCTCCACGCAACCGGGACTGTGACCGTGCCAGTGACTGTGACCGTGACCATGACCTTGACCGCACTGACTGGGACCGCCCTTACTCCCCAGCTGCTAATCTGTCTTACTGCATAATCAGTCTATATACAGTGCATACACAAACACATGTATAAACACAACAGGCCTCTTCCCGCTTTCCAATCGACCGCATAAAGTCTTGGACAAAGACGCTTGAGTTTGTGATGTCACAAGTGACGTCCAACATGCGAGTCACGTATTCTGCGAAACGTGGAACCGTCGAATGGCGCCGTTACTATTCATCAGAGCAAGGGGAACGCGTTAAGAAACTTCTGCGTGTTTAAGTTGAGGTAGATTTTCTCAGGGTTTACAGGTTTTTATTCAGAAAGTGTCTGTGCTGGGAGCGATGGCACCACTTCAATCAAGACTTCAATCACACCGCCTCTCTCTCCCGGTGCCTGTTTGCTGGTACAGAGGATATGGGGGTGACTCCCGGGTCAGTCAGTTTTATTTTTTAGTTATCTTCTCTCTGACGAAACAGGGGAGAGACCAGCTTTAAGGCCACAAAATTTGGAGCTTTTAAAATCATTTTCAGCTTGCGGTCACAATGTTAAAACGGTGCCATTTTGTCAGTGCAGTCCAGTTTTCCTGCGATAGGTGTGAGCTTCTTGTTACCGTGCCAATAACTTCATGCCCAGCTCGCACAAAAGGTTGTTCCAACTTTTCACAGCATCGCAGTGCGTTTAGGGCAAATACAGATGTCACAGCGACACTTTTACAATCTTTTTAACCGTCCCACAAACCCCAAACCCTCCCAGCTACATTGTAAAAAGACCCTGATCACACAAATACCATTTTCCACAAGATAAAGTTTGAAATACATATTTGCGACCCGACGAAATCACAAGAACACGACGTTTTAACAATGATCCGCAAGGTATTTGACGAGCTGGGATGGACATGTCAAAGCTGTCAGTCCTCCCATTTGCCTTTTATAAGCTGTGTGTGCTTAACTCACCGAAGCTCTGTGTTAGGTCTCAGAGGCTGAACTCCTCCTGCACGCGTGGCCCCGTCTCTTTCTGGCGTAACCCATCACCTCAAATTGACCTGATTAATCCATACAGCTGCAGCACCCCTCCAGCTCACCCCAGCAAAACACTATCCATATTTCAGGCCAGAATGTTGGGGGGGGTTAGGTCACAGTTGATATAATGACTACTCATCTACAACGTGCTGAGCACTCAAAAATATTCCTGTAGAAATGGGTGCAACTGTACGGATGGATTATGTGCGTCATCTTAAATGAGTATGTAATCTTAACAGAGTTTTATGAAGAGGGGTAACACGTGTGGAGGAGCCCCTGAGGCTGAGAGCAGTGGGGATGTATCGGCACATGTATGTGCAGACAGTACTGTGCCTGTGAGCGTCATACCTCCTGTTCGTCAAAGTTTTTTTTGTTGTTGTTGTCTGTGACCGCGTCGACACCTTTTCCTCACCGATTTGTAACGAGAACTTTGTGTCAAGTCATTTGGGGGGAAAACAACCATGTTCAACGAACAAATATCAAATATCCGGAGGGTGACTGAACACAAAAAAAGCACTTGCCTTGTTAAACACAAACAGTGCTCTGAGTCGCTGCGCTTCGGATTGCTGTCAAGGTCAAGAATCTCACAATACGGCGAGACATTTGCCCGTCTGTACAGGTGAAGCTGCTTATCTTGCAGTTAACATCTTCCTGTGTGCAACCAGGTTTTGTGAGAATAATACCCAGCATCCTCTCTGCCCAGCAATAATCCCCAGTCTGACAGCCTCACCAGGCACTCCATCCACTATCACTACTAGGCTGGACGTGGAATGTCTCAACTGTGTGGCTTTACAAAGTGAAGATGAGGACATTGTACACTCTGCATTTCAAATGGCATGTCTAGGCTTTGACTGAGAGCACTTTTGTCCGCTGTTTTAGTCTCTTCTTCAGGTACACTGCAGTCTAGGTTATATTTTTATATTGTTTGAGTTGTTTTGGAAGTTCCTATGCATTGTGCTTCCTGGGCTTGCTTGTATTTATTTAATAAAGATGTGTCTTCAGACCCTGTCCTCTGGATTGTGTTTAATATCATACAAATGTTATGTTCGGGATGTGGCAGTATATCCGTTAGTATACTGCAGTATAATCATTGAAATGATGTGATCAATTCAGCAAAAATAGCTACTACAAACAATAGATTTTTAATAATTTCAGCTCAAGAGAATGCATGAGTAAAAGTTTGATTTGGAAAGTATTCATTGGGATTTGGTTGGAAAAAATATGTTGCAGCCATAACTGCTTCCTACACCCACGCCTCAAGGAAACATTAATCTTTAACCCACAAAAATCCACAATTAAAAGAAGAAAAAAACAGTTACATCGTGCTGAAAGCAAGGTTTCTCGAAAATAAGTAAATGCATAACTATATAAATGGGGTTATGGGGTTTTAAACAAGATTTTAATCACAGCTTTCAGCAGAAATGTTGGGCTACAGTACTTAAAAACTTGCACAATGGCGGCAGGTTAAAGTTCAAGTTTTTTTTTCTTTAGTTATTCAATTGACAAAGGACAATACAACAACAACACACACAACAACACACAACACAACAACATACAGCACACAACACAACACAACAACACACAACAGCCAAAAAAAAACCCAAAAAAAAAAAAAGCAAAAAAAACCCAGACCCAAGACCTACCCCCCCTCCACACCACCACACACACACTCAGACACACACACACTAGACATCTCTCTCTCTCTCTCACACACACAACACACACACAAAAACACACCCACTCGCCACGCTCATTTGTTCACCTGTTTTGTAACATCAAAATAAAAAAAACAATATTTTTTTTTTTTTTTTTTTTTTTTAAGAAAAAGAAAAATTTTTTAACAAAAAATAAAAGCATGCATTCCAAATCTGTGTCCCCCTGCACACTATACTCATGCTAGCTGCTTCTCTTTTTTTTTCTCACTTTAATGATTTTTTTTTTTTTTTTTTGTGTGTGTGTGTGTGGTGGGGAAGATTGGCACAAGCTCACAAGCTCGGGCGCGTTCAGTTGTTTTTTACACCTGGTACATGGTGCATGCATTGTGATAAGTGTTAATTTCGGAAAGCTTGAGCAAACCATATGAGTGGAACAATGAAGCTGTAGGGGCAAGTCCAACACACTATGGCCAATGTACATGGAAACTGCAGATGATCTAGTGCTGCTAATGAGGTGAGTGGTGCGCATTGTAGAACAGGAAGAAAGCCAGAGAGAGGACAGCAAGCAATTAACCTGCAGTATCTATGAGACAAGGGAAGAGCTGTCAGCTGCTGCAGGGGAGGGTCAATATCGCTATCGCTAAACATGAGACCCAGACAGGAGGCCATACAGAGTGCACTTTCATAAAAGGGCTGCACAGGCATGCTGGTGTGTGTGTGTGTGTGTGTGTGTGTATATGCGTGTGTGAGTGTATGTGTGTGTGTGTGTGTGTATATATGCGTGCGTGAGTGTATGTGTGTGTGTGCGGTTAGTCCTCATTACTGCACATAGGTAGTACATTACATTACGCGGGAGACAGGGCACAGTAGATAGGGCTCTGATTCGGACACAGCGCACTGTACGCAGGAGACAGGGCACAGTAGATAGGGCTCTGATTCGGACACAGCGCACTGTACGCAGGAGACAGGGCACAGTAGATAGGGCTCTGATTCGGACACAGTCTGGGACTCTTCAGGTGAAGGAATGCCTAGCCCTTTCCAATCAATGTGCATCCCCGTTATTCACATGCATGCTCTTTTAAACAATTTTACTGGAGGACATTTTCTTTAAAGTGAAAAATATCCATAATCATACTATAATGTAATGTAGGGATGAATAAACATGGACATTGTTCAAATATTCTGGATTAAAAGAAAACTGAAAAATCAGTAATGTTTAAAAATTTTAATAAATCTTAGCTAAATCAAAACCAAAAATAATTACTATTACAATTGAATTAAAAAGGAAGTAATGTTACCCACATAATTTACACTTCTTGAGGATTATATAGGATTTTCTGTATCAGCCAGAAGATGTCAGCAGAGGGCAACTTGACAAAAATGTGAGAGTGGAGATAGTTGCAATGACTGTGGTACATACAGATAAATACACACAATTTGAATACTGTAGAATGTGTGCTGAAATGTTGCCTCATCATAAATTTTGGGCACGTTTTAGAACTTAATCATTTTCAAATAGAGATTGTGATATCAGCATTACTACCAAAGCCTCAAAGTGTCAATTTCTGAACCCGAAAACATGCAAAACAATATTTGAAGGAAAGCAACGAAAACACTGGCACCACGGAACAGTGACTCTGTTCAAATGAACTGTGCTAAAGATAAAATAAGTGGGATGATGCATATTA
>CM040403.1:12253353-12255853 GCA_022702515.1 Ilyophis sp. 1 JC-2022 | reverse complement strand
GTCTCAGTGCTCACGTCTGACAGCTCCACTGCTCACTTGTCTTTTCCACACGCATTTCTACACACAATACATCAAGACTGCTTTTTATTTTTTTATTTTTTTATTTTCTGTTGGTTGAAAGACTCCCTGACTTATTAAAAGTTTACTTTAAAAGACGGACGCAAGAGCAGCAGCTGTTACTCCTGCCACGTTTGATGAGGAAGCCACCGAGTATCGAGGAATACAATGCCAGACACGTCTCTCTCTCTCTCTCTTTCTTTCTCTCTCTCTCTCTCTCTCTCTCTCTCTCTCTCTCTCTATCCCTCTCCTCTACTCTGAGCACTCAAAGCTCTGTGGACAGAGGGAGAACCAAAATATGTATTTATTTATTTATTTGCTTCAGATCAATAATTAAACAGGCACGCAGCTACTTTACGTGTGAAAGGATGTTAGTAAAGGGGAATAATTGCTGAGTAGATCCTGGAGTTGTCTTTAGGTGAGCAGCTCAGGCCTAAATATTAATTATGGGGGGGTGCATGGATGTATGGAAAACCTTTATTAATATAAGAATATTATGAGACAGTATAAATCAGTCATTATTAGCTATATGTGCAATACTTTGTAAAACGCCACTGCAGTCTCCACACACAAGCAATGCAGAGTTACATATAGAGAACAGAAAACCAGGTAAAGGCGTTGGGGGAGAGGGAAGGCAGGTAGCGTTCAGCTCCGGGCTCCTGCTTCAACGAGACAATTTTATGAAGAGCAAACAAAACTTTTAGCTGAATTCTATACCTATGGGTAGACCGCTAAAAAGACTGTAGAAATATCTGACAGACCCCCACATGTCCCTCGAGTAACATCTCCTTTCTCTTTTTTTTTTTAACCCCGGTGTTAATTGGAAGGTGTGCGATCTATAATAAAACCCAGACCTCTCTTGGGTCCAGTGCATTATGACGAGATGTGGGGCACCACATGAGAGACAATGCTTTGATTATTAAATACCAAAGTGGGTGTGTCAGCGCTGTAGCGTCAGTTACTTACCGGTAAATCTTAAGGTCGCCGCTCCCCCGGCGACGACCCGATGCTAACAAGGCTACGGCTAACCTTCAGCTGCGATTAAACAGAAACATGCGACACTCCGCCCGCTCACCACAAATGCCACCGCCGGCTCAAGAGCCACCTGGGGAATAGGACTTGGTTTCCGGCCTTGTCCTGTGTAGAATATTGTGCAGATCTAAAGTGTGTCCTGTGAACATTGATGTTTGGAAGTTCTTCTCATCACAGAAAGGTATTTTTTAGCTAATTCTGCCTTCATAATTTTATAATAATAAACATTACAAGCAAACATAGCACCCTGGGATGCTGATCTGGGTTTTGGTGGAAATAAATGTCCCAACTATGTGCTAATTATCCTGGGTAAATGTACGGTTGTAGAGTCTATATTCAGAAAAAACAAACCGGTTTAGTGATTACAAAGAGCAGCTCCATTCTGCATAGGTAAGAGACGTGCAGTAAGGGAAGTGGCTATGTTTGAATATTGTAGCATTCTCATATTAAATATAAGGATGTGATCATGTTATTGGCATCATGCATATTTCATATATTTTTCTACCCACTCAGGTAGTATTCAGGTATTTTTTTCTAGGGCAGAGGACCCTCAGGTGTTTTGCCCAAGGATGTATGCAGAGAAATGTCCCACTGTGGGATTCAAACTCGCAACTCCCGCAAGCAGTATGTTCTGAACATCACTCCATACTCCTGCCCACAGTTTCTTTTGTATTGTATTGTGTCCTGAATCTCTCTCGCGCACGCACGCACGCACGCACACACGCACGCATGCACGCACGCACACACGCACGTACACCCCATTTGCTTTTTCTAGTCTCTAAACTGACACACACAATCCTTGCTTTCTCTATCATGTCTCAAACCTATTTCATTTATTTTAGGGAACTGTTGCATGCAGACAACCTTGCATTTCCTCCATCTTTACGTCCATCTCAACAACAGGGTATCTTGTAGAGCCATTATGCTTACTGTGGGACATTATTCGTCAGTCGAATTTTGGCGACAGGAGAAGATGTTTGATGGAAATGTATAAAAGTTTACATTCAGAAGCATACTGGTGGAATTGGACCCAGACCAGCTCCAGGGGATCTGTACGTGACTTCTTGTTTTTATACCACAATCATTTCAAAATGTTTTCAAGATATTGGATATTTGTCATATAAAAAGGCAAGTGTAAACAGGCCTAAAATCACTGAGCCGTAAAAGCTGTTCACTGTAGGCTGAAATAACTGAGATTATGTCTGAAATCGATGTATTGGGTCGGACTGAAAACCCATCGTCTCTGAGATGACAGAACGACTGTGACTGATTTGGATTTGAGTGCTCGGGTGTGTCAAGCACCATGATTTTGAAATGGATTTTGCTGTGTCCCCCAAACTGTCTCCGCCCCAGCTGAGGACAGAACTCCATGGTAACAAAAATAATCTTTTAAAAATATGCTAAAATATAT
>CM040403.1:12228353-12248353 GCA_022702515.1 Ilyophis sp. 1 JC-2022 | reverse complement strand
CTAACCACACTCTGTAACAAACATACAAGGGACTAATCACACTCTGTACCAAACATACACAGGACTAATCACACTCTGTACCAAACATACACGGGACTAATCACACTCTGTACCAAACATACACGGGACTAATCACACTCTGTACCAAACATACAAGGGACTAATCACACTCTGTACCAATCATACACGGGACTAATCACACGCTGTACCAAACATACAAGAGACTAATCACACTCAGTACATTCCATTCCATTACAGGCATTTAGCAGACGCTCGTATCCAGAGCAACTTACACAACTTCTTAGCATCTTATTGCATTTATCCAATTAATACAGCTGGATATATACTGAAGCCATTCAGATTAAGTACCTTGCTCAAGGGTACAACCGCAGTGTCTTTCATGGGAATCGAACCTGAAACCTTTCGGTTTTATACTACATTATACTAAACTACCGCCCCAAACATACAAGAGACTAATTACACTCTATACCAATCATACAAGGAACTAATCACACTCTATACCAATCATACAAGGGACTAATCACACTCTATACCAAACACACAAGCGATTAATCACACTGTACTAAACACACAAGGGACTAATCACATTCTATATCAAACACACAAGGGACTAATCACACACTGCACCATCTGTCTCTGAGTCCAGACTATGGATGATTCTCTGCATTGTAGTTAATTTCCTTTTCTCAGTCAGCACCAGCCTGTTCACAGAGAGAGAAACAGAAAGAGAGCAACAGAGCGAGAGAGCGCGAGCGAGAAACAAGAGCGAGAGCGAGAGAAAGAGAGAAAGAAAAATAGAAAAGAAAGAGAAAGTGAGAGTGAAAAAGAGAGAGAGAGAAAGAGAGAGAGAAAAAGAGAGAGAACGAGAAAGAGAGAAAGAGAGACAGACAGACAGAAAGAGACAGAGACAGAAAGAGAGAGGAATGTTTTAATTGCACAGTAATGGGTCCAAAAGTTCAACTTCTAAGGCTTAATATTTGTGTTCAAAACACCACTTGCTAGTTGCTTTGAAACAGACTGTGTGGAACTAAAAACAGCCCCAGCAGGGTTTTTCAAATACAATCTGTGGTCCAGCACAACTGCTTCCCCTGAAGCAACCAAGACTTTCGAAGGTCTGACACCAAACCCAACACAGCCCAGCACGTATCTGGGCGGAGGGATTCCAAACTACAGCTAATGCTACCGTTTCACACAAAGATTGAACAACTACATAACCACATGTGCTATTGTTCCAGACGGGGAGAGAGAACGACCACAGAACCACATGGTCAGTGCTATTGTTCCAGACAGGGAGAGGGAACGACCACAGAACCACATGGTCAGTGCTATTGTTCCAGATGGGGAGAGGGAACGACCACAGAACCACATGGTCAGTGCTATTGGTTCACACAGAGAGGGAATGACCACAGAACCACATGGTCAGTGCTATTGGTTCACACAGAGAGGGAACGACCACAGAACCACATGGTCAGTGCTATTGGTTCACACAGAGAGGGAATGACCACATGATCATTGCAATCATTCCAGACCAACACAGACCATATCATATCTGCCATTGCAGACAGAGAGAGCATGACCGTGTGGTCAATGCCACTATTCAATGCTGACAGTGAGACAGACAGAACTTGACTGCATGCTCATATTGTTTTCAATAGACTTTAGGTTGGAGTGGAAAGGGTTTGGCTTTGCTCCTTGAATCATTAATGTTGGCTATGGTGAGGTATATATTAATATGCCAGAATCAGATGTTCTTCAGACAGAAAATAAATGAAGTTTTCATAAAGGCAGATCACTGGCAAGCTAATTATGAGCCTGTAACTAAAAAGTGCTAAAAATGACAAAATACAACAAGGCACAGAAATTCATTACTTTCATTATATCAGTTCTGTTTGCCTGCTCTAATATTTATGACCAGAAAAGCCTCCGACTGTAACTTGTAAACTATAATTTTGGGAAAAACATTCCCTGGGGTAAAAAAATAAGCAAGCTATGATTACAGTATTATTTTTTGTACTGTTTAGATGTTGATCTCTCAACAGTCCAATCAAAGCAGCACAGTAAGCGTATGAGTTTCAGACAGTTTCTGCAGAAGCCCCGGCACTGAACGAACTGGGCACAGCAACAACTGCAGAAAGCTTCACACCGGAGTGTGCAAAATCAGGTACAGAGGGAATAATAACCTCATTACATTGTGCTCAATTACAGCGCACTGTGATAGGAGATGAGAGAGAGTGCGGATTGATCATGGCACGATTGCAAACAGAGCACGGTGTTTGAAGAAGCTAGGCTGCTCATCGTGGTGTAATGTACTAAAACGATAAGTTGTCAGCACACAACTAGAATAGCTGCAACCCCACGAAGTGTGAAACGCACTATAGGCGCTGCGGGGGTTTTTTTTTTTAAACTGTTGCGGCTTAGAACCGGGATGCCGTCGATCCAGACAAGTGGCTTCCAGGAGAGAGCAAGAACAGCTTCAGGCAAAGCCCCCTCGTTCAACAGACTGACATCCGACCAAATCCAGGTCACGTTGCTAAAAAAAAAAGAAGCACATTAGGCCTCTCGTGCTCGCGCTCTCTCTCTCTTTCCATCTCTCTCACCCTTTCCCTCTCTCTCTCTCTCCCCATCTCTTTTCTCCACATGTTAGAGCCACTGTGTGTTGGAGAGGCCTGGAACTGAAGCCAGAAGTATACGTATATCTGACACCATGAGAGAGAAAAGCCACATTTCTGCAGCTTGAGCGTGATAGTTTGAGCCGGAATGGCTCCTTATTTCTGTCGGAGGCTTCCTGGAGGGCTTCCAGCCAGTTAGAGGACACGGGCTCAGGAAATTGGCACTAACTGCCAAAATATCATTCACACGACAGAGAGAACAAATTTTTAATTAAAACGTTTGCCCAGAAAATAATCTCCAGAGTAGCCTTGTTAATTACGACTAATTTCGGTAGCGAACAAAGCAACTCTTGTGCAGACGCGCTCGGGTTTTCTCCATGGCAACAACAGAGCTGACGGCACAATCCTCAGAGCCTGGAGCCCCTGGTGGCATCAGCGTGGTGCCCTTTTCTTTAGTTCTTCAAGTAAACTAGTTTGTTTGGCCACCAATGGATTTCACCCTTTTCTTAATGGGGTCATTTTTTTTGTATCAAAACACCAGCCGGGGGGTGGGGGGAGAGACGCAATCCTACTTTAACTTTACACACAGCAGGGGAATAACATGCTTTGATGCAAATTATTTTGTATATTTGTTTTATAGGTCACACGTGACGTCAAAAACAAAAAAGAACGCAATAGATGTTAGAATTAGAATACACATTTGAATTACCACTGCTGGAGATTAACGGGTCAAGCCGCAACGTCTCATATTTCACTCTTGAATCGTTTCGCCAATTAACAAAAGGCGTAAACTGCAGTAGCGTGTGTGTGTGTGTGTGTGTGTGTACACGTGTATGAGAAAAGCTCTTGCCCTCTATCAGAAGCAGACTGTATGTACCATTCACATCTCTCTCATCCTCCTTTGGCTCTCTCTCCTCAAGCGAAGACAGCAAATAAGCCGCTCAAAACCTCCAGGAAGTCTACTCTTGGTGGGTGAGGAACTTCCTGGTTTGATGAGGTAAGGTATACTGATGAACGTTTTCTTTGTTAGTTTTTTCCTAGAATGCATCCAAGCCGTTCAGTTTTTACCTCTACAAAAGTTATATAATTCTCATCAGAACTTTCTCAAGGAAAGAAACACAATGGCCATTAGGGTGCTGAACACCATGTGGCCTTGCGTAAGGCACTGAACACCATGTGGCCTTGCGTAAGGCGCTGAACACGCTGTGGCCTTGCGTAAGGCACTGAACATGCTGTGGCCTTGCGTAAGGCACTGAACACGCTGTGGCCTTGCGTAAGGCTCTGAACACACTGTGGCCTTGCGTAAAGCGTTGAACAGGCTGTGGCCTTGCGCGGTAATGGGAGCGTAAGGCGCTGAACACCATGTGGCCTTGCGTAAGGCGCTGAACATGCTGTGGCCTTGCGTAAGGCACTGAACACGCTGTGGCCTTGCGTAAGGCTCTGAACACACTGTGGCCTTGCGTAAAGCGTTGAACTGGCTGTGGCCTTGCGCGGTAATGGGAGCGTAAGGCACTGAACACCATGTGGCCTTGCGTAAGGCGCTGAACATGCTGTGGTCTTGCGTAAGGCGCTGAACACGCTGTGGCCTTGCGTAAGGCGCTGAACACCATGTGACCTTGCGTAAGGCACTGAACACCATGTGACCTTGCGTAAGGCGCTGAACACGCTGTGGCCTTGCGTAAGGCACTGAACATGCTGTGGTCTTGCGTAAGGCGCTGAACATGCTGTGGCCTTGCGTAAGGCGCTGAACACGCTGTGGCCTTGCGTAAGGCACTGAACATGCTGTGGTCTTGCGTAAGGCGCTGAACACGCTGTGGCCTTGCGTAAGGCGCTGAACACGCTGTGGCCTTGCGTAAGGCACTGAACACGCTGTGGCCTTGCGTAAGGCACTGAACATGCTGTGGTCTTGCGTAAGGCGCTGAACACCATGTGACCTTGCGTAAGGCGCTGAACACGCTGTGGCCTTGCGTAAAGCACTGAACATGCTGTGGCCTTGCGTAAGGCGCTGAACATGCTGTGGTCTTGCGTAAGGCGCTGAACACGCTGTGGCCTTGCGTAAGGCACTGAACATGCTGTGGTCTTGCGTAAGGCGCTGAACACCATGTGACCTTGCGTAAGGCGCTGAACTCGCTGTGGCCTTGCGTAAGGCACTGAACATGCTGTGGCCTTGCGTAAGGCGCTGAACATGCTGTGGTCTTGCGTAAGGCGCTGAACACGCTGTGGCCTTGCGTAAGGCGCTGAACACGCTGTGGCCTTGCGTAAGGCACTGAACATGCTGTGGCCTTGCGTAAGGCACTGAACACCATGTGACCTTGCGTAAGGCGCTGAACATGCTGTGGCCTTGCGTAAGGCACTGAACACCATGTGGCCTTGCGTAAGGCGCTGAACACGCTGTGGCCTAATAGTTGCAGCATAGTCATTAGTATCTTTCCAAACTTTATATTGGCCCCATATTGAAGGTTTACACTGAGAGACACAAGTTAAAAGAGAAATTGATTTAGAGACCTGAAATACTGGGTAGACGAAAAGCTCCCCTAACAGGGATTGTCAGGCACACTGCATGTGAAATGTTTTATAAAAACGCTGAAAGAATGTATTTCTTGAGAGAATCCATTACTTCACGGAGACACAAACCATTCAATTCCATTCTGATTTCAGATCCATTCTTCTTTGGATAGACTTTTTTAGCGCTCCTGTAGGTTTTCACTGCAACACTAAGAAAGCACAGCTCATTGAGCAGCTAGAGATGTCATTGAGCTGCTAATTAGTAGAATCAGCTGTGCCAAACTAGGGTTGAAATAAAAACCTACAGGACGGTAGATCTCCAGGAAGAGGGTTGGGGCTCCATTGCCCTCGACAACCCCGTACTGTGTTCCTGTTGAACCGCTGAAACGCTCTCACGGTAATGGCCTTGGGCATGTGTCTAATAGGCGGGATTTGTGAGAATGCCTGACTGGGCCTTTAGAGTAAGATGGCGAGAGTCTCTGAAACTGGCTCCTCTGACAGGAGCATTGTGCCAGGTGTGCTCAATGGGCATGTCCCGTGAGAGGGGGCGGCCTTCACAGGCTTATCCACACCTCCCGGCTGTTAACAGCGGCGACAGCTTTAATCACATGCTGTTTCTACACATTTACAAACTGTCGCGGAGAAACCCCGCCCGACTATGGCCATGGGGGTGCTAAGGGGGCCAGCAGGGGTGGAGTGGGGGAGTGGGCAGGGTCCGGTGAAAGTGAATTATCCGTCTCCTGCCTTAGCCAGTAGGTCAGCGCGACGGGAGGGTGCGGGTGGACGCGGGGCCCTGGCCTCTTCTGCCAGGCAGACGCGCCGAACGGCACGGCGCAAAAGAGCCGGGGCGCGACCTGCGTCCGGTCAGCGGTGAGTAAACCAATCGCACGGCCATCTGCCGACAGGCCGAATGGTCCCGGTGAGAGGCCGTGGCTACGCTACGCGCCGCGACCGTGGCCCTGACCTTCAACCGACCTCCTGTTGACGCGCGAGACTCTGCCGCCACGGGCAAGCTGGTGTCACCGCGCTGTGAGAGGGGGGCTTTTGTTTGGGTAGCAGCGCGGTAACGGGAACGTTTTCACTGTTAAAGTACTGGGTGCACAGCAGAAGAACAGCTTGCGCTGGAGAAGCTTGATTATGCAGAAGGCAGAGCCACTCAGGCAGTGATGGTAAGCACTCTGCACCTCCATTTGCCCGTGTTCTGGGTTGAGAGGCAAACTGAAGGGCAAGCTTACTCTTATCCCATCGACCTGACAATGAAATTCGGTTAAAGAATGAAAATGTTCCCATCTGACTGTACAACAAGGGTGATGAGCCAGATCATAATGTAAAGCCCTTACAAACAAACCAACAGACAATAATGGAAATACATCCAGACCAGCTATAAGTGTTGAGAATCACCCATGCCCAATTATTGGACACAAATAGTCTTTTTAATAATCATATTTATTAACAGACCCATTTAAGCACATCATTCTCTTTGTAAGGATGTTCCACCACAGTTGGTATAAAGTTGACCTTGGTAATTAAAGTCTAAAACGCTGAACATTTGCATCGGGTGAATGACGTAGTAACTATGACATCATAACAACAATAATGAGAATCAGAATATCCATAGCATGCACTTCCTGCTGACCTCTGACCCCATGCAGATTCTGAAGATTCTTATCGTGAACATGGTTTTATAAACTGAAAACTTTGTAACTCTTGACAAAGTTGAGAAATGGGTTGAGTTGGGATAATTTGGTCTGAAAAAAAAAAGTGTATTTCTTCCAAAAATGTATTTAGGAGCAGAGAAGTTATTACACAAATTAGGCAAGAAGGTCATTCACTCATTGACTGTCTGTTACTGTCCATTGTGTCACAAGGGTGTTAAAAACTCATTATGCACGGTTTTACACAAGTTATTAGCTAATTATTTTTAGTATAAAATTAGTTTAGGGGTCGGAAATTTCTCATTAGCGGTGGATAGGATGTACTGAAACAGAGAATATTTTACAAGTCTTGACTTTATGCCTAATTATGTGTCATTCATTTGGACGCTCTGTTGTAACAGCAGGAACTCACTTTAATATGCGACTTCTGTACTTAAAAAAACTGAAAAAGAACGGTTATTTTTCTAGCCCCGAGAAAAACTAATTAAATGTAAAATATATTTTAAATCTTAAACTTGAGAATTTAGCAGTTAGTGGGAGAAAAAAATGTCTGATCGAGGGACATGAAAGATAAATACTTTCGGCACATTTCAAAAGCTACTGTTGTCAGGCCTCTTGTCCAGGTATTTTCAGTATTTTCAGAAAAAGCGCACAGCCAGGTAGTGGATTAAGGCTGTCACACTGGCGACAATCAAGCGTTTCATTGGCTTTTCATATCATCAGTACTCTCTCTCTCACCCAATCGGTAGGAGCTGTGCGAGAGTCATCAGCTGACGCAGAAAGAGGAGCACCTGCTTCTGCTACAGCTCCCGGTACACAATCTGGCACTACTCAGAACTACATGGAGTGGTTTGGCACGGCCTCCAACCAACAGGTGATACCTTTGCACCAGTATGCTAGGTAAGGTCATGTCAAAGCCCTAGCCTCCGTCCCCTCAAAAGATAAATCAAAAAGCTCTTTCAGATATCATTCCCTCAGAGCCTTTTATCAAATCAGCATATTGTCCAAGGCATTACACATAACTGCATACGATGCACCAATGTGTTTCAAACAGGCATAGACTTCTGCGTTAAATGAGGCCAGTTAATATGGCAACCCGTTTCCCGTAATATCCTCAGCGCACATGAGCACAGCAATGAGGGGAGAAGAGCGAGCTTTCTCTGTGGCTGCAGTGCTACAGGCCATTTATCACAAAGTTAAAATACATTTCCACTGCCAGCGTGAGGTTTTTTTTAATATACATTGTTCATATCATGTGCTGGAAGAACATTGGCTTACAGCTCAGGGTGTATAGTTTAACTGCCGTGCACACTACACCTGGTCACCCATGCTCACGGTGGAGTACTAGAGATGGTACAAGTCAAGATGTACTAAATTTAAAATATAGCACAGTTAAAATGCTGATCCAGGGCCAGGGATATAGCAATGGCGAGTATGAGCTTACTGGTGCAGAATTTTGCAGCACCGCTATATGGATAATGATATCTGCAGGGAAGGGGTACAATGTGCTGTTCTCCTGAAAGTGGAATTATTTAACATTCTTAATCAAACAGTTCAAAAACAAAGGACTTGGGGGGGGCAAGACTATCTTTTTTTTTTTTTTTTTTACATTTGATCTTGATTTTCTTTCTGTGCCCAACACAGTCTTTGCAAAAACTTTGAATTTAAACAATATATCTATACTGTAAATACACGTGATGCCTCAATAAACAATTTATCAACGTTTGTTCAACTGTTTTGTTTTCTCAGTAAGAACGGTCAAGGCCTCATCTTTACACAAGATAAAAAATACTTTCTGCACGTGTGACCCCATCATTATCCTAACAAACTTGGGGAAAAAAACTGTTTCATCATTAGTTGCCATAGTGAAATAACAAAAAACTTGCAACAGACCCTCGTATTGCTTTTATCTTCTGTATCGTTGTAGTAATTATATAGTACACATACAACCACATATGTTTGTTGACACATTTTTAAACCCATCTAGTTTTACACCGCTGCCCTAACATCATTGCAAATGTATTTATCATGTAAAATTTCCCTAGCACATTACACATGTAATTAGCATATAACCAGTGAGTGCTCTGCCACCATTACAAATGTATTTAGCATGTACCTAACCACTTCCTTACCATAATTACACATGTATTTATCCTCTGAGTTACTCAGGGATATTCTGTATTTCAGTTAGATTCACAAGGATCATTATTTAAGTGAATTAACCTAGATTCACCTGAGTCTTTGAGAAAGCTCCACAGAAAGGACAGACCTCTTACAGTGCAAAATTATGCTGTTAAAAACTGCCTGAATAACGAATAACTGAGTCTGTTCAACTAAGTGAGGGCGGAGTAGCCTGGATACTGTTATCCATACAAACCAGAACATTCAGAGCCCCGCACCCTGCTGGCCCCGCACCCTGCTGGACCTCGCGCCAGCCCCGTGTAGATCTTCAGCAGGAGACAGGAGGCTGTAAACACTTCCTGTGGATGTGGAATCTTTACCGCGGACTTCCTGTCCCGACTGTATCACAGTTCCATCATCTGTACAATCTCCAGCCTCCGCATATTTTTTTTGTTGCGTGCTAAATTTCGCGCGGTGTCAGGGAAGGTGCAGCTGACAGGAAGCTATCCTACCTGGACGTTCACCGACAGAGCAGCGGTCCACATCCCAGAGGGCCTTACTCCTGGCGGCTGAGTCCAGAGTGGCCCTCTGGATGGAGAGGAGGCCTGCTTTTAATTCAGGCCCCAGCGGGGTAGATACAGTGAAAGTACACATCGCTCTAGCAGGATCACTGTGCTCTACCAACATCTCAGCTCACTAAAAAAATTGATTAATATATACAGTGAGCACCATAATTCATTGGACAGTGACACAAGGATAAGTGACCAAATATTTAAAATTATTACTTTATTCTACATTACGTTAAACTGTCCAATATTTTTTGATGCCCAAAAATGGGGGAGGACTATATACAAAAGGTTCTATTATTTCTAAACGGTCCATCCAGTATGGATGAAAATACTCTCAAATTAAAGCTGACAGTCTGCACTTCAACCTCATTGTCATTTGTATCCTTTCAAACTCTAAAGTGCTAGAGTACAGAACCAAAATAACAAAAACTTTATTTTAAATTATAGATGCTCACTGTAGATGCTCTTTAGATGCTCATGGAAATCTGTTGCTGTTATCATCGTTTAAACACTTAAATTAGTCTTTCGTGCAGAAAAAAAAGCACATTTAGACTAATTTAATAAGCATTACATTCCAAGTCTTTGCACATTGGGACAGATGCCAATAAACATAACTACTTCGTTTAAACTTTTATCTATTTTTTAAGAAGGCTGTCCATAATGATTTTACTGAATTATAATAGAATTGCACTCCTTTCTCCTCTGGAAACCAGTTGAAAAAATTGGGAGGAAGGTTTTACACACAATGTATTCGGTAAACTGAAGGGGTTATGAAGAGCTCCAGTGGAGACCTGGGATGAGTGATTCTAGAAGGATCCGAGGTGATGTCTATCAGCCCTCCTTCCCCTGCATAACCGGACACTGCGATACCACAAATTCATTAAACAACCCAAGATCATGTGCGACTGAAACTAGTCACTGAGGCCAGTAAAGTTTTGTTCAGGGAACATAATGAACGGGCTCTTCTTCTGGTATATATAACCACTTTTCCGGACACTCAGTGCCAAACAAAGCAATCCAGACTGACACATTAGTACCGTTAATCAAAATGTGTTTTTACTTTATGGTGACAGCCCAAACCATGGTTCCGTTTTAAATGGTTCCATTTAAAAAGCAGAAACACTTTTCAGATCTGGGATGACTCAGTTTTTGAGATGACTATAATTTCAGTCCATTCTTTCTTCTTTTATATTAAAGAAGATTTTACCCAGTTGTCTCTTTTCCCTCAATTCAAAATACTCAATTAAATCCACAGGCGCATCTTATAATGGTAACATCCTACCCCACCAGACCAAAGGGGCAATCATAACACTGAAACACAGTGATTTCATCGGACGTACACCTCTCTTTGAAACACATTATTTCCCATTGCTGCCTAATATTTGATAAAGTTTTACCAAGCCATGAACACTGTGGTTGCTGTGGTGTCAGCAGTGGGATATATTGATTGGTTGAGCTGACACTGTCGAGGCTGTGCCCCGGCTGGGTTCAAACCTGATGTCTCCTGGTCACACGTTTTCTCCAACATCCAAAACACTGTGACAGACTTTGCTCATAAATGAAGCATCAAGGTGAGATACAAAGATGTAGAGAGGAGTTTTATTTTTAACATGCACCACAATCACCTCTTGCGAATCGGGGCCAGGACCCTTCGACTCTGAGAAACACAATCTCATTCAGCAAAGGAGAGCTCGCCTTAATTACAACACGGTGGCGCTTTTCTTTTTTGAGATACAGGTCAGGGGCGTTCCGTATTTAGATTAGTATCATGGCCTCTCTGGAGAAAAATATCTGCTCCCGGTGTAATGAGTCTAATGAGACACCGCCAGTGCTCAGCCAACCGGAACTCTCTCGGCACTACCCAACATCTGCTAACTAGCCTCCCGCCCATCACACGCCTGGCTGCGCCGCACACGCGCTTCCTCTGAGCTCTCTCAATCTCCGCGGCTCCCTCCCACGCACACACAGGCCCCCGCCCTGCGTCCCACACCCAGTACCAACCCGCCTGTCCCGTCACGAGCACCTGTCCCCCGTCTCCCGAGGCATACTAGTACCCTCGACAAAAAGGAATATACTGAAATAAAACTGATAAACATGTAGTTTATCTTTCCCAACAGGAAGCGGAAACGGCTTGCGGGTGGAAATGTCTTTTTTGGGTGATGGGTGGATGAACGACTGCACAGCCTCTGAATGGCATGGCATGGCATCCCCGACTCTGCTGAACTCAAAAGCACTCGACATAAAGAGAATATGGGGGATTTCAAGAAGGGTTTTCTGTCAAAAAGAAGCAGAGCCTACACAGTGGACACTGAGGAGAATAAGAAGGAGATGAAGGAAAATAAAGAGGAGAACAAGGAGGAGGAGGAGGAGAATAAGGAGAAGGAGGAGGAGAAGAAGGAGGAGAAGGAGGAGAATTAGGAGAATAAGGAGAACGAATACTTCCCAGAAGACACTGTAAAGCAGGTCTTTGCATTGAGAGGTTAATATAAATAATGAAGCTATATGTATTAATTAAGCTAATCTGTAGCAGACTCAGAGACCCTGGGGTCCCAGAACAACTAACCTGATCAGCTTCCTCCTTTTTCAAATCTTCACTGAGCAGCGACAGGACCAGATCATTTTGTGCTTCGGGTTCACGGTCCAGTGTTACTCCAAACTAATAATTAATTATGTATTTCCCTCAAGTGTATCCTCACCTGTCGCCTGCAGTGCCATTTGTGTTGTGGATAATATGACTCGCGTGTACAGTCTATATAATAGGCAGCGATATTGACAAAGGCTTTAAAAGTTCCAAACTCTTGTGAATTGTATTTTGAGGGGCATTAATTATGCAACAAATTCACTTTTCCCTCACAAGTACACATTATAATATTCCTGAGATAATATGAGGGGAAAATGTGAAAGCAAAATTAATTTGTTGCATAATTAATGTCTTTCAGTATAAAAAGGTGAAAATAAATACAGACAGTGTTGAACTACTTAGCAGCAGATTGATTTCAGAGCCGTTTCATGTACAAATGTGCAGCCTGGTCTTGTGGTTCTGGAGGTCAGTTAAGATGAGGAGTGATTTGAATGCCTGCATCTGCTGTTAAAGTGTTTGGCCTGTGTCCAGTACACGCCCTGGATCCAGCCTATACCGACCCACACATCCACCCGCTGTGGTCAAACTTCGAGGAAGATTGCTGGGTACATACAAGGCCAGTGGTGTGCGAACATGTGAGAAATCTACGCAACTGCACGCAAGCATGCTAGTTCTGCTGTGGAGGAACATGCGTGAGGGCCGCCCATTTTCAAATACGGTTTAAAAGCACCGTACTCTGTCCACAAGATGATGAAAAACACACAGAGGAAAATTATAAACAAAAAAATTATAAACACTTTTTTCCCAAAAGCTGACCACTTTTTTAAATGTAATTTGCAGTGTGTTGCATTCATTCTCCAGAACATTGTGCAGTTTATGTACAATTTTATCCAGCCATATGTCGCCATTTATTGTAACAAAAAAACTGAATTGAATGAATATGTTCATAATTTTACATGCATATGTATGATTTCTATGTGAAGGAGCCCTTCTGCTCAATGGGCAGACGAAGGGCAATTGAACAGATACTTGGGACACATGAAATGCCTTTACTTAATGCAGACAAAAAGGGCTGTGATAGAATACATTCTGAATACCTTAACATAAAGGAATGCAGTGTAGAGAGAATAGGCCTAGTCGCCAAAGGGAAAGCTGTCTATAAGTAGCATATCCTGGAGGAATTACACGACATCCCGCAGGGTTACTGAAGTAATTACTAAAATGGAGCCTCGCATTACAAAGTACAGAGGGGAAGGGAAATCGCTCAACGTATAAAAGAGAAAATCTGATTTTTAAATCAACGTTAAATTAACTTTTGTCAGAATGTAGATTCCTCAAATTAAATATAGGTCTTCTGATTTTTTAAATAATTTTTCATCAAAGTAGTGAACACGAAGCATAAGCACATTTTACAATAAAAAAACAAAATACAAAAGGAGACAGCCAGCAATGCGCACAAGTTTTGAGTTTAATCTCTGTAAATGATCTTTCTGAAAAAAAAAGAATTGAATTCCATGAAAGGCTTATATATTAAAAGAGCAGTCATATGCAGCACACTGTAGTTCAATAGTAAAAGTGGATTATTTTTGCTGTAGAGGTTATAAAATATCATACATTATTAAATCAGAACATTTTCAACAATATACCCCAACAAAAATACACAACACAAAAAGAGAAGATTGTCAAAGAAATTGAGAAGCTCTTTTTCAGGTTTAGAACAGCATGCCCCAAGGTACGAAACAACAAAGACAACAGCAAACCTTTTTAGATTGAGCAAGAAACTTACAGCACATGAGGCAAGCACATTAGAACAAAAAAAAAAAAACAATATGTCAAACATTTCAACACAGACATTATCAATTTTACAAAACCGAATGTTAAAAAAAAAAATCTTATGGCTATCCTGTTTAGAAATAAAGCAAAGAAAAAACAAAGGATTTTAATCCGTCTGTTATTCTTCTGTTCTGACACACGCATGCGCACGCACACGCAGCATATTGATCTACAGCAGTGTGCGTGTGAAATACCCACCTCTTAAAACTCAACCCCCCACCCCACCCCATCACCGCAGCAACCAGTTTAGTCCCTCTCGCCCCTCTAGACTTCTGATTGTGTTTAAAAGAGAACCCACTGACTGACAGTTTTAGAGCAGACGGCGAGGGTAGACAGTGCCGCTCTAAATACATTTACGAACGTGTCAAGGTCGCTGATCACGCAGCTTCCTCGCAGTTTATTTTTTCAATTATGTCGCCAAAGAAACGTTAAGAGGGCCATCGGTAAAAGCGCTCTGAAACCCGACATTTACTCAACCCCATTGTCATACATTACTTAGACATCATGCCGCCAAACGCGCGCTCCGCGGCGGATCCTGCCAAAGACCGCACGTCATCTTCAAAGTGCCTTGCGGCTGCCATGAACACATCTTTTTCAATAGTTGGAAAAAAAAGCTAAATAAGGAGACCATATCTGCATTGCTACCACTACATTCAATTTTTATATTTTACAAATAGTGCTAATAATGAAAATATACTTAAAACAAACAGGAATAAATTGTAGCCAGAAGGGTACAAATGGGAGCCGTAATAAATTAACGCAGAGAACAGGGAGATCAAAGTCCAGCGCCGCTACTGTTGATATTTTACCCACTCACTGAGAGCTACAGATGCTTTGATTCCCAGAACAGAGGAATGATCTTTAAAAGTCCTTTTTAAAAAGCACCATTAGCAGTATTTGACCTGGACACTTAATTGTGTGCAAAAACAAAAAGTGTTTCCAACCAAATGCCACATTTTGAGCTATACTTTATCTTAAAATTATTTGCTCAAAATGCTGCCTCACTTTAAATATGTATTGTTTATTTACCTTTCCAATACATAAAAAAACTGGTAATATTTTGAGAAAAATATACTTTTAATTGAACCCTTAGAATAAAATTAAAATCTAGGGATCTAATTTAGGCTGTAACAATGTTTCATTCTTGTTAACACTACACTCTCTTCCTGAACTCAAAGCTTAATAAATGAAACACTTGAATTTTTCTGTAAGCAGTATTAGAAAACAACATCAGCATCCCAAAACATTCACTTTTACTGTACTCATTATTACTGTAACTTTAACTTAATCCGGTGCACAAAGGTGCCAGATGATCAAATTAACACACACATAATTCTCTGAGCCAATATTGTGAAGCAAAGCATAGCCATTTGCCATATATATATATAATTTCTTATTAATTACTTTTTTTTAACCGAAAGAAAAATGCCAATGTTGGTGACCACAAAATAAACTTGCTGGCAACTTGACATTTGAGCAGATGATGACAGATTGAGTTTATTAGGCACAGAGACATCACTCTGAAAGTCAAAGGACAGCCACTTCCAAGTGCATAAGAAGCCAACAGGAGGTTTTAATGAGTCCCTGGGGATCTGTGCGGCGATGTGTTCCGCATTGGGTCTCTTTGGGGCCCACATGACAATGTGTTCCGCATTGGGTTTTATTGGGACCCGCACAGCGATGTGTTCTGCATTGGGTCCCATTGGAACCATCCTGGCGATGTGTTGCGCATTGGGTTTTATTGGGACCCGCACAGCGATGTGTTCTGCATTGGGTCCCATTGGGCACAGCCTGGCGATGTGTTCCACATTGGGTTTTATTGGGACCCGCACAGCGATGTGTTCTGCATTGGGTCCCATTGGAACCAGCCTGGCGATGTGTTGCGCATTGGGTTTTATTGGGACCCGCACAGCGATGTGTTCTGCATTGGGTCCCATTGGAACCAGCCTGGCGATGTGTTGCGCATTGGGTCGCATTGGGTCCCATTGGGACCCACACGGCAATGTGTTCGGTATTGGGTCCCATCGGGCCCAGCCTGGCGATGTGTTCTGCATTGGGTCCCATTGTGGAAATAGCGTCGTGGTCCCGGTGCTGGCTCTACTCTGCATGTCCTCAGTCACAGAGCTCCTTCATCATGTCCTGGATGAAGAGGAGGGCTGGAGATGTGGAACGGCAAAGAGGGGGATCTTTGCACCTGGCGCTGCAGTCGACCGTGGCTGGCAGGAGCGCGGAATCAAGGGAACGTTCCAGAATGCCCGAGAACGGCTGCAGTTCCGGAATGCCTTTTCAATGGAGCATGCAGTCAAACACTGTCTTATTCTGATAAGTAAACGTACTCCAAAACACCAAAAGATAATTTTAAGAACAGTCAAAAAGCATAGCATTTACAAATAAAAAAAGAGGCAACAGCTTCCTTCCTTCTGGAGGATAGCCAGGAGAGATTGTCAGCCGACTGAAGTGCAACAAAAGAGCGAAACCACAAAATGCCAAAGAATCCCCATCTCTCGGGGGGATGTGACTGTTGCGCAAGTCTTTTCTCGTTAAAACAAACAATAAATAGGATGACGTACAAAGAAAACCACACGTGTAGACTATCACTCTACAGGAATCTTGGGCCTTACTGGCCATTATGAAAGATGGACAGTCAGTTTTCTGCATATTTACAACACACCTGGTCCACACCAATTGTGACAGAAGGGTGTGAGGGGGTGGGGGGGTGGGACTTGTTCAGTCATGTGCTCCTGGGCGTGGGCAGATCGAAGACTATAGGGGCGTTCATGGGCTGGAAGTTGACCGTGCAGGCGGAGGCATTGATGAAAGTGGTAGCTCCGTCCGTCATCATTCCATAGCCTATCAGAAGAGGCAAGACAAAAAAACACACAAGTAGATGTCATTCCATAGCCTACCAGAAGGGGTGAGACAAAAGCACACAAGTAGATGTCATTCCATAGCCTATCAGAGGGGGCGAGACAAAAGCACACAAGTAGATGTCATTCCATATCCTATCACAGGGGACAAGACAATAACACACAAGTAGATTTCATTCCATAGCCTATCAGAAGGGGCGAGACAATAAAACAGAAGTAGATGTCATTCCATATCCTATCACAGGGGGCGAGACAATAACACACAAGTAGATTTCATTCCATAGCCTATCAGAAGGGGCAAGACAATAAAACAGAAGTAGATGTCATTCCATAGCCTATCAGAGGGGGCGAGACAAAAACATACAAGCACGTGGTAATCTCAGTGTGCACTGCATCACTCGCCTTTCTCAATGTGATTTACTTTCTATTCTCAAGACCTCCTGGAGCCCCGGGGTTCTGGAGGACTGATTGTGGCCCTGCTCCAAGTGAATTGGCCAAAAAAAAGGTTTTTTTCCACACTTGTGAAAATGTGACCTGCTTATGGCCTGGCAGCTGAGGCGTATGTGTGCATCAAGGTCCATTCCTCCATAGAAATGGGATAATCTGCAGCCCTCTGGGAACCTTGAAATGGGTTCAGGTTCCTCAGCCCCCATGTTCACTGAGCCAAGGCTGGCACATAAAGCCCAAGTTGAAGAGTTTTGCGTTTTCATGACAACTCCTTGAGGCATGTTTATTTTTTTTTCTTCTTTCGAAGAAACACTTTACAGTTGACAATGGATTGTGTTTATATGGCCCCTTTCATGATCTCAAAGAACTTGACAGCGAAGAGGGTCAAGCTCACCTCAAGCACCAAGTCAAATATGCGAAAAAAAAAAAAACATACTGAAAATCTATGTGAATTGCTTGAAAGGCACCACATAAAAATAAAAAAAATGTCCCATTGTTGCTGACTCTGCGGTCACTGTCAGTGGAAATACTGGAAGATTGAAGCCTATAATAAAACTAAAAACCCGGAGCAGATGAGAAAGGGTGATGGAAAGAGGAGGTGAATGGGCGGTTACCTTCGTGGATGTGTCCAAACACGTGCAGTTTGGGCTGCACTCTCCTCTGCACCGTGTTCAGCAGCTCCACGCAGCCCACGCGTTGCATCTTCCTCGGGACCCAGTCCAGGAACCCTGCGGTGTGAGGGACCCAATCAGTGACGGCCATCGCCAAGCTCCACCAACCACGCGGCTCTACTGTTCGCCAAGCTCCGCCCATCGCCAAGCTCCACCAACCACGCGGCTCTACCGTTCGCCAAGCTCCACCCATTGTAAAGCTCCACCAACCACACCGCTCAGTCAATCGCCATGCTCCGCCCATCGCAAAGCTCACTAACCTCTGGCAATCCCCATGCCCTCCAAACACCCACCCAGCTCCACCGCTACACCCTTAATCCAGTGCTATCTACTAAGGTCTGTGAGTGTGACGCATTCTATGTCTCTTTTTTTTCTGTAGGCTGTGTGAAGGTTCGCTGGTATTATTTGTAGTGTTGCACCATAAGGACGGGCTGATATAGTGCGATCATAGAACATGTTGAGCCAACCAGATTGTAAAAATCAGCAAATCTGTGCAGAATTTATGTTTATCTGTAGAAGGACGCAGCCCAATACACAATACAGCTACACTACAGAGAGTGAGTAGGACTGGAAGCACATATAGAGAGAAAGAGGCTCCCTTATGCGCTCATCATCACTCTAACAATATATCGCCTCTTAAATATTATTTAAGGGGCAATGTTCTGGGAAGCGTGGATCTGAAATCTCACTGCCCTAATGAAGAAGCTGATCCTCGGGTTTCAACTTATATACCGACCCGAGGAATCATATCAAGGTAAATATCTAAATAATAATCTAAAATCAGTGGATACGACACAGGAAAATATAACTAATAAATATAATTATTACACAGTACATGTTAACAGATGATTTAAACATCTGTGGGCCTGGAGAGCAGAGGGCGCGCTTGATTTCTTTGTTACTTTTTTCGTCATTTCAAACGATTTATCAAAATGATCTCATCTGGTTTCTCGGGTGTAAATCGGTTGCCGATTTGCGGCACTCCAGGACCGTGGTTGGTGACGACGCCCCCCCCCCCTCCCCTGTTCATAAACTTGTCGCAGTTGTTAAAGCGCTGACGCGCATATTGTCTTTATTTCCTTCCCCAGCCCCCACCTCTGTGTCCTACAGGGCCGCTGTATTTCTGCGGTTGGCTCTGATTGAAAGTGTTTCATAAAGAGCAGTGCTGATTTACGGCACTGTTAGCTGTGTCTGAGCCCTGCATGCATTAGCACCCTGCAGCAGCCTCTCCCTATGCCCATATGTCCAGTGTTCACTCGCAAAGAGATCTAAACACTCTGCTAAACAGGGAGGAAGCTAACCCATTGTGCTCAGAGATGGGCTGAGATAGCGGGAATCAATCACACGAGCAGAAAGACACAAACGCAGACACACAAACACGTATACATGTACTCGTATGCACGTACGCACGTACGCACGCGCGCACGCACGCACAAAAAATACAAACACACACACACGCACGTGCACACATGCACACACACACATACTGTACATACACATATACAAAACTGACACCAAGTTTGAACAGCCTTGACTCGTTACTTTTAACTGCCCCTCATTGAACACACATACAAAAAAAGAAATAAATTCGCTCAGTCGGCGGTTTCTCAGTTCTACATTACGCTCCACAACGACTGGGGGGGAAGAAGAACACAAAACAAACATCCACATGTATTTACGAGCCCGCTTTACAGCCCGTGCCTTGAGAGACACTGCAGGACGAGAGAGAACGGAGGAGCCAGCTTCACCGGGAGCTCCTTCAGCTATCATTTGCACCGGCTGCTGTTTACCTGCCAGATGCTTTCAGATGTGTACCAGTTGGTCATAAGTCTGTAAACCCATTCTCCGGGCCCAGTCTCGCTAGCTCTGCCATTGTTAGCAATTTAGAACCATCATCACGTTTTTTACTACCTACTAACTTATTTTTTTAATGCTTCTGTAGACAACCAGCTTCCTTTCATCTAGGCCTGGGCCATAGATGACTGACTTGTCAATATTTTACCAAAAAATATTAAAGCAGATGGATTAAAAATAAAACTTTTGTAGCTATATGCTTATTGAAAGGTTGGTCATAGAGAGGGGGGTGATGGGAAATGTAGTTTGCATCCCAGCCCCTTGTGC
>CM040403.1:12100853-12223353 GCA_022702515.1 Ilyophis sp. 1 JC-2022 | reverse complement strand
TTGCCACATAGCACAACACAATGTTATCATTCAGACTCCGATGCGTATGCGCCGACAACTAAATATAACGGCTGTCACACACTTCACAAGAAGCTGCATTCCTAATGAGGACTCAATCGCTTGAAAATACTGACAGGTACGTAAAGATCGGAACAATCATTTCTATTGCCCATTTGTATAAAATATATTTTTGAAAGGATTTGTCGGGTTCATTATTTTCTGAAATCTGTTTTTGCTGGATTTGTTTTCTGGCCAAAGCCTAAAAAATATGTATTGGTACCATCCATAATTAATGTTACCACTGTTTGCCCTGAAGTCAATGGCCACTACAGATCTTATCATTCTGGCCAGGGCCCAAGATGGGTTTGTCTGATGGAATGGACACTGTGCATCTGACGTTGTTTAGCACGACAGCAGATGCCTTTTTGTACATGTCCACTCATTTTAATGCGGCATGCATCTAAACTCCATCTCCCAGCAGTGTGCTTGAAAGAGCCGATATAAATCGACAGTGTGATTTGGGGTGAGGGGCTGTTATGACTGGTGACAGGAGAGAACAGAATGCCCCCCACTGTTGCTGACACACGAAGGTCAAAATGAAGAGCTATTTATCCCGGGAAATAGTGTCCCATTTAAAATATTATCTTTTTCCCCGGGCCAATTAATATTCCATCATCTCATGCATCAGATGAGACTTTGTATGAAATGGATGAAATTCTGTGAATGTGCTTAAACTGCCTAAAACATTTAAAACAAGCCTTAATATATTTATAATATAATATATTTATAGCTGTGCTGAAATATTCATGTGTCTTCAAAGTAATGTCTTAGTTAAAGCAAGTAGTCTTACAATTTAGTCCTTAGTCTTATTATTTAAACGGGGTCCAATCCTTAATTCCCTATAATAAAGGGTCTTCAAAGCCTCCTGGGTGTGCTGTCTGAACACTTTAACAAACTTAATGAAATTAGCTGGGGAAAAAGTCCAGCATTTGAATATGAAGTGCGGTGAAAGGTTTGGTTTGACACAGAAGGCAATTAATCTCTGCTTGCTGCATGTTCCATATGGTACCTCAAACAAGCACATAATACTTGTTTGGAGCACTGATAATTTTTCTGAAATATACCATACTGTACAAGCCGTTCAACCCCTGGTCTTCATACAGAGTAAATAAAACAGACTGGCATATCTACACCCCGGTGCCAAACTCGGAGCTAAACTCCGTTTGTTTACTTGGCTACTTTACTTTCCGTTTGGCTCCAGTGAGTTCATACATCATTATCTGCCTATTTTAATAACCCTGGCCAATATTCAATCACCATTTGTTCTTAACTTTGACTTACAATTAAAACAAAACTGTTTTTTAAATCGTAAACACGGCATTTGGCAAGTGAATTTTGTCGATTGCTGGACTCGCCAAATGTTGCTGGACACTGGACCTGACGCACAATGAAGAGCCTGTTCTGATCTAGGCCCCTGTAGCCGCAATGCAGCTGAGAGATAGATTAAATTCAATATTGTGATGTCACCTACAAATTATGACATCACATATTTCACTTTTTTTTGTAACTGATCTGTTACTGGGCTGCATTTATGCTGATAGGTTACAGTGGGTTCCGTTCATGTAGCTTGGGAGTCTGCTTGATAGGTTACAGTGTGTCCCGTTCATGTAGCTAGGGAGTCTGCTTGATAGGTTACAGTGGGTCCCGTTCATGTAGCTAGGGAGTCTGCCTGATAGGTTACAGTGGGTCCTGTTCATGTAGCTAGGGAGTCTGCCTGATAGGTTACAGTGGATCCCGTTCATGTAGCTAGGGAGTCTGCCTGATAGGTTACAGTGGGTCCTGTTCATGTAGCTAGGGAGTCTGCCTGATAGGTTACAGTGGATCCCGTTCATGTAGCTAGGGAGTCTGCCTGATAGGTTACAGTGGGTCCCGTTCATGTAGCTAGGGAGTCTGCCTGATAGGTTACAGTGGGTCCTGTTCATGTAGCTAGGGAGTCTGCCTGATAGGTTACAGTGGGTCCCGCTCATGTAGCTAGGTTACAGTGGGTCCCGCTCATGTAGCTAGGTTACAGTGGGTCCCGCTCATGTAGCTAGGTTACAGTGGGTCCCGCTCATGTAGCTAGGTTACAGTGGGTCCCGCTCATGTAGCTAGGTTACAGTGGGTCCTGCTCATGTAGCTAGGTTACAGTGGGTCCTGCTCATGTAGCTAGGTTACAGTGGGTCCCGCTCATGTAGCTTGGGAGTCTGCTGGAAACGGTGGGTTTTAGAGCGGTGGCAAAAGAACAATGTACCTGAAGCAAGCTCACTGCCCCCATCTGCAGGTGACTCACACACGCTGGGGTCACCTACTCTGTTAAACTCTAATCCAGATCAGCTAGGGCTACAGCTGGATTTAACAGCGTTTAAGTCTCCTTTCCTGAGGAGTTACATTCTGCGACTACTGAAACTGTTTGTGAAGGGGAAAAAAAACACTTGCTTTCATTCGTAAGCCAAAATTAATGTGGAGACAAATGTGGATTTAATCCAGACCTCTGATTTAATAAAAAATAAATCATTGCAGTGCAATAATAACTGTAAAGTCTTTGTACAAAATATATAGAACAATTTATACAAAGCCATTTTTTAAGAGAGGCGCATCTTACATTTTTAAAATAGATCCACATTCCTCATAAAGAATTTAAAGAATAAAGTTGGGAATAATAATTGCAATTTTATTTAGTAAGGATGTAACATGTTAATCTTGCTAAGGATAGTGTGATATTGTTCACGATTGATATCATGAATATTCTAAGAATTCAATGAATTTCATTGACATGCAAGTTTTAATATAAACATGAATTATAAATGAGAAAAATATTATGATGCAAACTACGAATGTGACTTGTTTAGTAAATATAGAGTTTGTGTTCCTTCTTCAGGAAAATGTACAGACTCTGTGGATACGCTCAGTTTCCATTGTATGTGCCCTCTCCTCTCATGATGGAAAAAACACAAGCTACAGAATGAATAAATAAATAAAGGTTGTGAAGTGCACGGGGTGACCCTGTAATTAAGCAAAACATACTGACAATTTTGATTTGAATGTAAATTCGACACTTAAGGAATTAGAATAAAAAGCTTGTCTACATTCTCTGCAGGCCTAATGATATCAGTGGGCGCCACTCATAAATGATGAACAAATCACTTTCTGGAAATACCGGGAGGAACAAGGCTTCAATATTTAATTCCATTGGTTAACTCCAAGCTTGTTAAAAAAATGTTATCAGAAACTCTTGACTTTAAAAGTGCATTAATATTTTAAGAGAACTTTAAATCTAAATTAAATTTAAGTTTCATGGAGCTGGTGCAGGAGGAGAGGTTTGTGCTGAAAACAGAAACATTGAGGGACTGGAGAGAGTTGGGATTCTCCCCAGAAAAGTTCAAACTTCAAACCGCATTGACAGTGTTTGTAAATGGAGGGAGAGAAAGTATGGTGGATGTGGCAGGATGCAAGAGTCCAGCCATCAGAGAGGTGAACCAGACTCACATTGGATTTTTGAATGTTGGATTTGCACTAACCTGTTTGTGCGTGTGTGTGCGTGTGTGTGAGTGAGTGAGTGAGTGAGAGATGTGCTATACAGTACGTGTGGTTCTGTACAGGACATGTGTGAGTGTGTGTGTGTGTGTGTGTGTCTCTCGCTCTCTCTTTCTTAGGAGGTGTATGGGAGTGTGGAAGGCTGATTACTTGCTAATTTACAAATCTGCTCAGGCTGGAGAAGTGGTGCACAATAACGCATGTACACGTGTAGGGAGCTCCGGTGATCAAGGATATACAAGTGTGAGAGGAGGACAGGTGTGTGTGTGTGGAGGACAGGTGTGTGTGTCTGTGTGTGTGTAGCTCAGTTGTGTGTGTGTGTGTGGAGCTCAGGTGTGTGTGTGTGTGTGGAGCTCAGGTATGTGTGGAGGACAGGTGTGTGTGTGTTTGTGTGTGTGTGTGGAGCTCAGGTATGTGTGGAGAACAGATGTGTGTGTGGAGCTCAGGTGTGTGTGTGTGTGTGTGTGTGTGTGTGTGTGCGTGTGTGTGTGTGTGTGTGTGCGTGTGTGTAGCTCAGGTATGTGTGGATACACAGGTTCAGTGAAGAGAAGTGTTTTGCGTTATCACTGCCTCTTGATTAAAGGAAGCAACAGCTGATTAAATGAGCCTCAGCAAGGCGTTGACTGCAGGTGTGAAGTGGGAGAGAGGAAAGCAGAGCCCTGCATGTATAATTAGAGACACGGCTGCCCTGTCGTCTCCAGAGCCAGCGGAGGGGAGACGATCCTACTGGGAGAGATATTATTAAAGTCCTGCTATTACCCGATACACCGCTAACTATGCTAAGAAACCATTTCAATTAAAACTATATGGGGGTCAAAGCTATCCCTAGCGATTTGCAGATAGAGGTCGTAGGGAGACTCTCAAAATCTTGTGTTTAATTTATGGAAATGACAGCGCAGGAGGCAGGATGTCAATAACTGAGGGTGTTATGCACGCACGCACGCACGCACACACAAATACACATACACGTAACCTCCAATAATGGCACAATGAAGCCTCTCACACAGACCATCTGTACGTACCACCACCCACACCGTAAATAAGTATTAAACACTGCGCAGTTTAAATATTCATCATAAGACCTGACTACCATTAATAAATATGGAAATGATGAAACATCTCATCTAATTGTGTTTCACAGTGACACATTATGTGTTTATTATGAACCATTAACGCAAGATCTATGGTGCAATTCATAATAACTAATGAATAGCTTCACAGCTGCTTTATGTTCATTCATAGCAGCTGTCATAAATTGTGTTTTATAACTTTACATACATTGTAAACACGCGTATTAAAGACGTATAATGCACTATGAAGAACACAAAAGTAACAGCTGATGCGACACTGATAAGAGTGGATAATGTGCAGCTGGTGAGCAGAGAAACAGAACCCCAGCCGTGTTCCAGTACTGAAGAGCTCTGCTGGTTATCTACCTGTTATCTGCTGGTTATCTACGTGTTATCTGCTGGTTATCTACGTGTTATCTGCTGGTTATCTACGTGTGGGTGCATGTTTTCCTGCCATGGTTTCGATACTCATACCCTGAGAAGAAAAGGTTCATGTCGGTTGTTACTTTATGTTCCCGAGTGACCATGTTGCCCCCAATCCTAAACCCCCCCATCCACACGCCCTCCCCCCTCCCTGTCCACAGTGCATAAGTAGTTTCCCAAAGGTTTTAAGGCAGTGTTACTCAAGTCACGGACGGTCCTCGAGGGCTGAGAACTGCTGGTTTTCCACCCTCCCTTTACCTGAGAGTCAGGTGTGAAGGTAGTCCGGCCGAAGATAGTGAGTAGCACATCATTTTCAGTTAATTACCTGGGAGAAAAGAAAACCAGGGCTGGACTTGGATTCGAGGGACAGAGTTCAGTATCCATGGTTTAAGGTTTGAGGAACACGACACTGACATTACCCGTACACCATGGCCTTCTCAGTCACTAGAACTGAACTAAGTCGTTGTGGAATATTCTGGAAAGATGCCGTTTTCTACTACCGTCAAATGAGATTGGTCATGCTCTATGGACTGGACCACGATATAGCCACCCATATTTTTCTACAGGACTGTGACAGAATGGGCATGGATGATATCTCTGAATATTGAGAGAAGGGAGAAAATCAGGCTGTAAAGCAGCTCACCGTTAGATATCTGGGCAGTAAAACGGTCCCTGTGGTTACACAACAGGGAACAGGAGTAGAAAAAGTCAAACTAGACAAAGGCACACGCGCAATCATTTCCCTTTGGACGCTCAAGTTCATTTGAGCGGTTGGGCTGCTTTTGTGCTCTCTTTGACGTGGAAACGGTGACCTTGATTTTAATGAGCCATCAAAGACCCACTTGAGCTTCTCGTCAAGGGTTTGTGTGAGTCAGCTGCAGCTAGACGGCCCTCTCCTCTCGCCACATGCAGATAGTGCGGAGACACTTAAACCGCGTGACACAAAACCTTCAAAATGAGATCATAAGCATGACATAACACCTGTCATAGCTGCACATAATGGATATTACAGCTTATGACTATAATACGTCACTTTCATAATGTGTGAAGTAAATTTTTACAATACTCTGACTCAAAATGAATAACTGATTCAAAAGTACTGTTGAATAAAATATGACAGTGTTATGACAACTGACCAGCTGTGTAGGTTGTCAGACTGCTTATGATGGGCGGTATGTCATGCTTATGATCGCGCTATACAGGACTCGTGGGAAATAGAAGGACCATGTGTGGTACAGAGGAGCACAGCTTCATGTCCTCCTAGAGTCCTCCTCCAGTGACACTCATCAGCCTAGTGGCAAGCTGAGGAACCTCACCTCTATGAAACGTGTGCCTTTTCACTTTAGACTTCTTTATCAAACACTGATTAAACAACTAATACAGAATATGGAAGCATGGTTAAAAATGTGACATCATATACAATACATATGTTAGAAATCTTCACTACAGCATACTGTAAATACTTTACAAAATTGACAAGTTCAAGTCTGTAAATCACTATAATAATCAATTTAAAAAAAAAAAATTCTTTCAAGTCTAAGTCTAAAATAATGATTTTGGGAAATATGTCATTATGGAGAAAATATAACAAAAAAAAAAGAAAAGAAAGGGAGTCACTGGGATCCCTTTGAGGACTCCATTTTGAGGACCCCTGAGGTTAGAGCAAACTGCCCACAGGCAAACTAGAAGCGGCCAATCAGGAGACACTTCAGTGCAGAGCCCAGAGCACCTCTCTGTATGTGCTGCTGTCAGAGTTGGGGCACAGCCCACAGGCAGGCTTCCATCGCCACGGAAACAGAGCCAAAGACCCAGCATCTTCCAGGTTTGACAGATGGACGGACAATTCACATGGAACACAAGCCTGAGTTTAATCACCTAGCCTATGACAGCGTAGGCGCTCAAGAGAAGGGTCGGACCAATCAAAGAAAGAGAGGGGTGCACAATTGAACAATTAAACCCTTCTTTAGTTCATCAAAAAAAAAATATATATATGGCAGTTCAAAGTAAAGAAAGAAACACTGAATGGGTTCTTTTTATTTTTTTAAATAATATATAAAAGGTATTATTTGTCTAATTAATCATTTATATTGAGTATATCCCTCCTCTTCACAGGCCCATGGATCAGCTCAGTAGTTTATACATACACTAAATTCCAATGCATGGACTTTGGTGTTTAATCACTGTGTAACATACATCCACGTCTGGAGCTTAACAAGCAGGGCTTCCCCCCTGGGGATCAGCAGAAATGCAGCGGAGAGAGAAATAAAGATACGCTCAATAGCTGGAGGGTGAAGACACTTCCAGGGGATTAAACCTGTGGCAGAGGTGGGGGCCTGAAGCAGAGCTCTGACTGCATCAGGAGAAAAGACGGCGGGCCGCTGTGCATCTGCGCTGGCGAACGAGCCCAGGTGCACAACGCCAGACCCTCCCCCCTTCTCATTCGCGCGCTGCGAAAAGGCCCAAATCCACCCCAGAGCTGGGAGCGCACACTCCCCCGCTCTCCAGCAGGGCTCCAAACCGGGCACATTTGGGACGGCGTGGCCCGCCGCGGGACGCCGACCGCGCTCTGCCAGTTTGGAACGACCGGACCGTGTGTCACGCCGATAGCACGCTGCGCAGAGAAACACACGCCCGTGCACACGCGTGCGGATCACGCGTGATCGCATACGTACCGCAGGAGATTGACGCCAGTTTTCACTGTTGACTGGTGCCCATCAAAAAAACTCTCATTTTCCAGAGTCAGTTTTGGCAGACTTTAAAATCACTGGTACCGACTCCAACCCCATTCTTTGTAAGGTATACTGTCATACGCCTACTTACTGCTCACACAACTGAGACCAAAACAATAGGTTTATAGAGGAATGGCTGCAGTATCAGATGACTTTGTGTGTGTATGAGAGTGTGTGTGTGTGTGTGTGTGTATGAGAGTGTGTGTGTATGAGAGTGTGTGTGTGTGTGTGTGTGTGTGTGTGTGTTTTCAGAGAAGACTAGAGAAAACGATCACAGAGCTGTGATCTGCTTTAGTGCAGACTAAAGTGAAGTATTTGATGCGTCAGCACACAAACGGAAATACAAGCCACGCACAACAGTGACCCAGTGGAAAAAGGCTAGATTAATAAACTCCGAAACACATACTCCCTAAAACCATGTGCATGATCAGGGCATGATAATCTCTGCTCTGAACTCTACCAGTCTAGCCTGTGAAGGGCACAACGTGCCGCTATCGGGAAGGTGGAATCAAGCAGCCCAGTTTAGCAACCGGTCCTGGTGCTTCCTCTGGGAAAAAATAAAGAAAGAGTAAAAAAACACAAATCATTTTCAGCTGACTTGAGGCACAGTGAGAGCGCACAGACTCATGGGAAATGCACTGGGGGAGTCTGACCTGAGGAGGGCTCCCTTTCACAAGCACCGCTCCCAGCAAGCGCCTTAATTATTTAATTGCAGCGGGCCGACACGCAGCAGGACGCTAAACGCTCGCGTAGGCCGGGGATTAAGTATTTCACGCAAACGGTCTGTCCGCACCGTAAACGAACACGCCTGCGTTCGCGAAGCCAGACGCGCAGTTTTTTTTGTTTTTTTCCTTCAGATTCCAGTTGGAAGGCAAAGCCGGGGTGAGCTTCCGTACTGATCAAAAGCGCAGGATCCCCTGTATTCCCTGGACAAGCCGGCCCTGACAGGGGGGGTTGCTACGTGGGGAAAAACAAGCCAACATGGCTGCCGCCTTCTTTACGAGAGAACATCAATCAGTACGCAGCTGTTCAAAAACGGGCTGATTACTAAGAACACACTTCACTGATGAGCTGTTTCCCCGACAGGCTCCCAGAGTTTAACTTTTCTCTCAGGCGGATTCCTAAACCATCCCTCTACAATTGATTCACAAATCATTACTGGAACTACTGGAACATCTAAAGGCACATAACCATTTAACCTTTTCATACTTGTATGAAATAATTATTTTAATACAAAATTTTAGCAGAACTATATATGATATACTTCAATTATTATTATTTCCGTTAGTGATTTTTATTGGTAGTAGTAGTACTTGTTGTAGTTGTAATAGTAGTAGTAGTAGTAGTAGTAGTACTTGTTGTAGTTGTAATAGTAGTAGTAGTAGTACTTGTTGTAGTTGTAATAGTAATAGTAGTAGTAGAATGTAATAATATGTATAGGGACAATACTCTGTGGTGCAGTGGGTAGGGCAGCAGCTTTAGCTCAAACTACTGATGGGTAAAACAACCATGAACGTTGGCACACTGATGCAAAGGTCCCCCTGTTAGGTGCGGAGCTGTAAACACCAGGTCGCTCTCTTCACGAATGGCTTAGCGCCGTCACATAAAGACAAGCAGAATTTAAGTCAGTATCAGATTCCAATCTGTACTCCTTCAAATGTCCAGTTTTCAGAATAACATTTTTTTTAAATAAACAATTCACACGCTCCTGCAGCGAGTGATCCGACAGCGCCTGCCGCTCCTCCTGGGCCATCCAGCGCCATTACCCACAATGCCCGGTGAAACATCTTCACTCATCAGCCCCGCCTCACAGGCAGGTCTGAGTCCCCAGTCTCTGCCCTTCCCGGTTTCATGTCTCCCTTTATAGAAAGGACCATTTAAAGAGGGGGGTTTACCCCAAATGCTGGAAAGATCCCGAATGGGGGAGGGAGAAGCTTCTGCAGGAGGTAGAGGAGAAGAGACGCGTGAATAAATATCCCTGTCTCTCTGTCTGAACACTCCTCTGTCAGCTCTCCCTGCCTGCTGACACGCCGTAATGCAGTTCGGTGTCAGAAAAGACAAACTCATCTCCCTTCTTCTCTCTCCCTTTCTCTCTCCATTTTCATTGGCTCCTTTGTCTTTTTCTTGTGGCTTTGGCAGGGTATGATTTCAGTCTGTGCGGCAGATCTGCGGAGATGTATACAGGAGAGCGGAACGCTGCTTTGATCCTGGTTGTTGTAGTTAGGGGGGACCAACCAGTAAGGAAATAGAAAGTTGATGTTAATGAGTTTGCTTATCGATATATTTTTGTTATCAAAGTCAATGTAATGCTCTGGGTGTGGCACCTCGCCGACAGGTCACCCGCCTTCAGGAGGTTAATGAAGCAAGTAACGGCTGCGGTGGGCTCGCCATTTGCGCTCCGCTCAGTGGATAAGGAGCGCTGTATCTGGGAAAACCGAACGTAAGCCCGTTTCCTGTGTGGATTTCACGGCTCCAGAGAGCGAGGATGAGAGAGTCCGGCGGGCTGTAAGAAGAAGGCTTCATATGGAGTGATAATGAGGTCCCACAGGAGGGCGTGTTCGGGAAAGCGTAGCCGCGAGAACGCCGCGAGACGCGGCGGCGGCACGTTGGGAGACGCGTCGCCGCCGTTCGGGAGGGCGCAGTCGAGGCGCTCGACGAACCGCGCCACTGGGCTCGAGAGCCGTGGCGGGGGACGCTCTCGAGACAAGAGGGGGAGAGGAAGAGGGAGAGAGAGAGAGAGAGAGAGAGAGAGAGAGCGTTTCTCTGCGTGAGAGAGGGAGAGAAAGAGCGAAAGAGAGAAAAAGAGTGTGGGTGAATCGTGTGCCCAGAGCCTCAGCGGGCTCACAGGCACCAGTGCCATGTCCCCCCCCCCCCCCCCCCAGGAGGTGTGTGTAAAGGGGGGGGGGGGTGTGGAGTGCTGGAGCCAGGGCCTTCTGACAAATGTGGCGTTTTGGAGCAGGTGCAGGAAGACTGTACCAGGACTGCGTCATATGGCACTGCCTGAAGCAGTGTGGGGCCTGCCTGGGGGAGCGAGGTGTGAGCCAGTCCTGACAAAAAGAGAGGGAGAGAAGAGAGAGAAAAAGAGAGAGACAGAGAGATGGGTAGAAAGGAAAGAAGTGCTGAAAGTGTTATAATGGTTAAGCTAATAATAACTATTAAAACTCTGTAACACTTGCAGAGTGGCCCAGTCTTCTAGAGGAAAGTAAATGAGCCACTAATTAGCTTAATAAAAAAAGAGAAAAAAACCCACACGCATCTGTCTGTCCAAATGTAACCAAGCAGAACAAATAACGCTCAGTTACCCTAAAAAGAGAAGTCATTATTTCAAAGACCTAAAGGACATTTTCATGCCTCTGTTAGGGTCCCCCCCCCCCCTCTTCTACCTCTTAGAGTAACCCCTTAATTTCACCTTATAACACCGTTGGGGTTGCAGGTCTGAAAGACAGAGGAGGAAGACAATCCTACACGACCACTAGTGACTCTCAGCGCTAAATTCTGTCTAATTCCGTCGATAAAGCTGCAGAAACCTTTTTTCCTCCTACAGAATGATAGTTGCCTTGGCAACCGTGGCAAATCTTCCCTTTCTCAAACAGATGTCCCATTTAGTTGGAAATTAGAATGTGTAAAACCCCAGGAGACACAAATTATTTTAAAGTTCTCTGAAAAGCCTGGCGCTATATGACGTCTCCAGCTTTTAACCCATAAAGCACTTTGTCGCTGTGAGTAGAGTCTACTGACTCTCAAAAAAACTGACGTGAAACATGACCAATAGGAGGGAGGGGTGGGGCTGGGCTAAACAACAAAAATGGGACTTTTCCAAAACTAGGACTTTCTTCATTAGATTTATTCTGCCATTTCAGAAAACACCCTGGCAAGGATGGCATGACTGGCCAGAAGGAATCAGCTGACCAAAGCTAAGGGCCTGGGTCATAGGTCACTGTGGCAAGCAACCAATCAGCCGCCTCCTCTGCGATCCATTGCAGCTCAGAGTGGCCCGATGCCCATCTCTGGGCCTGGTGAACTATCGCAGCTTTGTTTCTCGTAACCCCCTCAGCGGGGAGAACTCGGCTCTCCTCGGTTGCTGCCCCTCCTCGGTTGCTGAGCCTCCTTCTTGCCGCAGTTCCCGCCACATACAAAAGAACGGTGTTAACAAAAAGCGTTCTGCGCCTAGCCTAGCGCGCCCCCCCCCCGCCCCGCCCCCCGCCGGGAATCCAACACGATGAAATGAGAATTATTAAACATGCAAGCATAATGTATGGTGGTAAGTTTTGACGCACGTTTACTGCAAAACTAAGAGAGACCGCCCTGGAGCAAGCCCTGGAGAGAGGGGGGAGAGAGAGAGAGGGAGACAGAGAGACAGAGACAGAGAAAGATAGAGAAACAAAGAGATGGAGAAAAGGAGAGACAGAGAGAAAGACCGGGAGGGAGAAGGGAATGCAGTGGCCCCTGGGGGCCATTTCACAGGTAATTTAAAGAGATGCCTTAGGGGACGGCATACAAAGCACCTTCTCCACGTTCCATTTCGCCCACCTACAAACGCATTTCCATCACCGCGCATTCCGTCTCTGCCGGGGCCCTGGTAATTGGCAGCACTTAAGAAAAGAAAAAAAAAAGAAGAAAAAAATATATTCAAAAAAAAAAAAGAGACAGAAAAACAGGAGATGTGGAAGAAAAACCAAGAAGGAGAGAGAGCGTGAGCGTGAAAACCGCGGTGAGCCCATGGTAATTGGAACGGTTTTCAGGTGATATGCAGGTTCTTCCCCTGATACGTGCTCGCAGTATTTCTCACTGTGGAGAGTTCAACATCACATTCAGGGTGGCCATTAACCTGAGGATGTTCGGTTAGACAGGCCCCACGGTGGAAAAGTCCCAGAGAGGTGGATGGGTCCCAGAACTGTTTTTTTCCCCCTTAACCAGGCGTCAGGGTCTGGCTCTTTTGTGCATCAACTGGAGATGGCGAGTCACAGCATTTGCTATGTCTGACAGGCGCCGGCATCAGCGGGAAGCGCAAGCGGAACTCGATCGAGAGTCGAGCAAATTATCTAGCTCGGGCACAAATGTTTTGCACGGAGCCTCAGACAGATGCAGATGCAATACTTCAAATCCCAGAATGCACCAGTGACAAGCGCATAGCACGGTATGCTCAGAAAGCTGGTCTTCGGTACAGGTGACCTGAGGTAGCCTGTCCCGCAGTCACTATATAAGAACTGAGAAATAATTATTCAGAAAAAGGTCTTGCGTCAAGATGTTAATTAAAAAACGGTGAAAGAGGGGACACAGCGGTTTAGTTTGCACCCCTCTCATTGCTGAATTAATTAAAAGTCCCCTTAAATCCAATATTTCCGCTCCCAAACAGACATTCATAGCGAACAGACGCTCTTTTTTTTCTTCTCCACAGCGGTGGTTATGAAGAGAAGCTCTGGGCGCAGGTATTCTTACCAAACTGGGAAAGTAGAGACAGAGGACAGATTTCTTTTTGATGATGAGTTTTAATTAGGCCACAACAGAAGAGAAGCAAATCCTCAATAATTAAAAAATATAATTAAGAAGTCTTTTACATCTTTGCTTGCTAATGATTCCACATGGAGTAAGCCTGTACCATTTCTTCCATTTGAATTTTTTAAAATTGTGTCCCCAAAACAACCCCCCCCCCCCCCCCCTCACTTCCTGCCCACTGCCCCCTTCCACACTTCCGCCTCTGTCTAAGATGATAAAGTTTGTTAGGGTCAGAGTGGTTCATTATTAACATTTATAGAAGTTTATATCATAATTATTCATTTATTTATTTTAAATCTGATGAAATGCAGGCCTGCGAACACCAAGGCTTCTGAAATTACAGGTGTGACACTAAACGAGCGCAGTGCAGGGTGCGACTCTGACAGGGCAGCCATTTTACCTTCAGGCTCTCCTCACAAGCTGTTCAGAAAGGTGGGAGCGGAGGAAGAGAAGACCGACACACCTACCGCTGTTGACTCTTACAGCATTTCTTTCGCGAAAACATTTCCGACTCCAAACAGCTCATGCCTCAGCCTCACACACATACAGCAACATGAGTACATGCACACGGCATGCACATACATGTACATTACATTATAGCTGTTTAAACAGACGCTCTTATACAGAGCGACTGACACAGCTTTAGCGTTTTTATATAGTATCCATTTATACATCTGCATATATATATACTGAAGCAATTCAGGCGAAGTACCCGCTCAAGGCTAGAACGGCAGTATCCTGCCTGGGAATCGAACCTGCAACCTTTAGTTCACAAACCCACTTCCTACCGATTTTACTGCACTGCCACCCAAAACAAGATCACAAAAAAAGGTCGAATCCTGATCATGCCAGTGCTGACTGTGGCCAACCGTCCAATAATGACATGGTGCATAATTGGAGTCCGTCTTTTGGATACTTCAAATCCCAGAATGCACCAGTGACAAGCGCATAGCACGGTTAAACCGAGGTCACGTTAAACCGAGGTCACTGTGGTCATTAGAGATTCCGTGACACTTATCGCAAAGAGTCTGTGGGTTTTCCCCAGTGTCCTGGCTAAATCCTCAACCTGGCTCTTTCAATATAAAAATTGTTCCCTCCCTCTCCACCCGATGTGGCGATGTGGTGAGCATATTCACATGAAATTTTGACCAGACATTGGTATTAACTCAATAAAACTACACAGCTAAAAAAATTGTAACATTCCAATCTTTAAAAAAAGTTATGCGCAATAAAATGGAATGACACAGGAAAAAAGTATTGAACACGCTAAATTAAATGTATTTAAGACTTGGTGGAAAAGCCATATTTCTTATATTTGGTCGCACATCCTTTGCATGCCATGACGTCCTGATGTCTGTGACCAAACAACATCAAAAGACTCTTGATATCTTATTTTCTGGTACTCTTACAAGCGATACTATAACGTCTCTACATTTTAATGGATCTCTATGGGAATTTGGAGGTGAGACTAGATTTAGCTGAAAATTATGCAGGAACAGTATGGAATACATGGTTGGTAAAATGGCTGTAAGTCATCAAGGGTCTCGGGTATCAAACGAGCCTCAAACCATCACTCTGCTGCCAGATATGCAGTAGATATGGATAGATCACTTTAAGGGTCGTTTCTGCTGACAAATCTTTCTGTTGAACTCTATGGAAAAATAAGTCAGGAGAAGAAACCCTGTTTGGGAGATATTTGCGACCAAATATTAAAAATATGGCTTTTCCATACATTTCATTTAGCGTGTTCAATACTTTTTCCTGTGGTATTCTACTTTATTGCACATACCTTTTTTTAAGGATTGGAATGTTACAATTTATTTAGCTGGGTAGTTTTATTGAGTTAATACCAATGTCTGGTCAAAATTTAATGTGAATAGCTGCGTTGGAAAAATGTTTAATAAAACTATTGTTGACGCGTCAAATACTTATTTCCCCCACTCTATCTGGCAGCAGAGTGATGGTTTGAAGCTCGTTTGATACCTCAGACCCTTGATGACTTACAGCCATTTCGCCAACCATGTATTCCATACTGTTCCAGTGTAATTTACAGCTAAATCTAGTCCCACCCCTCAATTCCTCACATAGAGATCCATTCAAATGCAGATAAGTTATAGTATCGCTTGTAAGAGTACCAGAAAACAAGATGTCAAGAAGTCATGGAATGCAAAGGATATGCGACCAAATATTAAACTGTCCTATATTTTTTGATGCCCGAATATTTGGGGGGAGGGGGGGGGAGGAGGGCATGTACAAAAGGTTCTATCATTTCTAAACGGTTTATCCGATATGGATGAAAATACCCTCAAATTAAAGCTGACAGTCTGCACTTCAACCTCATTGCCATTGTATCCTTTCAAACTCAAAGTGCTAGAGCAGTGGTTCTCAAACTATTTATACCGCGTACCACTTCAGAAAACACTAGGGTCTCCGTGTACCACCATCAATGACCGACATTTAAATACACACCCGCAAAATAAACAATATGAAAAGCACCTACACATTCAATACAATATTAAAATACAAAAAGAATATGACCGATATTTAGGCTAAATAGGCCTACCCCTGTAAAATGAATGTTAAAAGATAATATCTGTTGGTGTAGGCTACATCGACTGGTTGAAGGGCTACTTAGGCTACATAATCAATGAGAAGGGTGTGCCTGCTTCTGTGAACAAAGCCCTACTACTTGTGCTCGGTCCACTGATAACTGTATCCACTTAGTCAGTTTCAACAGGGCTGTCTGAAATTTCACTGTCCTCTCGACCCTTATTTCTCTTCCTTCCTGTTTTGAGCCAAGATGTAAGGGCATTTTTTTTGAACCATCCATTTTCAGTTTCTCTGCACTAGTTATCTAGATTCTAGCTAAACTGGCAGTTTACTGACAGGATGAAAGTCAAGTGTACGGAGACACCGCACGCGCTACGACCACGCTCGTCATGAACGTGGCTACATAGCCTGCTGTCAATCAAAATATTACAGGAAAGGCAAAAATGAAGTTCTAACATTATTAAAATGTTTTTAATTTCTCATTTTAATGATAGAGTTTTAATTCAAGTATTATTGTAATTGTAATTTAATTGCATTTTAATTATATTTGTAATATTTGAATTAAAAAAATAATTTAACCATAAAATGAGACCTCTCGCATACCACTAGAGGGAGGCTCGCGTTTGAGAATCACTGTGCTAGAGTACAAAACCAAAATAACAAAAAATGTGTCACTGTCCAATTATGGTGAATTAATAAGCTCACATAATTAAATCTGTATAAATACATAAATACCCTGTCCCCCTGTACGGGGTGAAAAAGGCATTTGTCCGCACTTTAAATACGACAATAACGGTTTACGCTCTCCCGCCTGTCCTGCGTCGTGACTCGCGGAGCTGGCACGGTCTCTCTCTCTCTCTCTCCGCTAAGAGTAGCGGTGACCAGCTTAGGCCCGCTGGATTCTCTCTCTCCACTAAGAGTAACGGTGACCAGCTTAGGCCTGCTGGATTCTAGCTCTCTCTCTCCACTAAGAGTAGCGGTGACCAGCTTAGGCCTGCTGGATTCTAGCTCTCTCTCTCCACTAAGAGTAGCGGTGACCAGCTTAGGCCTGCTGGATTCTAGCTCTCTCTCTCCACTAAGAGTAGCGGTGACCAGCTTAGGCCCGCTGGATTCTCTCTTTCTGCTAAGAGTAGCGGTGACCAGCTTAGGCCCGCTGGATTCTCTCTCTCCACTAAGAGTAGCGGTGACCAGCTTAGGCCCGCTGGATTCTCTCTCTCCACTAAGAGTAGCGGTGACCAGCTTAGGCCTGCTGGATTCTAGCTCTCTCTCTCCACTAAGAGTAGCGGTCACCAGTTTAGGCCTGGTGGATTCTAGCTCTCTCTCCACTAAGAGTAGCGGTCACCAGTTTAGGCCTGGTGGATTCTAGCTCTCTCTCCACTACGAGTAGCGGTCACCAGTTTAGGCCTGGTGGATTCTAGCTCTCTCTCCACTAAGAGTAGCGGTCACCAGTTTAGGCCTGGTGGATTCTAGCTCTCTCTCCACTAAGAGTAGCGGTCACCAGTTTAGGCCTGGTGGATTCTAGCTCTCTCTCCACTAAGAGTAGCGGTGACCAGTTTAGGCCTGGTGGATTCTAGCTCTCTCTCCACTAAGAGTAGCGGTGACCACCTTAGGCCCGCTGGATTCTCCAGAGCTCATTAACCTCACTCCATGTAATAAGAGGAGCTAATGAGCAGACTGACAGCCTGCAGTTACAGCATGCCAAGTGCCACATGCTCCAGCACGCCACCCGCCTGCTATACCGTGGGTGCGCTGTACCGTGCAGCATGCCGCTCGGGGTATGTGCCGAATCCGCTCCCTTTGTAGCGCAGCCCTCAATGCTGGACCTCGATAAGGCCACGCATCACTGTGTTATCCTTGCACTGATCACCTCCCCCATGAATGACCCCCTCTTAACCACAACTGATCCCCCCATAACCACAACCCACCCCAAACCTCCCCAGCACCACCAGTACTGCTGTGACCAGTAGAAGAACGGACTCGCCTGGCGGTTCAGGAAGTTCGCTGGCCAACTCTGAACGTTTCCCCCGTTTCACCTTTTTGTTCCATCATGTTTTTTTGTCATCGTCTGCTTCTCTCTTAGTGCACGGTGCCTAGTCCTGCTTAAAGGACAACTTGTGTTGATTCCCACTGCCTCCTACATAAGAATGAGCTTTTCTCCTTTTGTTGTTGCCGCTACGGGCCGCATTCTCTCCGGTGCCTCCTTTATGGTATTGAATTGTGGCGAGGCTCTGATGTGCTCATGAAAAATTACTTGTGAAGTTGCATTACCGTTAGCAGCGGGAAAAAAAACACCCCCCTCGCCCCCCCTCACCCTCTCCCTTCCCCAATCTCCCACCCCCACTCTTCCTTTCAACCCTCCCCATTTCAGAAAATGACAAATCGGTACGATTTGGGGAAAACGCAGCGGATGCCAGGATGTAATTTAGGTGGGCAAAGCAAGGTGTGGGAGGGAAAGGGGGAGGGAGAGTGTGTGGGACGGGAGGCTGATCAGTATGGCTCATCACAAAGAGAGGAGAGCGCCACGCTGAGCCTCTTATCACACTCATCCGTGGAGAGATGCAGGGGACGGGTGGAAGAAGGGAAGGAGAGAGGGGTAGAGAGGGAGGGGGGGATACCGGGGGGGAATGGCGTGAGAGAGTCTCACTTCCCGCTCTTCCAGCTGATGCAGGCGAGACTCGCCTCCGAAAAAAAAATGCCAGCGCCCCGAGGCGGCGCGGGCTCCGCTCCATAAATCCAGCTCGTTTGCTAACACAAATCACCATGGAGACCAGATTTCGGCGGCTCCATCCTCACTGTTCCTGATGGAGATTAGAGACAGGGGGACGCTACCAGCGCATCACGTTCCTGAGCCAGCGACATGTGGGGAGGACCGTCAGGCAGAGAAAACCCGTCCAACCCCCCCCGCCCGCACCCCCCCAATCCCCCAAAAAAACGAGTCTTCCAGCTGGAGTTCTCCAGGATGATGAAAACCCACCCTTTAGGCAACGAGCGCCAACATCGGCCCTCGCTCACAACAACATGCCCTTATTAAGTTTGTGCAATGAATTACTGCACCGCAAACCTTCCAGACACCGGGTCTTAAGATCTGACAAATTAAAGCATGTTAGTATCAGCATGGGTTATGCTACCCCCAAATACTTCAGTAGAGTTACACAGCAGAATAAATACTCATGCCAATGATAATCTCTCCTCCATCAAGATTACTACTGTGTTCTAATGAAGAAATTAAAGATTTTATACAGGAAAGACTGAGCCTCGGCTGCATCTGTAAAAACTTTGCTAAGTATTACAAAGAGGTCAAATTTAAATATGTGCATGTGGTGGTTTGAAGCACCTGAAGTACTGACAAAAAAAATTATAATTTAAAAATTTAAAAATAAAACTTAAATTTCTCATCAACCAAATTTTATTACATTGGCATTGAGAATATTCTATTATTTTTATAGGAAAGTGAAAATTTGGATATACACAAAATTCTGGAGCACTGTGAGGGTTCTATAATTGCTAGAGGAATGTTCCGGCAGGTACAAACAGGGAAAATCCCACTAATCTGTTCTCTACATCATCTGGGGTACACTGCCTCTTCTTCTCAACTACCTCTTCTCCTCTCCATTCAACATCTGGACTAAGTTGAATGACAGAAAATTTTAAGGTGTGACCATGATCAAAGTTATCATTAGGACTATAGTTACCATTCCAAATGTGAATGGGGCTTATGCCACTTAAACGCAGTAATATACAGGCTTTGTGCATTCATAGGATTAACTCACATCGGCTTTCTGCAGAGAACACCCCGCTAACAACGCACACCCGCTAACAATGCATACCCGCTAACATCGCTAACAATGCATACCCGCTAACACCGCTAACAATGCATACCCGCTAACACCGCTAACAATGCAAACCCGCTAACACCGCTAACAATGCATACCCGCTAACACCGCTAACAATGCACACCCGCTAACACCGCTAACAATGCACATCCACTAACACCGCTAACAACGCACACCCGCTAACAATGCAAACATCTTCAGCACGCGGACCGTGCCTTCACTGTAGAATGCACGTCAACTCCAATGATCAATTTCAAGACTAAACCAAGATGAACCATTGTGACAGCAGGTGGAGTCTGTGTGTGTGTGTGTGTGTGTGTGTGTGTGTGTGTGTGTGTGTGTACGCACACTGTGTTAACTTTCAACGCACCGTTTTCACCTTTTTTGCACTGTTCACACTGAGCTGCAGAGACAGATAGATAATACCCTCTCTGAAAGTGGGTGAAAGGTACTCACCAAGGCGATCCGTAGATGCGCAGACCCCTGACGGTCACCTCGGAGTCCTGCAGGTAGATGCAGTTGGTCAGCAGGGACTGCACATTCTCGTAGTTCTCTGGCTTCAGCTTGGAGGCTGACGGGAAGTAGTAGAAGTCTTGCTTGATGAGGTCGGCCATGAATTCCTGGTCGAAGGTGAGCTCGTGGTTCCCGGCGATGACGATCTTTATCTCGTAGGGCAGGGTACCTGAAGAAGACGGGTACAGGGCAGAGAAGTTGAGTGGGTGAGAGAGTCCATGGGGAAGTCTGGTAGACACCCTGAGGGCCAGGCATGAGAACTCTAGGACAAAACACAACACAAACATAACCAGAGCTCTGGTGCAAAACTTAAAATCAATTGTTTTTTAATGTTGCACTATTTCCACTGAAAATCTCTGAACATTTTGATTGATTGTTCCACTTATGTTCGTGTTGCATAGAGCAGAGTAAAAGCTGGCTGTTTCTTTTTCTTTCTTTTTTTTATACTTCTTGAGTAAATGCTGCCTGCCTAAGATGAATTTGTTTAAAAGTAATATGAGGTCATATTTCACATCCTTTGACAACCTTATAACTCCCTTGGCACTTTATTGCAGTTTTACTAGCAGAATGTTAATCAAAATAAATGTATTTAGAGATGTGCGCTCCATGTCATCACTGGCATTCACTCAAATTTTTTCACTCAAATGGGTCAATCTGTCCTTGAAGAAAATTCATGTGCATATCAGTGGGAACTCTTAAATGGTTCTGCTCTTAAATGTGTTTCTACGGGATGAGCACCAACAAGAGGGAACAATTGAAACAAAAAAATAAAAAACTGGAAATTAGTTGAAGAAATAGAAGTGCTGTCATTATAGAAAAAAAACACATGTATGTATTTAATTCTGTAAAAGCATGTTCCGTTACTCTACTTAAGGAATCCTTCCAGTCATCTGACACAATTCAGAGAAAAAAGTGATGTCCTACATTTGTGTCAACGCCATTTGCCTCATAGGACACAAGACATTCACCTTGAGATACAGTGCATATGGAAAGTTCAGACCCTTTCAAGTTTTCCACATTTTGTTATGTTTCAGACTCATCTTAAAATGGATTCAATCATTTTTTTCTCATCAATCTACACTCAATAACCCATAATGACAAAGTGAAAACATGTTTTTAGAAATTTTTGAAATTTTATAAAAAATCTAAAACTGAAATTTCTCATTTACATAAGTATTCATACTCTTTGCTTTACTGTATTTTTAAAGTATCATATTTCATATTTGGTCGCATATCCTTTGCATGCTGTTACTTCCTGAAGTCTGTGACCCATCAACATCAAAAGACTCTCGATATATTATTTTCAGGTACTTTTACAAGCGATACAATAACCTCTTTGCATTTGAATTGATCTCTATGGGAATTGGGGGGTGAGACTAGATTCAGCTGTAAATTACACTGGTACAGTATGGAACACATGGCTAGCTAAATGGTTGTAAGTCATCAAGGGTCTGAGCTATCGAACGAGCCCCAAACCATCACTCTGCGGCCAGATATGGAGTAGATGTGGATGGATCACTGCAAGGGTTATTTCTCCTGACACATTTTCCTATAGAACTCTTTGGGAAAAAAAGTCAGAAGAAACCCTTAAAGTGATCCATCCACATCTACTCCATATCTGGCAACAGAGTGATGGTTTGGGGCTCATTTAATACCTTAGACCCTTGATGACTTACAGCCATTTCGCCAGTCATGTGTTCCATACTGTACCAGTGTAATTTACAGCTGAATCTAGTCTCATCCCCCAATTCCCATAGAGATCAATTCAAATGCAGAGAGGTTATAGTAAAATATATTGAGAGTCTTTTGATGTTGATTGGTCACAGACTTCAGGAAGTAACAGCATGCAAAGGATATGCGACCAAATATGAAATATGATACTTTAAAAATACGTTAAAGCAAAGGGTATGAATACATATGTAAATGAGAATTCAGTTTTTGATTTTTAATAAAATTGCTAAAATTTCTAAAAACATTTTTTAACTTTGTCATGATGGGTTATTGAGTGTAGATTGATGAAAAAAATGAACTGAATCCATTTTTAAATGAGTCTGAAACATGGAAAACTTGAAAGGGTCTGAAAACTTTCCGTATTCACTGTAGTGTTCACAGAAAATGCAGAAGTAACTCCCATCACTTTTTTCTGCCACTATTACGGTTCTTGGCATGAGCTGAAAATGTCACCTTGGCAACCAAAGGGTACAATGCTGACAGGCACACTGAACAATGCTGACAGGCACACTGAACAATGCTGACAGGCACACTGAACAATGCTGTAAACCGTGTTCATGACCATGTTCATTTCATGGGGAGTAGTCAAGCTCTCGTCATGATTCCACGGAGAGAATAATTCATTTTCATCGCAGATTTATTTGATATGAAATTGGCTGCTAAGCAATATAATGCATAATAGGGAGTTGCTGAGTGCTGAGATGGAACACTGTAACAGAACATCACAACATAGGGCAACAAGGACATAAGAGAACTGCTGACGGCAGTCTGCTATAAACCAGCATCCAGACCAACAGAGCTACAGACCACTATAAACCAGCATCCAGACCAACAGAGCTACAGACCACTATAACCCAGCATCCAGACCAAAAGAGCTACAGACCACTATAACCCAGCATACAGACCAAAAGAGCTACAGACCACTGTAAACCAGCATCCAGACCAACAGAGCTACAGACCACTATAAACCAGCATCCAGACCAACAGAGCTACAGACCACTATAAACCAGCATCCAGACCAACATACCACTATAAACCAGCATCCAGACCAACAGAGCTACAGACCACTATAAACCTGCATTCCAGACCAACAGAGCTACAGACCACTATAAACCAGCATCCATACCAACAAAGCTACAGACCACTATAAACCTGCATTCCAGACCAACAGAGCTACAGACCACTATAAACCAGCATCCAGAACAACAGAGCTACAGACCACTATAAACCAGCATCCAGACCAACAGAGCTACAGACCACTATAAACCAGCATCCAGACCAACAGAGCTACAGACCACTATAAACCAGCATCCAGACCAACAGAGCTACAGACCACTATAAACCTGCATTCCAGACCAACAGAGCTACAGACCACTATAAACCTGCATTCCAGAACAACAGAGCTACAGACCACTATAAACCAGCATCCAGACCAACAGAGCTACAGACCACTATAAACCTGCATTCCAGACCAACAGAGCTACAGACCACTATAAACCAGCATCCATACCAACAAAGCTACAGACCACTATAAACCTGCATTCCAGACCAACAGAGCTACAGACCACTATAAACCTGCATTCCAGAACAACAAAGCTACAGACCACTATAAACCAACAGAGCTACAGACCACTAGAAACCAGCCTTCCAGAACAACAGAGCTATAGACCACTGTAAACCAGCATCCAGACCAACAGAGCTACAGACAACTATAAACCAGCATCCAGGCCAACAGAGCTACAGACCACTATAAACCAGCATCCAGACCAACAGAGCTACAGACCACTATAAACCAGCATCCAGACCAACAGAGCTACAGACCACTATAAACCAGCATCCAGACCAACAGAGCTACAGACCACTATAAACCAGCATCCAGACCAACAGAGCTACAGACCACTATAAACCAGCATCCAGACCAACAGAGCTACAGACCACTATAAACCAGCATCCAGACCAACAGAGCTACAGACCACTATAAACCTGCATTCCAGAACAACAGAGCTACAGACCACTATAACCCAGCATCCAGACCAAAAGAGCTACAGACCACTGTAAACCTGCATTCCAGAACAGAGCTACAGACCCCACTATAAACCAGCATCCAGACCAACAGAGCTACAGACCACTATAAACCTGCATTCCAGACCAACAGAGCTACAGACCACTATAAACCAGCATCCATACCAACAAAGCTACAGACCACTATAAACCTGCATTCCAGACCAACAGAGCTACAGACCACTATAAACCTGCATTCCAGAACAACAGAGCTACAGACCACTATAAACCAGCATCCAGACCAACAGAGCTACAGACCACTATAAACCTGCATCCATACCAACAAAGCTACAGACCACTATAAACCTGCATTCCAGACCAACAGAGCTACAGACCACTATAAACCTGCATTCCAGAACAACAAAGCTACAGACCACTATAAACCTGCATTCCAAAGCAACAGAGCTACTGACCACTGTAAACCTGCATTCCAAAGCAACAGAGCTACAAACCACTATAAACCTGCATTCCAGAACAACAGAGCTACAGACCACTAGAAACCAGCCTTCCAGAACAACAGAGCTATAGACCACTATGAACCAGCATCTAGACCAACAGAGCTACAGACCCCTATAAACCAGCATCCAGACCAACAGAGCTACAGACCACTATAAATCAGCATCCAGACCAACAGAGCTACAGACCCCTATAAACCAGCATCCAGACCAACAGAGCTACAGACCACTATAAACCAGCATCCAGACCAACAGAGCTACAGACCCCTATAAACCAGCATCCAGACCAACAGAGCTACAGACCACTATAAATCAGCATCCAGACCAACAGAGCTACAGACCCCTATAAACCAGCATCCAGACCAACAGAGCTACAGACCACTATAAACATGCATTCCAGAACAACAGAGCTACAGACCACTATAACCCAGCATCCAGACCAAAAGAGCTACAGACCACTGTAAACCTGCATTCCAGAACAACAGAGCTACAGACCACTGTAAACCTGCATTTCAGAACAACAAAGCTACAGACCACTGTAAACCTGCATTCCAGAACAGAGCCACAGACCACTATAAACCAGCATCCAGACCAACAGAGCTACAGACTACTATAAACCTGCATTCCAGAACAACAGAGCTACAGACCACTATAAACCAGCATCCAGACCAACAGAGCTACAGACCACTATAAACCCGCATTCCAGCACAACAGAGCTACAGACCACTGTAAAACTGCATTCCACAACAGAGCTACAGACCACTGTAAAACTGCCTTCCAGAACAGAGCTACAGACCACTATAAACCTGCATTCCAGAACAGAGCTACAGACTACTATAAACCTGCATTCCAGAACAACAAAGCTACAGACCACTGTAAACCCGCATTCCAGAACAACAGAGCTACAGACCACTATAAACCTGCATTCCAGAACAACAGAGCTACAGACCACTATAAACCTGCATTCCAGAACAACAGAGCTACAGACATCAAAATTCATAGCGACAAAACAGGAGGAGAGAAATCATCCATTTTCACAGTTCTAGTTTGCTTATTTTATTAGTACACTATGACTGCTTTCTCTACCTCTCTTCCTTTAACCACCGTGTTCAAAATGATCACGGAATTACAGAGACAGACAGGACTTCTCAATTAAACCATTCTACTGAAAAAACACAAAGCAAAACAAAAATAAAAGTCGTCGGTAGCAATCAATCAAATGCACACAAAGAGATGAAAACTGAAGGAAACTGATGAAAATATGCCTTTGTGTGTGAGAAAGGCAAGGCCCCCCCACCACAATGTTCAAAGACTAATCTGGACTTGCAAGTGGCTGTGCATTGCCTGTTGTTGTGAGCTACCATCTCTTTCAGGCTTTTGTCTTTTGTTTCAAAAGCTGCTTTCATGAAACCAAGAGTTTAAATTTTAGTCAAAATCAACCCACAGTGCAAATGAATTCTTTAATCTCAAAAGAAAGTAATTAAATAAAACCAAAGTACAAAAAAATAAAAATGTGGCTTTGTCTTTGTGTAGGGAGGATGAACAGAACCACCATCAATCCCCTGTCCCACGTATTAGACTCTAAACTAAATATATATAATTTACCTGAAGACGGATATGAAGTTGGGCCTGAAATACGCGTTTTAAAACAGGACAAAGCTCTCATAGTCCATATTATTTTCAGATTTTCTTTGTGGCTGAAAACACTTGAGCATATAGCAGACCAGAATTCCCACTCTCACGCAGGAGCTGGGGATTGGGAGGGGGGGGGGGAGGCTTAGGGTGCCCTCCAGAAGGATCCGGCTCCCCTGAAGCCATTGTTCCTGGGCTCTTGCGGGTGGTCCCAGGGCTTTGAAGGGAATTACTGCCCTGAGTGACGGGAAGGGGGGCTCGTCCCCTCAGGCGTGTCAGAAGGCCCACTCACCCAGCACACGCCACATACGCCCCACCCACAAAGCTGCCATTGCACACCCGCAACAAACTAATGGATGCGCTGCTGCTACAACGCTCACATTCAATAACAGGGCAGCCTTGTGTCTTTTCAAATAATGCACTGCTTCCCCAAGGTAAGGTTCCACTACACTATGCATTCGAAACAGGAGGACTGCCGCTTGCAAGGATGACGACAACTTCAGATTCAAAATTATTGTCAACACAAAAAAATAAGGATAGTATACAAGACACTTACGGAAAAAAATTGAGAAAGGAAGAGGAATTGAAGAAGCAAGAGAGAGCGGGAGATAGAGATTGAGAGATTTTCCCAAATGTCTGCAGTCCCTGTTCATCCCAGCTCAATGCCACCCACATGCTTTGGATGCAGAGCCACATCACAGTGGCGTAGATGGACGGAAACGTAAACAGTGTTTATGGCGAAGCCTTGTAGGTGGTCTCCATCTTTCTGCGTAAGCGAGGTTTACAGTAAACAGACGCCGTCGCCACGGCAGCTCTCCTCTCCTCCGTTTCACGGCTCCACTCTTAGTATCTTTCCTCTCTTCCATCGCACGGCTCCACTCTCAGTATCGTAGAGTCCTTCACACAGAGCAGCGACCAGCCTCATCAAACCCATCAAACTCCAGCAAAACTACAGACCAAACCATAATCTTTGTTTAGACTTTAAAGGAGTTGATTCATCAAACAAAACCTACTGTGATTCTAATATATTGGATCTCAGTGTGTCATTAGATATGCCAGACTTCATCACACAACTTAAAATGTTGAAATTGTTATTTTCTAACCCTGAAGGTCAGAGGTGAGATAATTTTTAGGCCTCTAAAGTTCAGGAAATGAGGCCTTGTCCAATTAGCCAGATCACTCGGGGGCCCAGAATAATACTTGCCATAGACACACAGGCTAACAAATGGTGAGCCCTGCTCACCCGTAACGGCACTCAACACAGCAGCCCTGCTCGTCCGTAACGGCACTCAACACAGCTGCCCTCCTAGCTTGTAACGGCACTGAACACAGGAGCCCTGCTCGCTCGTAATGACACTGAACACAGCGGCTCTGCTCGCCCGTAACGGCACTCAACACAGCGGCCCTGCTCACATAATGTGGACTTCAAACTCTGTGGCACAGAGACACAGAGCTGACCCAGAAAAAAAGTGCATGCAGTCACAAAACTCGCAGGAATGCAGTTTGGAAACTTTTGTTCTCGTTGGCAGACGGGAACATGAAGAGTATTGCATTAAATGTTTAAGTGCATTCCATACAGTATAAATATAAGGTGAGACTCCTAAAAAACAAAGTTTTTCTGTGAAGGCGCGCACACGGTACAGGATGTGGCCTCAAAGCTGTCACTCAGAACGGCAGTTTTTTTTTGTTTTTTTTTTAACGTTATAAAGCGTGTCAGGTTTTCTCATTAAGATTTTGGCAGCGAGCCCCCGGTGTTGGGTAAACACAGCAGAACAACAGAAATAAAAGCAAAACACAAAGCCACTTCAGACCTGCCTGGGAGAGGAAAAAGCTCTCATTAAACTTTAATGCTCCTCGTGTTCTGCAGGAGGAGGAGGAGGAGAGAGCAGCAGGGAAAACCTGAGACCGGGGGGTCACCAATGAGGGCCTGGCAGGGCGCAAAGCCGGCTGTTCATTGGTTGGTACTGAACAGGTATGACCGTTGAGCAATGGCAGGGGGTACAAAGAGGAAGTCCCGCTGCAGCAGAGACAGAACCCTCTCCATCATACCCCCCACACCCAGCACCCGGGCAGCTGTCCCAGCATCAGGGACGAACAGTCCATTATTCATGGGTGGAGACGGGATGGGCGGAGACAGGACAGGACAGGCCCTAAATAAAGCCCCTGCTCCCGAAACTGAAGTAGCGGGATCGGCCCCCCTCCCTCCTCCCTTCCGGCCCCCACCTCCGTGCGTTAACCTCCTGACCCCCCAGTGAGGGGAGGCGGGTGATTCTTTAAGAGGCGCGGCACGGCCCGTCGTGGTGGAATGAGCAGATTCCTGCTTCCCAGAAAGAGAAAAAGAAGAATAAAATAAAGTGCTCCTCTCAGTGCACCCCCGCCGCCACCCCCCCTCGGTAATAATCACCCGCTAGGCGGAGACGGCGTGGAGATGCTTTCCACAGTCGCGCCAGTGTCACGTACCCCACGGGTTGCCAGGTCTGCTCCACTGCCTCACCGTCTGCTGCACATTAACTTCAGAGTGGGAGCAAAAGCCGGTCAACCAGAGCCGCCATTGGGCGAGAAAGAGAACCCCAAATAAATCTAACTTTTATTTAATCTGCATAAGAGAGCAGGCCTAACCTATTTTTCAGGACTACATCAGGTCAACACACCTTCAACTATTCAGAAGAAAAGTAAGTGCACAGGGTTTGCTCCAATCTTATATTTCCAGGAGACTCCCAAAAAGAACCCCCCCATTTCTCCCGCGTCCCAGTGGAGTGCTGGTTTTGAAACATTCCGGTGCGACGGCGCTTCGCACACGGCTCCTGGGGAGAGTGCCTCTCTTTCGATCCTCCCCGAACCCCCGGGAGAGCCTCACCATCTATCAGTCATCTTCAGCGAGACAGGGGGGCTCCCCCACTTTCTAATGGTAATGCACCTATTCCTCGCACCGTTTCTGTATTTGAAGCCGGGACGACGTTTACTCGGGAGACGGGTTGCGATTACAATAGCGTCGTTATTTATGGAGTCATCGAGAGGTCAATTCGGTCCACCTCTCAAAAGCTGATTATTATGCTTTTGATTGATGGCAGCGAGAGAAACAGATGAATGCACAACTTCTGCCGGTGTGTAGCGGCAGGCCTGCGAATCAAACGCTGAGATCAGCAGAGAGAGAGAGCAAGCGGGCCTCCTTTCCCCCTCACACAGAATAGACACAAGGGAGCAGCTACCAGGTGGCTGCTGGGAATGGATGAGCGGGCGGCGGGCCGTGATTTTAATCGAGGGGCCTGACGGAGCCGGCTAGATTATCGATCAAAATGGTGTCCGTCAGCCAGGTCACCACCGTCTGCGGAGGTTGCGGAGCATCAGCCAGCCTTTTGGAGATGGCATAAACCCTGGTAACCTTCTTTGCTCCTCCCCCTCTCCTCCTGACAGCCAATGGGAAGACATTTCTGCACACACAGCGTCTCCAATGGCAAGACACCTGTGCTGCCAGAGGCTGCAGCTGCCAGGGCTACACTGCCACCCCCCACCCCAAGAGAAGCCCCCCCCCCCTCCACCATCCCAGTGAGTCCGAGCTGCGCCAAGCAGGATTTACAACATTAAACTCGTAACGGTACGGAGCAGAGCGTTAGCCTGTGTGTACAGAACATGCGGGCGGAGCAATGGCACGCCGCAACGGGCCTCCGGGCTCCGCCGCTGCCTGTGCCCGAGGGAGAACCCCTGGAGCGGAGCGCTACCGCACCTACCCCCCCCCCCTTCCCCTCCACATCCCACAGTCTGAATCAGCGCTAACAATGCTTTGAGCCGCTGCCAGGAGCCACCGGATCCCACCCCCGCTAAAGTAAGGACTGAGAAACAATAGAAGAAGAAGAAGGAGGAGATGTAGAACTGCAGACGGGGGACGCAGAAGAAAGAGTCGAGCAGCTTCTCCTGAAGCGAGAAGGAAGAAAAGTTCATCTGCTTTGCCTTGTGTACCTCCCCCCTCCCCCTGCAATGTTCTAAAACACAGGTGTGGGAACACATAAAAAAAGAAAAAGAAAAAATAATTTTCTCTTATGAATACATAAAGCACCGGGTGTTCTGTACGCAACTGCATCCAAGAGGAGAGAAATCCAGGCCTCCTGAATATTTATGAGGGGCGGCGTGTGAGCGCTGCAGGCGGGAGAACCCCTGCCAATAGGAGGCCTCCCCTCCCGACTTCCAATCCGGAGTGACAGGGGTTTGGCTCGGGCTTATCGCCCCAAAACCCACGCTCTTAATAACCGGGCTCCCGCTCTAAACTGGGTGAGTTGGGGGGTGGGGGGGGTGAGGGTTCAGATGGTGGTGGGGGTGGTTGGGGGAAAGAGAGACATGCTGCAACGTGTGCTAACATATGAGGGAGGACACAATGATGATCGTATCCCCCAGATTAATGCGGCCCTTACCTTTCTCGCACAGTCCGCCTGTCCTCCCGGAGATACGATCGGACAAAGTATCGCACGCGTCCGTTGAGTTTATAGAATGATCGCGGCACCGCGTCTTCAAAACAACCCGCACAGACAGCGCTGCGGATGCTTCTAGATCCAGCGGCGAGGGAATGGGAAAGCGCGCGCGGGGGAGAGCGCAGGCCCAGAACACTGCTGGGGTCATTTTAAAGCACGGCCTGCAATGTTTCAGCCCAGTCTCAAACTCCTCAATCAGCCCCTCGAAATATTCCATCACATGCAGAGACAGGCCTTGGATGAATTACAATGAGTGCAAATGTGCGATACAGAAACCCGTCTTGACCCATCTGTTAATATACAAATATATAAGCAGCGCCATTAGGACAGGGTCTTCTTCCGCAGAAGTGAAGCCCACGCTGAATCCTGTCAGGATAAATGTTCAAGCAGCCGACAGGGCTGTACAAATTCTGATTCCAGTTGTGATTGAAATCCAGGCACGGTGTTGAGCTCCGAGTAGAACATACTGTGACGTCTGCATGCAGAATGCCTGTCTAGTATGAGAGGAACGTAGCGTCTGTACGGTCCCAGCGGCTGTGTGTGTGTGTGTGTGTGTGTGTGTGTGTCTGTGTATGTGTGAGAGAGAGCGAGGATGCCTGAGTGTAATGTATAGGCACTTCTGTGTATGTGACTTGTGTGTGTGTGTGTGTGTGTGGGTGTGTGTGCATGCAAGCGTTGCGTGTGTATGCCTGCCTGCATGTGTGCATATGTGTGTGCACGCATGTGAGAGTGCATGTGTATGTGTAATGCCGACATCAAACATCACAGAAAGTCTCTCTCCCGCTCACTAACTAACTCATTCATTCACTCACTCAATCATTCACACTCACTCACTCATTCACACTAACTCACTTACTCACTCACTCAATCATTCACACTAACTCACTCACTCACTCAATCATTCACACTAACTCACTCACTCACTCACTCAATCATTGACACTAACTCGCTCACTCGCTCACTCACCGAGCCAGTCGTTAAACTTCTTGACCTCGCTGGGAAGGCCGAGCTCTGTGAAGTCGCCGGCGTGGATGAACACGTCTCCGTAGGGCATCTGGATGGCGTCCGTACGCGAGTGGGTGTCTGAGACACAGACAAAGCGCGTATACCCAGGGGGCTTTGGGGCATCGTGGGGCAGGGGGTCCACCCTGTGAGACAGACAGGCAGAGGAACAGGCAGGGATGACTGGCAGGCCCGTGAGCTCCTACATGTGGTACAGGACACCATCCTGAACTGCTTTAACCAAATATCCATACCATACACTACGGCAATCAGACTCATCCTGCTACCTAATGTCAGCAAGAACATATCTACCTGTAATGTTGCAGATCCTGCAATTGTGTAAATGAGGTTTTATAGATGAGGTAAAATCATTAAGATTGTTTTAGAATGTAACACAGTGCAACCGAATGGCGTAATTAATGACCAACTGTAATCTCCTGTAGAAAATAAATACTTCTTGGCAACCAATGGTCCAATAATTTCAGGGCGCTAAGAAGAGTTTACACCAGCCATCCATTTAACACTGATGCTGAATCATTAAGAAGCGGCAGACAAGCTAAATCTGACAGTAAGTGCTCAACTACTCGCATTTCATTTAAACACGACAACATGTGATGGACTGAGAATGAAGCTGCCCAGTGTAGGTCCACACGCATACAGGACGGAAACAGTGCTGTACACGGTGGCACAGAACTGCACTGTGACCCAGACTGCAGTCAGAGAGCCGTCCTGCGGGAGCGTGGCAGGTTGGAATAGCAACGGCTCCCCCTGGAGTCCTGGGGGACCCGGTGCTGTTGAATAAGCATGGCCCACTTTAGATCCAACGAGTTCAAAACCTTCCATACACGTCTAATGATGCTACCGTGCAGGGGAATGGGGAGAGAGGGGGGTGGGGGCGCAGCTGGAACAGGGAACCCAAAGTACCTCTAATGCAAAAAAACAAGGACTTTTCAAGGACTTTTAAGGATATTAAACCTGTTTTTTCTTTACTGAAAACAGACCTGCGCTTCAAATACTGTTTTATTGAAAATCTTGGACTCAAGCTGTAGCCACTTTGTTAGGAGACAGGAGACGAGCTTTGGGAAAATGTACAGTGACAAGGTTCTGGTCACAGCCCTTCACATTGTTGCTGTATGGTAGCTAACGCTACACACATGGTGACAGTCACAGCCCTTCACATTGTTGCTGTATGGTAGCTAACGCTACACACATGGTGACAGTCACAGCCCTTTACATTGCTGCTGTATGGTAGCTAACGCTACACACACGGTGACAGTCACAGCCCATTACATTGCTGCTGTATGGTAGCTAATGCTACACACATGGTGACAGTCACAGCCCTTCACATTGCTGCTGTATGGTAGCTAATGCTACACACATGGTGACAGTCACAGCCCTTTACATTGCTGCTGTATGGTAGCTAACGCTACACACACGGTGACAGTCACAGCCCTTTACATTGCTGCTGTATGGTAGCTAACGCTACACACACGGTGACAGTCACAGCCCTTTACATTGCTGCTGTATGGTAGCTAACGCTACACACACGGTGACAGTCACAGCCCATTACATTGCTGCTGTATGGTAGCTAATGCTACACACATGGTGACAGTCACAGCCCTTCACATTGCTGCTGTATGGTAGCTAATGCTACACACATGGTGACAGTCACAGCCCTTTACATTGCTGCTGTATGGTAGCTAACGCTACACACACGGTGACAGTCACAGCCCTTCACATTGCTGCTGTATGGTAGCTAACGCTACACACATGGTGACAGTCACAGCCCATTACATTGCTGCTGTGTGGTAGCTAATGCTACACACATGGTGACAGTCACAGCCCTTTACATTGCTGCTGTATGGTAGCTAACGCTACACACACGGTGACAGTCACAGCCCTTTACATTGCTGCTGTATGGTAGCTAACGCTACACACATGGTGACAGTCACAGCCCTTCACATTGCTGCTGTATGGTAGCTAACGCTACACACACGGTGACAGTCACAGCCCATTACATTGCTGCTGTATGGTAGCTAACGCTACACACACGGTGACAGTCACAGCCCATTACATTGCTGCTGTATGGTAGCTAATGCTACACACACGGTGACAGTCACAGCCCTTTACATTGCTGCTGTATGGTAGCTAACGCTACACACATGGTGACAGTCACAGCCCTTCACATTGTTGCTGTATGGTAGCTAACGCTACACACACGGTGACAGTCACAGCCCATTACATTGCTGCTGTATGGTAGCTAACGCTACACACACGGTGACAGTCACAGCCCTTTACATTGCTGCTGTATGGTAGCTAACGCTACACACATGGTGACAGTCACAGCCCTTCACATTGCTGCTGTATGGTAGCTAACGCTACACACACGGGTGACAGTCACAGCCCATTACATTGCTGCTGTATGGTAGCTAACGCTACACACACGGTGACAGTCACAGCCCATTACATTGCTGCTGTATGGTAGCTAACGCTACACACAAGGTGACAGTCACAGCCCGTCACATTGCTGCTGTATGGTAGCTAACGCTACACACATGGTGACAGTCACAGCCCTTCACATTGTTGCTGTATGGTAGCTAACGCTACACACACGGTGACAGTCACAGCCCATTACATTGCTGCTGTATGGTAGCTAACGCTACACACACGGTGACAGTCACAGCCCTTTACATTGCTGCTGTATGGTAGCTAACGCTACACACATGGTGACAGTCACAGCCCTTCACATTGCTGCTGTATGGTAGCTAACGCTACACACACGGTGACAGTCACAGCCCATTACATTGCTGCTGTATGGTAGCTAACGCTACACACACGGTGACAGTCACAGCCCATTACATTGCTGCTGTATGGTAGCTAACGCTACACACACGGTGACAGTCACAGCCCTTTACATTGCTGCTGTATGGTAGCTAACGCTACACACATGGTGACAGTCACAGCCCTTCACATTACTGCTGTATGGTAGCTAACGCTACACACACGGTGACAGTCACAGCCCATTACATTGCTGCTGTATGGTAGCTAACGCTACACACACGGTGACAGTCACAGCCCTTTACATTGCTGCTGTATGGTAGCTAACGCTACACACATGGTGACAGTCACAGCCCTTCACATTACTGCTGTATGGTAGCTAACGCTACACACACGGTGACAGTCACAGCCCATCACACAGAGTTAGGCAACCACACGCAGGGCAGAGAGAGCTGTGACAGGGCACACAGGGGGAAGAGGGGGGAGCACTCATACAGGTGACTGTGAATGAGAGAGAGAGGGAGTGACCTAGAGAGAGAGAGAGCGAGAGAGACATAAAGAGAGGGAGTGACCTAGAGAGAGAGAGAGAGGGGAGTGATCTAGAGAGAGAGGGAGTGACCTAGAGAGAGAGAGAGCGAGAGAGACATAAAGAGAGGGAGTGACCTAGAGAGAGAGAGAGAGAGAGAGAGAGAGGGGGGGGAGTGATCTAGAGAGAGAGGGAGTGACCCAGAGAGCGAGAGAGAGACAGAGAGAGAAGGAGTGACCTAGAGAGAGAGAGAGGAGTGACCTAGAGAGAGAGAGAGCGAGAGAGACATAAAGAGAGGGAGTGACCTAGAGAGAAAGAGAGAGAGAGAGAGAGAGAGAGAGGGGAGTGATCTAGAGAGAGAGGGAGTGACCCAGAGAGCGAGAGAGAGACAGAGAGAGAAGGAGTGACCTAGAGAGAGAGAAAGAGAAACCTAGAGAGGGAGAGAGAGAAAGAGAGAGTGAGAGGGAAGGAGAAAGAGACAGAGCCAAAGCGGGAAGGAGAGAAAGAGAGAGAGGGAAGGAGACAGGAAGAAAGACTATACACATAGTTATATAGTATTTATATCAAAATTCAATATACATTTCCTTATTGTTATTATGAATATTTATGAAATTGTTTACTATGCTTTGGCAACACAATGCCAATAAAGCTCCTATTTAATTGAATTGAGACTCAGGTATGAGGCAGAGGTCTGGGTGGTGCTTACATCTGTATGTGAGAGAGAGAGAGAGATAGAGACTCAGGTATGAGGCACAGGTTGGGTGGTGCTTACATGTGTACGTGCAAGTGAGGGAGAGAGAGAGACTCAGGTATGAGGCGGAGGTGTGGGTGGTGCTTACATGTGTACGTGAGAAAGAGAGAGAGAGAGAGACTTGGGTATGAGGTGGAGGTTGGGGTGGTGCTTACATGTGTACGTGCAAGTGAGGGAGAGAGAGAGACTCGGGTATGAGGCGGAGGTGTGGGTGGTGCTTACATGTGTACGTGCGGGGGCTGGAAGCGCCCTTGGTTGATGTTGTAGAAGGTGAAGGCCTGGGTGGGGTTGGTGCTGTACTCGTCCACCTCCACGGTCGCTCGGCCGCCTCTCTGCTGCTGCTGCTGCTGCTGTTGCCGGCGGGCCGCCATGATTTCTGACAGGGTGAAGGCCATGGCTCTGAGCGGGGCGGAGCTGGGTGGGCGCGTCCTCACTGGCTGGCCCTACTGTCTCCCTCCCTCGTGGCGCGTGTGGCAGCCATGTCCGTGCTGGGTCTCGTCCGTCACACACCTGGTAGAGCAGCGGAGAGAGGGAGAGAGACGGAGCAGAAACCGGCTGACAGTGAATCCGTTTGTATTGGACCGCCCTTATTTAATCTCGCTCACAAAGATCCCCATACGACTGCCAGCCCTGGGAATTCATCAGACATGTTTCCGCCTCTGTGGCTTCAAGAATATTCCTGGAGTTTTGGGGAGGGAGGGGTGGAGCGGGGGGGGAAAGGCTCCGCTGGAGAACGGCGCACCATGGCAGAGAAAGGCACAAGCTAGGAAATCGGTCGCTGGGGCGGATCCCGAGCGCGTCGCTTTCCGGCGATACCGTAACCAGGGCGACAAGAAACGAGGATATCTTGGCAGTGTGATCGCCAAATCGTTCCAATCTCCGACACCCCAATTGACCAAGACATCTTACCCTCGCCCTTCGACTGTCTGAAGGCTCCTGAGCAGCTTGTTATGGGCCCTATAATTGTGGGTTTGAACAGTGTAATTTCTGCGCCCGGCTATGGCCAAGACTCTCGTGGTAGCTGGGCGGCATTGGCCGTGTACAGCCAGGGGAATAAAGGCTTTAAGAGGATCAGGGTTCCGTGGGCTACAGCTACACCAATTTCCTCTCCCACAACATGCCAGGAACCTGCAGGCTACCAGCTGGCTACCACTGCTGTGTGAACTGCAGGTGTAAAACGCTCACTGGCTCAGACGGTGATCCCTGAATGCAGGTGTGGGGACAAGCCTGCACTCCAAGAGGTGCGATCGGCGCTTACAAATTAGCGGAAGAAAGGGGGAGAATTGTTCAGAAAAAAAAGACAGATGTCCAAAAACAAATGTGTAACTAAATGTGTAACAAAAAAATACCGTTACTCTGCTGAATGTAACTCACTAAAACTCGCATTTCACTCAATCTTACCCTTTTGCTGGCATTTATTCAGCATGGAAATTGGGATGTTCATCAGAATTAATTTTCCATTTTTTCCCCAGTGAAATAGCAGGGCTGAGATCTGACTGAGACTTTAAGTCTTCCGTCGGCTTGGGGGGTGGCTGGTACGGGCACCTCTTCATGGGACACCCGGGTTCCCGGTCTACATAAATACTTTTATTCCTCAATTAACTGGAGTAACTGACTCGCTGTCCGTCTGTCTGTCTGTCTGTCAGGCTCAATGGCATGCCTTGTGACACATGCTCCATACGGAGATGCCGTGTGCAAACACAGGTTTGAAAACGCAGCAACACCTTAAAGGACAAACTGGTAACAGGCGATGCTACTTCCAGTGGCGCATGTGTACTTATCTAGGTTAAGTGCTTGTCACCGCATGCATGGCTGGCTGAAAGAGACGGGACCGACAGACGCTAGCCTCTGGAGGACAGTGTCCGTTTAACTGCAGTGCGTTTCGTCCTTAACTTTAAATCACTTGCGTCCCCCTCCCCCGCTCCTAAACAAACCTTTCCATTCATTTGAGAAACTTCCTGCCAGAGACAGAATATTTAATATGAGTATCGAGAAATAAAAATAAAAAAACCAAAAGCTTATCTCCTTTTTCTCTGCAGACTCACGATTCTAACTGTAGGTTTCTAACAAATGTTTAGAGATGTTTAAAAGAAGACTTTCCACACAATAGAGAATCTCTTAATTTTTTTGTCAAATTAATATTTTGAGAGACTTGTGTACTTTGGATTTGAGGTACAGAAAAAAATGTAAATGCCTCACTGTCAGAGCCTTATTCTAAAAAATATATTTTCAGCACATAAACATGTTAAACGTGATAAAGATGTGCCGCACACACACAGGATGACGATGCCCTTGTATGTGGTATTAATCAAACTCCAGCTCTCTGTAACTGGCTGTCACTAGTGTGAACTGCTCCTGATGGCCAAATGCTTTCCTGTGCCACATGTCCTGGAAAACTGTGATGGCCCACATTTCTTTTTTTTTTTTAGCTAAGCAGATTTTAATATTATAAGACTCTTGGGACAATAACCTCGATAATTATTCATGTTTCACATATCTATCAGAAAGAATGGAAAATACAGAATCCAGAGTGTTCAGAGATGCCATTAGTGTCAGTCAATAAACAATGAAATAAAACCAGTGTGATTTTACATCTCTCAAACTACTTAAGCCGTGGTGTCTGGTAACCAAACCGACTGTGATGGTAACGGGCTCGCTCACTGTGGCAGTCTTGTCTCACGACCAGACTTAACTAATAACACACACTTACACAGAACTGTCAGGCAAAAAAGTGAAACTGTTTCAATTTAATTATATTGTAAATAAATGGACACAAAAAAGGCCTAAAAATGTATCGAAAAACGATAGAATTTTCGTTATGAATCCCACATCCATACGCACGGTTACAGGACCAAACACTGTTTCATTGACAAAGACTTCAATCTAATCATTCTCCAAGAGATTCATATTTTGTTTTTATTTTAAATGAGTGTTTTTGGAATGGTTCATCCGGTCGTTTTTCTCTGCACAATTGCATTGACACATGAACACACACACGCATGTTTGCATGATCAACGCAATAAACAGAAATACACGGGGTCGTACCAGAGCCGGATTAACCATTAGGGCAACGGGGCACTTGCCCAGGGCACAGGACCTGAGAGGGGCACTGGGCACAAAAAAAAACAAAACGTTTTTTTTTCATTTTTTTTTTTTCATAATAATAATAATGATACTACGGAAGCCCTGAAGCGCAAAGTGATTTTTTTTTTTTAAAGAGCTAACTCGTTATTTCGAGATAGTAAGTCATTAATACGAGATAGTAAGTCGTTAATACGATGAAGATCAGCGTATTTGGTAGTGTATTGACAGATGCCGAGCTCACCTGATAAAACTCGCTTCGGGAACTCTCAACTAATTTTCGTAAAATTTGACTTGTTATAAACGTGAGAAATATCTGCATAACACAGATTACCTTATTTCTAAATTCCCCAGAACAGCTATCCTATTTGTAAAATGCCCTTTTAACTAGGCTAGCCTACAGGAGTTGTCAACATGTAGTAACTGGCGGGGTAATAATGATAGATAACTGTGAGCAGTTATGGCTCCAAACTAACAATATTGTTAATTTTTATTGCATTATGCTATAGCCTAGGCTACGGCCTGTCGTATTGCATAGTTACATGTATATGACTTGGGTATATCATACGCACATCTAATTATATACGACGAATCACACTACATTCTCGGTGAAGCTGATCTCCTGAATGAGGACGGTATTTTTCCCCTGCTACGAGTAGCTAGGCTAACCCCCGTAAAATTGCATACGTAGGCTACGAGTTGTTAAGAAAAGCGAAGGTATCTAAACGTGTGAAGGTATCTAAGTGGAATACTCATTTTGTAATTATAGCTGGGCTTAATATTTAAGTCTTATTGATCTGACATAAATCCACAAGGAAAAGGCTTGCCTTGAGGCAGCCAGTACCTCTGCCTCACAGACGGGGGCGATAGTGAGCCTGAAGTTTACGACTCGGTCGGTTTACTCTTGCAAAAGTTAAAAGAACAACAACCAAACAAATGCACTGATTTTTCGCTCTGAAAATGGAGGATTTGATTTCTAAACTGAGCAATTTTTCAAAACTGGACTTTCAATCAAAGCAAGAAGTCATAATTACTGGGAGACCGACGCCGGAGCTACGAGGTTTGCTTCAAACGACGGGACGGAATATAACTCGTTCTTTTCAAACGGACTGGTATACTCGAAAAGATTGGCTTTGTGGCTGTGCTACAAAAAAAACGACTTTACTGCTTTCCCTGCCTTTTATTCTCTACGTGTGACAATGTCTGGACCCAAACTGGATTTTGTGATTTGAAAAACTTGCCAAGAAGCCTCAGCAAACATGAAAGATCAGCAACTCACATTCAAAGTCAGTTTTCTTTAAAAACTTTTGGAACCTCGCGGATTGATCTGGCTCTGAATGAACAAGGGAGACTTAATATCAGCATCCACAATGCGAAGGTAAAGGAAAATCGTGAGATTTTGAAAGACCTGATAAATGCAACCTGCTTTTTAGCTAAACAAGAGCTAGCATTTCGTGGTAACGATGAGAGTGCAAGCTCTTCCAATCGTGGAAACTATGTGGAATTATTACATGCTTTTGCAGAGAAAGATGAAAGGTTAGCTAGACACTTGGAGACATCCACTGTGTTTTCTGCCTTATCAAACAGAATACAGAATGATTTGATCGAAGCAGTCGGTGATGTGATCAGACATGATATTAAAAAGGAGATTAATGCCGCCCCATTTGTCGCTGTGGAAGTGGATGAGACAACTGATGTCACAAATAAAGCCCAGATTTGAGACAGAGAGACTTTTAAAACTCAAAGAAGAAGACTTTTACAACAAAGTCACGGAGATTTTCGTCCAGAAGGAAAGGCGAATGGACTTAATTTACAAGTAAAGGTAAGCTAAGCAATATTTTCACTTTAACTTGTGCGTGTGTCAGGATTATAACAAAATAATAGCAGTGGAAATAGCCTAACTGAAATGAAAATAAAAACTAAAACTAAATAAAATCTACAATGAACGACACAAAACTAACTAAAACGAAAGTGAATTGCATCTAAAATCAGCTATTTTTTCCCCGTTTTTTAACAATCACGTTCAAATTTTCCCGTTATTCAGCGCTTACATAGCCGAGGCCAGGGGTCGGAATGCCCCTCCGGTCCTCGCCGTCAGATATAACGTCTTTTTTTAATAATTGGGGCGGGCTATTTGGTGTGAAAATCAGAATGTTTATGTTATCTGTATTAAAACATTGTATAATAGCACTGTAGATCTGCATTTTCGGTGCGCGTGCACGTGCGGCGCGTTCATATAGCCTACAAAGTGTTCAGGTTTGAGGTTTTGAAAATCTGGTCGCCCTACTCTGATATCCAGTGCCTCCCCAACCATTGACCTCACCGCACGTCACTGGTTAAGCATTATGACCCGTCAGTGACTTGACGTGTGAGCACGAGACGCTCTGAAAACTGAAAGGAGTTGGTGGCATGATGGAGAAGCAACTAAGCGGGAGCGCTAAAAAAAAATTAAAACGAGAAAAAGAATTGAAAAGAGTCAACGATTTTAAACATCTACCGAAAATAGACAGATTTTTTACCTCAAACTCTCTGAGCAAAGGCGATGTTGACAACACTGAAACCCCTCCTGTGGCCGTTGGAACAGCTAACATTAATGCTAGTAGCAGCCAGGCTAGCACAAGTCTAGCTAGCAGTGCCAGTGAGACACCAACCAGCCGAGAGGAAGAGCAAGAGGACAACCAGCATGAACAACAGCCTGGGCCAATACATCCCAACAATGAACATGCTGCAAGTCCTCCTCCTGAAGGAGCTGAGACAGCCAGCAGCCCCAGCCCCTGCAGCACCTTCACACTCCCAACAGATCCAGCTCTATGGGGACCCATGACCGAGGTGCTGAGGGAAGAGGCTATCCACAGAGGGCCCGCTGAATTCCAGAACCGAGCCAAAAAGTACCCTGCCTCGGTGAGGGAGTCTGGGCTTGGGTGTAGAACCCGCACCCTCACAAATGATCTTCTCAATTGCCGTCTTCAAAACAACGAGACCATACTGAGGGAATGGCTACTTTATTCGCCATCTACTGGCTCTGTTTATTGTTATGCCTGCAAAATCCTGTCACCCCAATGCCAGCAGCGGCGGCAGCATGCCTTTATCAGCGGCTTTAGTGATTGGAAACACTCTGAAAGGATCGGGGATCATGAGAAGAGTATGGAGCATCGACAGAATATGTTGGACTTGATGCAAAGGTCCAGAGTCGCCTGCAGAGTGGACGCTGCACTCGCCCGACAATGCGAAGCGGAACAACGGTACTGGACAGAGGTACTCAGGCGCGTGGTTGCTGTCATCAAGTTTTTGGGAGCTAGGGGGCTAGCTTTCAGAGGGGATAACGAACTGTTGGGCTCGGTGCACAATGGGAATTTTCTGGGGATCCTGGAGCTTATCGGACAGTTCGACCCATTCTTGAAGAGCCACATTGATAAACACGGCAACAAGGGGAAAGGTAAGCCCTCATACCTCTCCTCCACTGTGTGCGAAGAATTTATTGCATTGATGGGTGACAAAACAAAACAAGTCATTGCAGATGAAATTAAGCAGGCTAAATATTTCTCTGTTATTGTTGATTCCACCCCAGATCTTGCACATGTTGATCAGCTGACGTTTGTTTTCCGATTTGTTAATGCAAGTGGAAAAGTGTTTGAACGCTTCCTAGGGTTTGAGCCCATCCACAGCCACACAGGCCTCAGCTTAGCTGAATCTGTGATTGGCATGGTGCGAAACCTTGGACTGGACTTAGCGGACTGTCGTGGACAAAGTTATGATAATGCCAGCAACATGTCTGGCAAGTATAACGGACTCCAAGCTCAGTTAAAGAAAGAGAACCCATTGATCCACTATACACCGTGTGCCGCCCACTCCTTAAATCTTGTGGGTGTTAATACTGTAGAAGACAGCTGCGCAGATGTCATCTCTTATTTTGACCTTCTACAATGTTTGTTTACATTTTGCAGTGCTTCAACCCATCGCTGGAATAGAGTTTTCAAAAATAGCGACCATAAAATTAGCCATACTTTAAAATCCCTCTGCGGCACACGATGGAGTTGTAGAGCAGATTCAACAAAAGCTCTATGCAGAAATTACAGGCCAATTAGAGATGCATTGGCCGAAATGGCCTCGGACTGTGACGAAAAGAAACAGACCAAACACGAGGCCTCTGCGCTGGTTGATAAACTTGACACACTTGAGAGTGTAATAATGACCATTTTGTGGGACAGAATATTGGGCAGATTCAAAGCAACTAGTGACAAACTTCAAAGTAGGGACATGGATCTAGCAACTGCCGTGCGGCTTTTACAGTCACTGCTCTCCTATGTTGGCACGTTACGAGACCAGTTTGCAGAGCTGGAAGAATCAGCACGATCTGTCAGTGCTACACAAGATTATGCATTTGACACTTCACGGAGGAGAAAGAGAAAGAGATTTGCTGATGAGAATGATGATGATGATGATGAGGAGGTAGTCTTTACTGGCAGTCAGAGATTTAAAGTGGAAACATTTAATGTGATTATTGACAGACTCTCTTCTTGCCTATCAAAACGAATCAGTGCTTACACAGATGTGTGTGAGCTCTTTGGCGTTTTATTTGAGAGGGACTGTGACTAGTGTGACGTGCGTGAACGCGCTGCGAGGCTTACTTCCACCTACCCGACAGACCTAGATGCGTCCCTTGCAGATGAACTCCTACAGTTCTCTCACTTTGTGTCGAGTGACGGTGACAATTCCCCTGCTCAGTTGTTGCAAATTCTGGAGACTAATGGACTTAAGACAACATTTCCAAATGTATATGTTGCACTCAGAATGTTCTTAACACTGCCTGTTTCTAATTGTGAGGGTGAGAGGTCATTTTCCGTTTTAAAAAGAGTTAAAAATGTGTTAAGGACCACTATGTCACAGACAAGACTTTCTGCACTTTCTTTGCTGGCCATAGAACACGACATGGTTGAAGGTGTGAATTTTGATGATATTGTGCACCAGTTTGCATATTCCAAGTCTAGGAGGAAGGCCACTGAGTAGTAAGCTGCTTTAATAGCCTACATTTTTCTTTATTTTATTATTATTATTTATTAAGCTGCTTTAAGAAATAACTTGTGTTAAGCTGACCTGTTAGAAGAAGAGAAGACATTATAAGAATGAATAGATGTGTGTTAATGTGAGATGTTGTGCATGGATCTACTGAGCTGAAGCTTCTCCCCACCGACTGAGCCATTACTGTCCTGCCTTTTCTTTTCTGTACTATTAGCACTGTGTCCTGGTGCTTACTTTCAAGTCCAAGATCTTCATTTACTCTCCAAATTTGTACATGTGTATTGTGTTTTGTTTATTTCTGTTGGTATAGTTGTTAATATTTCTTATTAGTATTACTACTGTTGTATATTACCAATTGTATATTATATATTGTATTTTACATTATTATTATTGTAAATGTCCTTCTCTACTATGACTGTTTTATATTTAAGCCAAGGTTTGTTGAGGGTAAGGGTGTTTGTAGGGAGGGGGGAGGGAGGGCAGTTTGTATTTGTTATTCCATGTGTAAAAAATGATAAAAGCAATAAAAATCGTTGTGGGAAAAAAAAAAAGTAAAGGAGTCAGTTCAGTGTGTTAGGGTCACCTGTTCTTCTGTGTACCTGCAAAATGTTGATATAGCCTAATAGTAGCCTAAATTGAAACAATAAACATGCTCTTGACTGTGAGCTACATGCAACAGTGTAGCCAATGGTTTACTTTTGTTCCATAGACACTACGCAGTAATTGCTTGCTTCATGGCTAGTGATAATTTCACATTTTAGCATTTTATAAATAATCTCTGGTTTAAAGTTGAGTCTTCCCTTGCTACCAGTATCTGCCTTATTTCACTGTAGCAGTCAAAAGATAACTGCTTGGCTACATTGAAATATTTATTGATTACTCTGTAGCCAGGTTCCAATAAGTTTTGTAACAGATTTATTGTAAAAAATAAAAAATAAAAAAACATTTGTCCATCTGGTCTGTCTCTCGAATACACTTTCTGCTGAGGCTATCGTACTGTAATATGTACTGATCTCCATTGAGCCATGCAGACGCCTGCTTTGTGAGTAATAGAAACAGAAAAAATATATATTCGACTTTGCAATTGTTGTATTGGTAGGGGGTGGGTTGCTGCGGGCCTGAGTTGGGGGGCACTTGAGTCTTGTTGCCCCGGGCACAGAAAATTATTAATCCGGCCCTGGGTCGTACTGGACCCAGCAGGACACTGTCCGCTTTTTAAATTCAAACGGAAGTGATACACACAATGCCAAACCTGTTATTCTCCCCTTACCTGCTGATATTGTTGAAGTGCATAAAGTTATACAAATTAGATATCTGAAAGCACGAATGTGATCGATACATATTGCAAAGTCTTATGATTCATGAAAATAGAAATAGAAAACTTAAACTTCATAAAACAAATCCCAAATTACCTGTGACTTGATTTGAGATTATATAGCCTACTGCCTCCTAACACTACTTGAAAATAACAGCCTATGTTTTGTCTCTTCGATTTAAAAATGTTATTCCAATAAGCAAAATAATTCATGAAAGTATGTCAATATCAATGCCGTTTAGATAACTGAAATAGGAAAAGGCTGAATAGGGTATTCGCAAGTAATTCACAATACAAAATAGCAGAATGAAGATTTTACCGGAAATTTTCATATGACATTTCATCATAAAATATAATTAAATTATATTACCAGCAAATCCACCATATTATGTTAAAAGAGCCGTGTCTGCCTGCGCGAAGACGCATGATAGCCAAGTTGATTCTTATTGTTTATACAGTAAGTACGGTGCTTAAACGGAAATTGCAGCATAATATACGTAATGGACAGTCCGAAACATAGACACTACAAGTATCTTACAAAGTGTTCTGACACCAGTTATTCCAGCATTTCGCCATAATGTAATGTCCGAAACTGACCGGACTTCTCGCTCTACACTTTTTGTGAAACATAATCCATGGATTTTCTTCAAAAGCTTGCCACTTCATAGTAAATAGTAGACTACCGACACTGGAGCAACGCTGCGTTCAGACATCATCATTGGTAACATACAGCCGATTTGAGGTTAAAAGGGATAAAGAATAATTTTGTACAAATGCACGGAGACTGAGATGGAGATGGTGAAGGGGATGGAGACCAACCTGGAATTTCTCAAGTATCTGGAAATGCTTACCTAATATCCAAGGAGAGGAGCACCGCTTGCGTCGATCTGACAGGAAATCTCGCCGTTTGTGAATTGAGTTGGTTCGTTTCACGTGCTGCTCTCTCTGGTTGTTGGGCTACACGCGTGCTTCTAACGGACGGGAGTCAGACACCCCCCTCACGCGTTCCGGCTCTGGATCTTTCCCCCTCTCCCTGCTGAGGAGGACCGGATGAACAGAATCCGGGGGGAACGAGCGACAACAAATAGCCTTCCGTAATTATCCCCCTAATCTACTCCTGCAGCTCATGGATCGCCCACGAAAATCCGACCAGTAGATTTAGGCGATTTTGCTCACTCCATTGAATGGTTAAATATTTTAATGTTCGGAACGGTCAATATACAGGACTGCATGGTCTTTGATATTCACCTTTCAGCAAATACTTGCGTATTCTCAGCCCACATGCCATTATTATGCTATTCATTAGGAATAGGCTACCTTTGGTCCACGGTGTCTTTATATTTTAGCTTTTTGTTTTACATAAACTGTTGTGCGCGTGCACCATATATAACTAGACTACATAGATATGAACACATGTATGTGGAATTCATTAGGCTACTTTTGGGCAAGACCAGTTGCCGACCTGGTTTACATGTTTAGTGTGAGAATGAATCTGAAGAGAACTGTTCCGCAGGTCTGATCACCTGTTTTGAATGGTCAGCCACATCCGCGGCACGAGACTTTTAATTCAGGGAGTCCTGAAAGTCCTGACACGATGTGTGTGTGTTTGTAACACCTTAACATCAAACCCAAATACGTCAGGTGACGTGCGTTAAGTGCGTAATCATCCGTTTAATTGTTGAATTAAGTGCTAAATAAATAAAACGGACAGACCCCGCAGCTCTCCAGAACCTGGGTTCCAGGCTCGTGCATTAAGGGTTCACGTGATAGACAGTGGAATTCTGACTGTGTCGGTTAAGGAAAGATCACATCCTCGGGGGTTACAATGTGTGCTCGGCTCAAATCTGTCACTAGTTAAGTAAATTACAGAATTTGCGCAGATTCACTGTAGAACATCCAATAATATTCCAGACCTCCCCATGTTTGTGGGATTTGTTGGGTTCGGGTTTCAGGCCTGTTTTTTTTTGTTTTTTCTTCCCCATTCTCCTTGTTTATATGTACAGTGTATTTGCGACAGTTCTCTGTAAAAAGCGCTATACAAAATAAATTGAATTGTTCGAAACAGTCTTTCTTGAGTACCGATGAAGATTAGGCCGTTGAAAAAATAACTGCGTTTCATGGCATTATTTATTTGTGTCTGTGCACTAACCCAAAGCAGGTTGCATTCGTCTCTGAACTGTTTCCCGAAAACACGTGTAGCCTATAACTGTTATTCCACCTGAAATCAATCAATTGATCAAGCCAGCAATTAAGCGGCAGCTGTAGACTCTGAAGGCAATATTTTCAGCAAAAACCGTTACGGAATTTGAATAAATTACCTTAGAATTAGTCTGATAGACTAACAGGCCATTAAAATTTTATATTTTTTATGATAGCAATCACAACACAAGACGCAAGCTGGCAAATCGTGTCATCATTTATTTACTGTTACGCCGTTATACGATAAAGAAAAACCTGCTCCGAGGGAGGCCAATTACCACATTATGAAAATCCTGGAAAAAACCTATAATAATCAGGTTGTTTTGATCAAGGCTTCTAAAATTGTATTTACTATGATATGCATTCTTATTTTTTAAATGGAAATAAAACATAGCCTACAGTACTGTCATTCTGTTGTGTTATGCACGCGAAGGTGAAACGGAGTAAAATTGCGTCCTTTTTTTGTTTGTTATTTTAAGCACTGATTCTCAAACATCAGTGGACTTTCAATGAATGGCCACTTATTTTTTGCGTTATAATCTGTAGACTTCTGCCATCTTCTGGTCCTTGCAGCAACACACAGTTAATATCAACATCTACGGAGTGGAAAGCAATAGAAAAATACCTTGCACGTTCAACTAATAAACAATTATATTCAATGCGTGCAATTCATTGGAAAATATTTTGAAATTCATCAGTAGCACTGCTGGAATATGGTGTATAGGCCTGATATGTTTTCTGTGGTAACTATAACCAAGAAAGACTCGTTTCACTTTTGAAAGTTATTCAGCCAAGTGTGCTTTAAAAAATGTTTTGGCCGAATATCCAAACCGAGAGCTAAACCTGGTGAGGAATGTTTTGAATGACACAGTACATGCACAACTGTAATCCACTATAATGCTCGTTTCAAGAAAAAAACACCAAAAAAATAAAAAGGTCAGACACAGACACAGAGTCCAGGTTTTGGGAGATTTATTATTAAAGTGGGATTTTACAATAATATCTTATTGACCTACTTTGTCTCTGTTTAGGTTTAATAGAATTTTTCCTCAAATTTCCCATTGGGTTTCAAATGAACCAATAGTAAACCCCATAGATAGACAGGCTTATAAATCTGGTGTAGGCCTCAAGGAACACATTTCAAACAATCCTTTTCATTTTGAGAGAACAACATGACAATACCGAAATCAATAGCATAAAAAGCATTATTTAATAATACAGTTCCTTTCCCTCTCTAATCCTTCTAAAAGGTAAATATTAACTTAACAGTGAAACTGGAAAAAAAAAAAAGCTAACATTTGTACATCATTTACACATTGGTAATCATAAAGCTTACAAAGTCACCAGCAGCAATCTACATTAATTTCTTGGGTTTGATATCCCTTGCAGTGATGAGAATGTGTGTGTTAACTGATGGGGTGATACATTATGGTTCATATTGAAAGGCAAATCAATTAAAGACAGACCCTGGACCACACAAGGACTCCTGCCTGGTATTCCCATTCCAATCAGCTGGAAAACGTTCATATCCGGCATGTTTAAAACAAAATGGTTTCACAAAACTCAAGTAGCTGCATACTTGAAATGGGCCTTTTGTGCTCCACACTTTATTTTGACCACCGATGTGCATTTTGCCCGGCTCGTTTAACCTGTCGTTAGCAGGTAAGGACATCCCCTAATGTCTATGAATGACATGATATAGACCGCAAAAGACACACTTCCAAGTTGAATATTATGAGGTTCTTGAATTACAGGCTATCGGCGATGACAATATGTATTGTGTACATGGAGATGGAAAAATCAAACACTAAAAAACATGAAAGGCAAACGCGCTAAGAAAACACTGATTTACAACCATATGGGCGGAAGACAGTCAGACGTTGAGCTGATGATGTAAAGTACATGGGAGATTAAGTACACACAGGCCCAGTGAGAACATTTTAAAGCAGTCTACTGTCCTTTTGTGTGAATTACTGTGGATTTCAGAAAAAAAAAAAAAAAAAAGGCATTTTGAGGATTTGCAGAATCTCTCCGGAAAGTATGAAGATAAGAAATATAAAGGAATTAATAAAATAATAAGTGCTTTCTTAATAAAAAAAATAAAAAAAACAAGAAAAGGAAAATCATGTTTTTTGTGGTTATTATTAAGGAGCTCTGGATATTTGAAACTCTTTTAATTTAATGTCTTTGTTCTGAGATAACAAGATCAGCCCATACCCGTTACCAATAACAAGATCAGCCCATACCCGTTACCAATAACAAGATCAGCCCACATCCGTTACCAATAACAAGATCAGCCCATACCCGTTACCAATAACAAGATCAGCCCACATCCATTACCAATAACAAGATCAGCCCATACCCATTACCAATAACAAGATCAGCCCATACCCGTTACCAATAACAAGATCAGCCCATACCCGTTACCAGTAACAAGATCAGCCCTTGTCAATTCCAGTGGCATGCGCTTTGGGAGAGAATGAAGAGTTGTGGCGGTTTGGAGTTTTTTTTTTACTGTTCTGGTCAAGTGTATTATGTGACAATGTGGTCTCTTAATTAACCAGGGGGGCCTGATCTGCATCCAACTGAAAGGAAGCAGCCCCAGAGATGTACAATAACGTGTACTTTTCATCGTCCTAACAGAGAGGGAACTCACTGTGCGACTTCAGAGATACGTGGCAGCACGAGGGGACAGTGGCGGAAAAAAAGACGTAAAAACCAACAAAAAAAGGACAAATAAGGGACACGTGATGACGAGACTTTCATATTATCAGCCATCGCTATATCCGCATTACCCTTCGTTATTCCAATACACAATTTCATGGATTTCTGAACCAATCTCTTTGGGTTCTACGTATCAACAAATCCCTCGATGACAATCATTCATACAATATATCGGCTGAATTAAAACACAGGTTTTCAGTCAGGTTTTCTCTCTTTCTCCCTCTCACATCTCTCTCTCACATGCACGCATGCACACTCGCACGCACGCACACACTCTCAAATAACTCAACAGAGTACATTCTCCGGAAGCATTGATCGCATTTCATTCTCGATTTTATCAACACGTAATCATCACTAATCCTGTACCTAGAAAATGTGCATTTGACCTTCAAACCTTGATAAATATGTGCTGATACTACCACAAATACCTTTCCTAAAGGAGTGCTCCAGATTGTGCCAACACTCATTCAACTAGGGGATGGCAAGCCATTTGTTAAAGCCATGTTTATCTAACACACAGTCCAATATTACTTTATCAAATACTGTATAATAGAGCCTGACACAATGTGAGTACAATGAACTTTTTCCTCTGTGCCCAGCACAAAGAACACAAACTTGTCATAAACACATCACTGCAGTGTAAGATCCACGTAGTGACAATTTAACAGGGCTGGACCTGACCAGTGGGTAGAGCTAAAGGTGGGTACAGTGTTTAAAACAGGGAGCAGACACATTGTGTGGACGGACAGTCCGCCAGACTGTCCACGTACTTTTGTCTTTCATAGTAGAGCGTACCAACCCCCCTTCGTAGACTACATTTCCCATCACTTTTGTGTGCAAATTGCAAACAACAATGGCGTCCTTCATGGAAGAAGATGGCGGTACGCCAAAGGTACGCGTGTAGGTGAAACGACATGTCTGCGCGGACACAAAAATCTATTAAATGTACATTAAACCAAATGTTTAATTGAAAATGTATTTAAAATGTGTTCAATTTCTTTTATTGATTTGTATAAACTATAGAGTAGACCATAATCAAATGTTATTGTTATCTTTAATATTTCCTGAAAATGCTATTTTTATTGAAATTAGATTTATTAGATCACGGTAGAGCAATAACTGCGTATTGGAGAGGAATTTTTTTTTTATTGATAACCACCAACTAGACCTTCATCAGGATAAAGCACATTGTGTCTGATGTTAGCAGAACCAAAACCAATGCCCCAACACTAGCCGTTATTAATAAAATGCCTTTCAACAGGATTGTACAGTCTGATATAGGGAGAGGGCACTGTGCCATCATATGACAGGCCTTAAACAGTTGTTCCATTTCTCTGGCAGGTTTAAACTGGGTCCCTCAGATAGCGTAACCAGCTAAATCGCTTGTTCTTGGAATCCGGACCGTGTCGGTGGCGATTACGGCAGGAAGTCCCGTGAGCCGGACTATAACTGGCTGCTGGTTTCTCAGGGATGGAGTCTTTCCCTCAGCAGGGCACTTCCTGCCTCATCGGCGGAGTGAGAAGAAGTGGCGGCCGGCCGCACGCAGCACGGAGGACGGGCGTGCTCGCTCGTCAGCTCTCCCCAACTAACGGAGGATGGTGCAGAGACGGCATGGGCGGGAAAATATGATTGGGCTCCGGGGGGGGGGTAAAAATATGGAATAACAAAACAAACAAAACAAAGTCTACAACGGAAGACCAAATTGAGTTTTCAAATGTACAGGGGAGGGCAGGCACGCACACATGCTCACGCACGCGCACACACATGCACACACACACGCGCACACGTACACGCACGCACACACACACGCACGCACGCACGCGTACACACACGTGCAAACACAGCTTTAAAAACGCAGCTCTGTCTGTGTGAGAGAAAACAAAGTGTTGTCCTGGTTACGTTATGCATGGTAGGAGAGTGGCTAGATGGGGCCTGGCTTTCTACAACCAAGGTGATAAACTTCTATACAACACAAACATAAGGAAAATGTAACTTAAGATTTTTTTTCTCTACAGTTTACAATATAAAATTCAAGTGCAATAAAGTTCCAAATATTAGTTACATCAAATACATTTATATCTATTGTAACTTAATGTTACTTGCAGGTAGTTCCTTTTAAAAATCCTTTTTCTCTCTCTTTTTTTTTTACATTCTATAAACTTTTTTTGCTCGACCAAATATCTCCCCTGCTCTTTCATTGAGAAAGCACAGGATGATGTGTAGTGGGTCTGGATTTTAGACGTCATTTATCATTCGCATTAATAATTTTCCCATACTCAAGTTTGTAAAAAATAAAATTTAAAAACTAAGTGCACTACTCAATTTATAAGCTCAATCATGTGCACGCAAGGGGTCTAAAAAACAAATTAAGGATGTATATGTACACATGCATACTGTGGATATATACATTCACACAAATACATATAGACAGATACACACACACACTCACACACGCATGCACACACACAAACACGTACATTCGTACACATATATCAAAAATCCACCATATGGGACTGCAAGTTCTAGCGTATAAATATTCCTTGGCCAAAAAAAAATAAATGCATGTGGGGAAAATCTTTAAAGTCAAAACGAGGACTGTAATTGAATGGCTGAAGGGAAGAGACCATTTCCTGTTCCTCTGTGGGGGTTTGGGGGGGGGGAGGGTTTGGGAGGTGGTTTGCGTACAGGAGCGATGAGGTGGGGGTGTGGACAGGGCACAGGAGACGAGGGCGAGGGAGCAGGACGTGGGCGGCGTCGGACTAATTGTACGGCCGTAGAAACCTGGAGACTTTGGATCGGAGGAGCTTGATGAAGGACCGGGGGAACATGTCCTTCGCTGTGTACTGGAAGTACTTCTGAGGGTGAGCCAACACGTCAAAAAGTGCTTTGATCAACTTCTTGTCCTAGACGAGCAAAACACATACACAGAGAGAGAGAGAGAGAGCTGGAGAGTTGAGTCCATTCAGGACCTGGGGGGTATTCCACAAAGCAGGTTAAGCAAGTTAGCCAGATAACTCTAAAATAATGCCATGAAAATAACCTCAGAAACTTTCTTCAATATCAGCAGCGAACAATATGTTTGACTGATCACACTCCTAAACCAGATTCTAGTGCATTTTCATTGACTGAAATCTTGCTAATGTGACGATACAGCCTTATAGTTCTCACAGTTATCTGGGTAGCTTGATAATCCTGTTTTGTGGAATAGCCCTATGGAATGACCGGGGTGCGGACTGAGTTATGTATGGCGACAGCGTGCATGGCGCCCCCTGCTGGGAGTCATTCAAACCTGGGGCCTGTATCATGAAGCAGGCTTACTGAGTTAGTTAACTGCACTTATAAAACCCTGAACCCTCCCAAATCTGGAACACGGATTGAAGTAAAAAGAACTGTTCCGGGTTTTACACAGTGCAGTTATCCAGCTAACTCACTAATCCTGCTTTGTAGTACACCCCATTGGTCCATCTCATTAGCTTTTGCATTCGGCTGCATTTAAAATGTGCTAAATAACTCCACAAACAGCGTAAAAATAAACAACAAAGTAGCAGATTATTTCTATTTATCTCGAACACATGTACAGTAATGTTACACGACTGAAAAAACGGGAATGTCAATATTTTCAGAATATGTGTAAATTAATGGAAAGATACATACTTTTAATATTTCTTGGTGATTTTCAGAGGCATACAGTCTTCCATCTCGAACAATATCTTCTATCAACTGCTGGTAGTCCTCTGTCATAAAACAGCATAGGGAAAGATTATTATGGAAGCAAATGGAGAGGAACGTGCTACAATGGAAATATTTTTCTGAGACATTTACAAGACATTTATTTATTATAATAGTTTAATGAGAGGCTTGCATAAGTGAAACGGGAATAACACTCGTTACATCTCGTGGATTGAGCAATTCCAGAACTTATTAGAACAAAGTCCACGTACCTCGATATACAGGGTTATTAAAAAGAGGGTTAGAGCAGCCTGACACTTCAGCCGTGCATCGACGCCAGCTCCATTAGCGCACACGGTTAGCTCACTTCCTGTTTGAAACATGTTACATCCTGTCGTAGCCCGGCTTTGTTAACCCTGGCTCAGTGCGCTAAGCTGCTTCTAGCACGCTCACAGACGCTACGCTAATCTTACGTTCCTTTCCTCCTCTTTACTTCGCTTTAGGAGGCTCTGGCTAAGTGACGGGATCGTTTCTGGCGCTTCTGAGGCCGCATCGTACCGTCGTAGGTGACGTAGGGCACCTGGAAGCCCTTGGCGCTGTTGCCCTCGTTGGATTTGAACTGGATCCACAGCTTGCGGGAGCGGGAGGTGAAGGCGATGGGCCTTTCGTAGGTCTGGCATGTCTCATAGGTGGTGATGGAGGTGGGCAGGGCTGAGTGGGGGGGTTGTACAATTAATCGCTATATGTAACCCTGCAGGGGAGGAGGCAGGGGTTTGTCTGTTTTGTCCAAACTCGAGGGGTGCGTCCCAATATTCTTCACTCCTCACATTACATTACATTATAGGCATTTAGCAGACGCTCTTATCCAGAGCGACTTACACAGAATTTCTTTTGCATTTATACATAGTATCCATTAATACAGCTGGATATATACTGAAGCAATGCAGGTGAAGTACCTTTCTCAAGGGTACAACGGCAGTGTCCGACCCGGGAATCGAACCTGCAACCTTTCGGTTACAAACCCAGTTCCTTAACCATTATACCACACTGCCGCCCACAATACCTCCTGTACGTATGCAAAACAGCCTGTACGTTTCAAGTACAAGTAGTTGCATGTGCAGTATACAATGTACCTGACATTGCGGTTCGTGTCGAGACATTAATTAATATGTAACGATTAATGTGTAATTAATATGTAATCAGCAACATTAGATTAGGACAGAAAGATGGGTTTCCGGGGCACGGAGGAGAGGAGGTGGTAGTGGAGGAAAAGAGGATGCATTTGGGAGTATTGGAACGCACCCCATCACATTGCTGCGGTGTTCATTCATGAATTAATGATAATGATAATTAATGATAATATTAATGATATTTCTTTTTGCCAATTGCATCACAGACCACTGCCATGGTAACCATAGAGCTTGAGCTGCACAATATTTAATTGTAGGTCTATCTGTTTTTTAATTGTTTAACACCGCATTAGTGCATGTAATATCTGATTTAAATCTCAGCTTCTGGTTTTTGTCCTGTTGTGTCCCGTTGTGTCTGGCACTGTCTACTGTGGTCTGGCGCTTGCAGTTACCATGTTTATATGCATTTGGTATAGTTTCCTATTCTGCCCCTGTAAGTTGCTGTGGATGAATGCCACGCATGTACAAGCTGTGCCGTTGTCTTGACGATGTGCTCGATTGACAGGTCGTCCCTACCGCTCTTGCGCATGACCAGCACGTCCCCACACTCGTCCTCCATGGGCAGGAAGATCTCGGGGACCACGATGAGGATGCGTCTTTTGGGCGGCGGGTTGATGTTCCAGATGCAGTCCACGTTGGACGGGTAGTCCCCCGGGTAGTTGGGCGACTCGATGTAGCCCGTGTAGTCCCCCAGCTCGCCCCCGCACATCTGGTCTGGACACGCACACACACGCACGAACACACACATACTTATTGGCGGCGATTCACAGATGGGAGAACCTAACAAACCTTTCTGTGGAGGTAAATCACTGCTCTGCTTGTCTGTCACATGCATACTGCATACTGCATGTGCATACTGAAGAAGAGGCAGTAGGTTCTTTATAGTGCTGCTTAAGGTTCCTGCAGAATCCCAGTCTCAATATAAGTATGTTCGGTATACCGCTATTAGGCCCAAACACAACAATACTAAAATGATAAATTGATCACTGGACAGAACTGTGCTCATGAATACAGGGTCAAGGAATTAAATACCAGGCGTTTGTACATAGGACTTGAGTATTTGGAAAACAAGGTTTTCTACAAAAGCCACTTACATCACGATATATCATATTACTATTAATATAATAATGTGAAATAATTCTGTAAATATTATTCTATCTTATTACATTAACAATATATGTATTTTCAAGGACAAAAAAAAAGTTGAGTGAAAAAGTTGAAATGACTCCAGAAATAAGAACCAAAGGCAACGTTGGTGGAACTCCTGAGGTCTAAGGTCTCTTAGTTTGACACTGAAAACATCATCAGTAGTACTCTTATTTTGACAGAATAAGACTCTTGTGAGAACTCTTGTCGGACGAGATGCAGACAGTATGGCCGACTCTTACTTTTACAGTGGGACACGTTGGTGGCTCCGTCAAAGTCAGTGGTGGTGTTCCCGGGGCAGGTGATGCAGTAATTCTGGCTGAACTCAGACTGGTATGTGCCGACCGGGCAGCGTATGCAGCGGTGGGTGGTGGAGTTGTAGTGGTGTCCAGGGGCGCAGTGCACTGTGACAAACAATACCACCCCCCCCAAATAAATAACTGAGACCTGTCCTTCAGCTTCATTATCCAACTAAAACAAGCCCTTGCAGCATGGTGACATCACTGCCAGGGAGAAGTGGAATTCAACAGGCCTCAACAGCTGAAAACATTCCGACGGGTCATGTGACCTCGGCCTCCTTCCTATGTGGATAACTCAGTTAGTTGGTTAGCTGTGCTGAGTAAAACCTGGAAACCCGAATATGTAACATACAGTATGAGCTAGCAAAAACAGTGTTCTGGGTTTCACTCAGCGCAGTTAGCCGGCTAACTCAGTCAGTTAGCCAGCTATGAGGAATAAGCCCCTGACCTGTGCACTAAACTCATAGCCTTTGGTTATTCACAGAATTAATTTAAACCAAACAAACAATCTTTTAAGACGGTTTAAGCGCTTCGCTGGAAAGCAGGGCCGCAGCACAAAGCACACTGACCCTTGGCCTCGCAGTCCTTGAAGGACACTGCCCCCTCGTATTTGGTCATCAGCCCCCCTCCGCAGGGGAAGCACAGCACCCGTCCCGGCTCTGGCTGGAAGGTCCCGAGCGCGCACGGATGGCAGGGCCGGAACCCGTCCGAGGAGAAGTGACCCGGCGGGCACTGACCTGGGTACAAGAGCCAGAGGGGGAGGGGGGTCGCGTCAATCATCCACTCGCCTCCAAAAGATGCCTTCAATCTCCTCATCTCGCTCTGAGATCCACTCATCCACCCGCTGGCCTTGTTTTCTTTTTGTGTTTCGATCATGTGTTTTTGTGCATTTCTTCTTAAATTTCACTTTGTTATAATATTAGTTTTTTATTATTATTATTTATATATATATGTTTTTTCTCTTCTTCTTTTTAATTGTTTTGTACAGTGTATTGTACACATAAAATTTCAATAAACTTAAACTTAACTTAAGCTTGTGGCAATGCCTCACCACGCTAATAAAATGCTCGAAAACGTGTCCCCATTCTATAATGTGAAATGTTATGGTAAAAGTCAGGATGTTAAAAGAGAAATTATGCGGAGGACATAGGCTTGTGTTGCAAGCAAATTGTTTGGCATTCATGTCAGTGTACTTTCACCCTTCTCCCACTAGGTGGCCCCAAACAATTACGTATAAGAACATCTCCAGGCCGTCAAGGGGAAAGGAAGCTAAACCTGTCAAATTTGTTCCGTATGCAATTGTAATTTTAAAGGTAATTGTCCATATGTTAAATGGGTTTCTCACTCACCTCCCGCACATTGACATAACTGCCGACTTTAAATGATCTGAGTGGTAATTACAGGCGTAATAAAGGCTTGCCATAGAATTAGCAGTGTCTGCTGTAATCAGCGAGCTGTGCATGAGGTCTTTCTGATCACAGTGAGCAAAGCCACAATCTAATTATCCATCCCATGAGACAGGGAATCAGCATTCCTCAATGTTCTTCCTTTACTGTGTCTTCCCTGGACCTGTCCTTCAATTACAGCCCCCACACACAAACAGGAAACACACGAGCACACACGAACAAACACACGCCCACACATACATACACATGCGCAGACACACACACATACACACACGCGCACGCAGACACACACACACACACACACACACCCGCACTCCCACACACGCGCACGCAGACACACACACACACACCCGCACTCCCACACACACGCACGCAGACACACACACACACATACACACACGCGCACGCAGACACACACACACACCCGCACTCCCACACACACGCACGCAGACAGACACACACACACCCGCACTCCCACACACGCACACGCAGACACACACACACACACCCGCACTCCCACACACGCGCACGCAGACACACACACACACACACACCCGCACTCCCACACACACGCACGCAGACACACACACACACGCGCACGCAGACACACACACACACCCGCACTCCCACACACACGCACGCAGACACACACACACACACACACACACCCGCACTCCCACACACGCGCACGCAGACACACACACACACACCCGCACTCCCACACACACGCACGCAGACACACACACACACACACACACACCCGCACTCCCACACACACGCACGCAGACACACACACACACACACACACCCGCACTCCCACACACACGCACGCACACACACACACACACGCTCACAAATACATGCACAAAACATGCTTAAACACAAATATGGATGCAAGCATTCAAGAGCACACGCACGCACACACACACGCACACACACACACACACACATATGCGCTTCAACACAAATGTGCGAGGAATCACTCAAGATAAACGGACACATGCACTGTACATACATGTACACACACACACACACACAGACACTACACGAGGGAGTGTGTAAGGAGGTGCATACCCTACCTCCACACTCAGACACGTTCTTGGCACCGGCGATGCCCTGGCCGTCGGTGCTGGGGCACGGCTCACAGGAAAGCTGGCCCGGTGTGTCCTGATAGGTCCCCGAGGGACACTGCACACACTGCTCCTGCTCACCGCTGTAGAAGGTTCCCACGCTGCAGCTGGCTGGGGGAGACAACAGGGGACCAGGACACACTCCCTTAGACCCTATCTACTGTACCATAGATACTAGGTTATACCGGTACAACTGTGACACCGCAGACTCTCAATTAGACCACCCATATAGAGTACTGTACCATAGATACTCGGTTATACCGGTACAACTGTGACACCGCAGACTCCCTATAAAACCTCCCATATAGAATTCTGTACCGTAGATACTTTGTTATACCATCACAGCTATGATACCACAGACACCCTTGTTGGCCTTCTGTACTGTGTTCTATACCAGTACAACTGACAAAACTGTGAAAAAGTAAAAAAAAGACTGATGACTATATAATATATAATATATGACTATATATTATATATATATATATATATATATACATAATAATATAATATATTCCTTTAATTAACTTAATTAGTTTGATTAATGCAATGATTCTATTGAATGTCTTTATTTGATATGTTTGTTTGTGTGTTGTGGGTCTGCCCCACTGTCTGTCTTTTTTTGTTGTTGCTGGGGCTACAACTGAAGTTCCTTAGCAGGAAAATAAAAGTTATTCTATTCTATTCTATATAATATTTTAAATGAAGGTGACCCCCCGTCCTCGGGCGGGGCCTGTACTCACTACACTTGCCCTCGCGCTGAACCTGGCCTGTGCTGCAGGACTCCTGGTTGTCAGGTACCCGGGCGGGTTTCTGGGCGACCTCGTACTCCGTGCCCGAGAACTGGATGTAGAACTGCTGCTTGTTTATGGACTTTCTGAGCGTCCGCATGGCCATCTGTAACCTCTGCTTCATCTTCTCCCTCACACAGTCTACGTTACACGAGTCTGTCATTAACAGGGAGACAGCAGTCTACGTTTCAGGAGTCTATAATTTACAGAGAGAGATACAGTCTATGTTACACGAGTCTATAATTTACACAGAAAGACACACAGTCTACGTTACAGAAGTCTATAATTTACACAGAGACACACAGTCTATGTTACAGGAGTCTGTCATTAACAGGGAGACAGCAGTCTACATTACAGAAGTCTGTCATTAACACAGAGACACACAGTTTACATTACAGGAGTCTGTCATTAACAGGGAGACAGCAGTCTATGTTACAGGAGTCTATAATTTACACAGAGAGGCACAGTCTATGTTACACAAGTCTATAATTTACACAGAAAGACACAGTCTACGTTACAGGAGTCTGTCATTAACACAGAGAGGCACAGTCTACGTTACAAGAGTCGGTCATTAACACAGAGAGACACAGTCTACATTACAGGAGTCTGTCATTAACACAGAGACACACAGTCTATGTTACAGGAGTCTGTCATTAACACAGAGAGGCACAGTCTACGTTACAAGAGTCTGTCATTAACACAGAGAGACACAGTCTACATTACAGGAGTCTGTCATTAACACAGAGACACACAGTCTATGTTACAGGAGTCTGTCATTAACACAGAGAGGCACAGTCTACGTTACAAGAGTCGGTCATTAACACAGAGAGACACAGTCTACATTACAGGAGTCTGTCATTAACACAGAGACACACAGTCTATGTTACAGGAGTCTGTCATTAACACAGAGACACACAGTCTACGTTACAAGAGTCGGTCATTAACACAGAGACACACAGTCTATGTTACAGGAGTCTGTCATTAACACAGAGACACACAGTCTACGTTACAAGAGTCGGTCATTAACACAGAGAGACACAGTCTACATTACAGGAGTCTGTCATTAACACAGAGACACACAGTCTATGTTACAGGAGTCTGTCATTAACACAGAGACACACAGTCTATGTTACAGGAGTCTGTCATTAACACAGAGACACACAGTCTATGTTACAGGAGTCTGTCATTAACACAGAGACACATAGTCCATCAGTGGGTGAGAAGCACAGATTAACTTTGACCTTTGACCTTTACCATGTATGGACTGACCTGAGGCCTCCTCCTCCTTCATCTCCATCTCAAACTCCGCCGTGATGTGGGACACCTCCTTCGAGGGAGACTTCCGACCCCGGCGCCGCTTCTTGGATGAGTCGCACTTGAGGTTTACGAAGGTCACATGACAGTCGTCCGTGCACGGGAACTGCCCACCTTTAAAGTAAATTTAAAAACTTTGCCTTGGAAAAACATCCTTTTTCTGTAGTTTCTGTAACAATTGCATTATTATGCATGAGACATATTTATCTCACGTTAAATTTTCCCTCCTGTTATGGATAACGTCTGGAAAGAAAGCCGTGCACAACCCAAAAACCACAAGAGTGTAGAAATGCATGCCATTAATCGCACATCTCGTGTTCACAGGTGATCAAACAAGGCTTGGTGTAAATATCACTGTACTCAGTTTTGGGCATTGCAAGACTTTCCTTCTAGACATTTCTATGATGCAGCTATGCAGCATTAATCTGATCTAAACTATTTACTAACCACGTGAAAAAAGAAAATCCCAAACGCGCCACAGGCTGGCTGTATACAAGAGGACTAAATAGATGCTCAACAGCCAGGACAAACAGACTGTAAGGAGACTCCTGACACGAACAACTGACCCAATATAAGGAGGGCTGGACCACACAGAGCTCAGAGCAAAAGACATTTATGGAACAGGAGACTGTTCAGTGCGCTCCAGCCCTCCTCGTTTTGGGTTAGTCCCAGTGAAGCTGTCCAGGTGAGGAATCTTCTCGCTGTATATTTACTAACCACCCTTCCAATGCCCAGCTTTGTGACTATGAATGGAAGTGAACTCAGCTTCTTCTACTGTTCGCCGCACCTCCTTGCTCATGACCGTGAGGGCGATGAGTTTGGTGTGAGGCGCGGCCCCCGACTGTGGTTTTTGGAAAGGCTGCTCTGCTCCTGCGAGAAAATCTGTTTCCTCTTCAAGTGAACCGCAGCATGGACTGGCGGGGTAACGTTTAAATTTCAATTAGGTGCGATTGAGCCGGGATAAGAGAACTAGAGCGTTGCGGGCACACGGCGAAAACGGCTGCACAGGCCAGCGTCTCGGCGTCTGGAGCTGTAAAGCGGCTTAATGCTCGACGGTTTGTGTTTCAGCGCTTAAACTTTATGTTGTATTACCCACTAAATCTACACTGTGTATTAAACGTGTACTGTATGTTAAAGCCGCGTTTATTTACCTGGCAGGCTCTGTTTGGGGGCATCTCTGTGCTTCTCCTTGCTGCGAGGTTTTAGGTGACACTTGGCATCTTTGATCTTGAAACGAGCCTTCTGCTTGATGGGCGGAGCTAAGCTGTCTGATTGATGGCACACAGGAGAGACATTACTTTTCAGGTACGTGAGATTACATGAGACACTCTGAGAGCCTCCAGCTGCAGTCCTCCTAGGAGCAACTGAGGTGAACCGCCAGGGCCGTTTTACGGCACCCTGTACCTCAAATTCAAACCCGTCTGGACTAAACGGAAATCACGTTTGCTTAGACAGGTTACTGTACAGTGCTTGGAAAAAAATTATAATTTCATTAAGAAAAAAAAAAAAAAAAGGATAGTACTATTCGCTCACAGCGCAAAGAGAGGCGGGACAGCATGCAAGCATTTAATAAAGATAAATGAAAAAGAGTGAAAATGCGAGAGTGAGAGAGTGACAGGGAAATAGACTGACTTCTAAAGCTTTTGAGAGAGGAAAGGGGAGAGAGAAAGAGAGAGACAGAGGCAGGAAAATGGAGAGAAAGTGAGCTCAGTGTGGCTCTGTTTGCGGGGTGACAGGGCCCCCCTCTCTGATCTCCGCAGGTAGGGGGGACTCGGGTACACAGGGGCTCCTCATACCCCAGCTGGCAGGGGCAAACTGGGCGGGGCCGGGTAGAGCTGGACAAGGCTGGAGCAGGGCCGAGTTGGGCGGAGCCAGGGTAAAGTGGGCGGGGCTGGGTGAGGTGGACAAGGCCGGAGCAGGGCGAGTTGGGTGGGGCCGTCAGGCCTTTCTGACCACACGTGGCAGGACGTCTTTTTAAACGTTTTCCCCTCGCCGAGCGGCTCGCATGAACGCAGTCTATTTATTAGGAGAGGGCACAACATCCCAGTCGATTTTCGCTGACCGAAGAACATCCCGGAGGTCCGTGACCTGATGTGAAAAGTTCAATATGTGGGTTTATTTTCATGCAAAATGATGGCCTGATACAGACAACAGGAATGGATGGAATCTGGATGCTAATCAGAGGTCTGAGGTAAATTGGCCCGGTGCTTTTAGTAATGAAGGAGAGCACATGGCCGCACATTCATTTGTGTGTGCAGCTGCACTAAGAAGCTGACGCCGGTTATCAGATGCAAATTTGGCATGAACAAATCCCACCAGGCACCGATGAGCCAACTGAGAACACAGTAAAGTGACACTACCTCAGAATTAGCTCAAACTGAGAGGCCAATCGATGCGAATCAAAGGAACGCATTAACCGATTGTTTGTCGAAGTTAAAGACAGAGCGCACTGCGCTTTGATTGAACGGACCCCTCAGTAAAAGCAAAGGCTATGGAGCCCTGGTTGGCTTCGGAGGCTGAGAGGAGGTAAGCTGAGGACAGCCAAGAGCGCGGGGAAGGAAAGTATGCTTGGTGAACCCGGCTCATCGCGTGACTGTAAACCGCAGTCTGTGTCCGCCCGGGGCGTTGGGACGTCCCGAACACAGGATCGCCAGCTACTGTACAATGGCCCTCGCACGAGGGAAACCCAACTCTCTGAGAAGACCGTAAAATCATAAAAGAACCCGGGTCCCATAATCATCACCCCGAGACGTGGGGGGAGTCGGGTTCGACGCGGACGTTTGGTTTCTGCGGCTATGGATTAATGGGGTTCCTGGTGTCACTCAGCGGTGAAACGTGTAGCCAAGCCGTTAGCGCCGTTAGCATTCGGCCCTTTGTTCCGCCTCATTGTTTCTGCTGCCCGACCGTCTCATCCGTCCCCAGGCACACAGCGTGCTGAAAGAAATATGGGCCTGGTCATACGCACGCAAAGCACTATGCACCTCCGCATTTTAAGAAATTTAAACGTAGTTTTTTTGGAGGCTGCGATGTGAAACCTGAGCCTGCACGGGAAGGTGGGAACTTTGGCGCGTTCCCGTCGACCTCTTTCCGCTTGTGACCGACAGGAATTATGGGTGTCAAAAGACCATGGGATTAGCGAGGGCCGTAAATCTCTCCTTCTCAGTTCTGTGAGCCGCTGAGCTGTAGAGATGGCTCATCTCAAAGTCGCCGCCCCGTTTCCCAGACGACAGAGAAGCAGTGCACAAAGCAGGATGAGAACGTTCGGTGTGTGGTAAAAAAAAACAAAATGGCCGATACCTGCACAGCTGAGGATAGTGGCAGTGGTGTTCCTCTTCTGGGGGACTTTCCCAGACTGCACTGGGACACCGCAGCTGAGGGTGTAGCTGTTCTCGGAATCTGTAGGACGCACACACACACACACACACACACACACGCACGCGCACAGACAGAAATAAGCATGGCCGGCTGATGCGTGTGAACCCATCGACACAAAGAGACACGCACAGGCGTCCTGTTACACGCGAAACGAGGAATGGCGTGTTTGGCGGGCGGAACACGACCTCGTTCCTCCCGCACGGAGGTGACTGATGTCATTAGACCTGAAACTGTTTGTCTTGATTAAGGACCATGAATCCGGGGGGGGGCTGTCATGGTGACGGAGTGGTGTTTGGCGAGCTGGAGAGCGATCTGACCGGCTTCTCGTCGCCGCAAATCGTCCGATGGCAAACCCCGGTGTTTCTCTTGGCTCGCGACCCCAAGGCTGCGGGGTTGTGGGGGAGTAGAGGGGGGAGATTATATTGCTTTTTCTGTTCCCCGATTATCTGAGAGCCCGACGTAGCCCTGGAGAACGGAGTCTGCCATCTGACACGCAGTCAGAAATGAAGACCACTAAATATCAGAGAGAGCAGGATGATTAAATAAAGCGAAGGACACTTTTCTAAAAGAAACAAAATCGCTGCCAGACCGCCAAGTTACATCTGACGGCGACGTTTTCCAAAAGATATTAAAGCATAAATTTCAAATCATATTTAAGAGCAGCTCATTCTTTCTAAGGCCGTGATCGGGGCCAACGCAAATAAAAGCTGTAGTTTGTTATTAAAATGTTTTGAGATACGTTCAGAATATCTGGGGAGAGAGCGCGGCTGGATCGGCCGTTCTAATCAGCTGTAAGATGCCTTCCAGAATTGAATCATCTAAAACAGATATGTCATAATTATCTCGGTGTACGACGCGCCCGTCCACATGTCCATTATCACAATTAACTCAATCTCTCAAAGTACATCACGGAGCTATTTATGGCTAGTCATATATGAATCATGCATTTTTCACTGATGCTTTAAAATTTCTGCCTTACAGCCAAAAGCTGGACAAATAGCTTGCAGGTGGAAGTGGAAGATCTTGCAGAAAGGTCAGTTTAACTCTCTTTCCCAGAGACACATTTAAGCCCGTGTGCAGAAGGAGGAGAACTGCAATGACACTGTTCGTCCATTAGAGGGCAGACGAGAGTAAAAGGATGTCTGGAGCTCCGTTCGGCACTGGCTGAGGCGAACCGATTGGAGCGAATCGGCGCACGCTCAGGACAGCGCGGGGGGGGAAGTTGCGGGGGAAGCGACCGGGGCGAGGCAAAGGGGGGCCCCACCCCAAACTGACCTGTGGTGAAGAGGGCGTTAGAAGGGCAGGACAGGGAGCACACCTCGGCTCCGCCCATCTTGGTGCAGCTCAGCTGGGCTCTGGGGGCGGGCTTTCCGCTGGGGAGGCACTTCACCACCTCTGAGAGAGAGAGCCGGGGTCACGTTACCATGACAACCACCGACCCCGCCCCAAAGCCTCTGACCCCCACGGCCGAGGGACCGCAGGGCAGGGTCACACACTCAGACACACACATACACACACAAATATGTACACTGAGATACACACATACATACACACACACATATATATATACACACTCAGATACACACATACATACACACACACATATATATATATACACACTCAGATACACACATACATATACACACATATACAGTGCTGCTTCAGAGTCATCCAGGGTCTAAGGTATCAAACAAGGCCCAAACCATCACTCTGTTACCAGATATAGAGTAGATGTGGATGGATCACTGCAAGGGTTATTTCTCCTGACTCATTTTCCTATAGAACTCTATGGGGGAAAACGTCAAGAGAAGAAACCCTTAAAGTGGTCCATCCACATCTACTCCATATCTGGCCGCAGAGTGATGGTTTGGGGCTTGTTTGATACCTTAGACCTTGGATGACTGACAGCCATTTAGCCAGTCATGTGTTCCATACTGTCCCAGTGTAATTTACAGCTGAAGTCAATCTCACCTCCCAATTCCCATAGAGATCCATTCAAATAGTATGGCTTGTAACAGTACCGGAAAATAAGTTATCGAGAGTCTTTTGATGTTGATGGGTCACAGACTTCAGAAAGTAACAGCATGCAAAGAATATGCAACCAAATATTAAATATGATACTTTAAAAATACGTATGATCCAAGGGTTCACATACTTTTGCCAACAAAGCATTTAATGTTGGATAATTTTGCTCAATAAATAAATTATAAAAGAATAATGTTTTTTGTGTTTTTTGTTGAGCTGGGTTCACTTTATCAAGTTTTAGGACTTAGATGAAGATGTGATCACATTTTAGATAGAATTTATGTAGATACACAACAAATTCTAAAGGGTTCACAAACTTTTGAGCAGCACTGTATACGTATATACACTCAAATACACACATACATATACACAACAACAAATATATACACACACGGACACACACACACACACAGAACTCAGTGTATATTGAGGGCAACACAATTTTACTGTGCAGATACAGGGTGTTAGTGCTGGAGGGCGTGGCTGTATGTGTGGGCGTAGTTCTGGGCATTGCTATGTGTGGGTGTAGCTGTGGGCGTGGTTGTAGGTGTGCGTGTGGATGTGACTGAGAGTGTGGCTGTAGGTGTGCGTGTGGATGTGCCTCTGGGCTTGGCTGTAGATGTGGGTGTGGCGGTGGGCGTGGCCGTGGGTGTGCGTGTGCATGTGGCTCTGGGCGTGGCTGTAGGTGTGGATGTGACTGAGGGTGTGGCTGTAGGTGTGTGTGTGGATGTGACTGAGGGTGTGGCTGTCGGTGTGTGTGTGGATGTGCCTCTGGGCTTGGCTGTAGGTGTGGATGTGACTGAGGGTGTGGCTGTAGGTGTGTGTGTGGATGTGCCTCTGGGCTTGGCTGTAGGTGTGGATGTGACTGAGGGCGTGGCTGTAGGTGTGGATGTGACTGAGGGCGTGGCTGTAGGTGTGGTTGTGACTGTGGGCGTGGCCGTGGGTGTGGATGTGAATGTTGTGACGGTGGGCGTGGTCGTGGGTGTGCGTGTGCATGTGGCTCTGGGCGTGGCTGTAGGTGTGGATGTGCCTCTGGGCTTGGCTGTAGGTGTGGATGTGACTGAGGGTGTGGCTGTAGGTGTGTGTGTGGATGTGCCTCTGGGCTTGGCTGTAGGTGTGGCTGTGGGCTTGGCTGTAGGTGTGGGTGTGGCTGTGGGCTTGGCTGTAGGTGTGGGTGTGGCCACAGGCGGTGACAGACAGAGGGAGCAGCGGGGGGCGGGGCTTACCGAGGCAGTCCCTCTTGTTCCAGTGCAGCTTGTGTCCGGGCGGGCACAGGCACTCGTAGCTCCCCAGCGTGTTCACACAGCCGTGCTCACAGCTGCCATTGCTGATGCTGCACTCGTCCACGTCTGTGACACACACACACACAGACCACACCTACATGTCACGCCTAAATGTGATTCTCATTAAAGAAGAAAAATAAGTAAAAAACTTCACACAAAAAAATGGATGCTGGAGCCACTCGGTCAGCATGCGACACTGCACACGCCACGGCTGTCGTATACATCAATGTAGGGACATGACATGGGGTAAGTGACATCACACACGCCCCACAGTGACACGCCCATGCTGCAGTGCGGAGTGTGTGTATCGCTGCAGAGAGACGGGGGTACCCACCCCCACAGTGTGTCTGGCCGTACAGCGTGTAGCCTCTCTCGCACACACACTCATAGCTCCCTGGGTAGTTGATGCACGTGTGGTCGCACGTCCTCTCGAAAGAGCACTCGTCGATATCTGTCCGAAAAAACACACATACATACACACACACGCGCACACAGACACACATACCGGGGGAGTTAGTGAATCACAACTTAAATGGAAAGCTTAAGAAAGAAAAAAAATGAAGAGATTTATTTTTCCTAGTTGTTGGTTCTAAATGGTGTTTAAGTTGCAGGTTGCTCTTGTCTGATAGATGTCTCTGGCTAGGACACTTTCATCAGACTGCCCCACACATAGAGAAGAGCCTGTAATCATGGCAGGGTTGCGCAGAAGAGAGGGGTTATAATTACAGTGAGCGTATAGTGGGAACCAGGGTGGACATGAGGAGGCTTAAAATGGATTGAATTGACTGTGAGTGAGCAAAGAGGACCACAGATAATAATCTACATGGTTCCATTGCACAATACTACCACTCCCTTCAGAGCTGAGGCAGACCCGTGCACACACGCGTGTACGCACACACACTCACACACACACTCTGTTACATTGATTTGCTCATAAACAAGTCGAAAGCTGAGGGTAGATCGTTTTATCTCCCTGACGGCCATCATTCTCTCATGAAACAGAGTGAAAAACAAGGCGAAAGAGAAATGATGTTGTTTCGGCTGAAAGGATGAAATGGATATGAGAGGTTAGGCAACTGAAATGGTCATTAGACAGGATGCAATAACAAGCTCAAATTCAGACAGGCAGGCCGGGCCGGGATTAAAATAAACTGCTTCATTATCCGCAGGGACCCACAGTAAACAGACTCACGAGATAAAAAAAACAAACGGCAAACAGAGGTCGTCTTCTTTAATCCTCCAGAGATTAAACACTATTATTCCGTCTTCCTAATTGAACTGTGGCAGTTCACAGACATTATTTGACATTCTCAGTAGATTGTGATTATATACCTTTTCAATATACGTTTCAACATACTTTTGCTATTTATTGCACAGGCGAGATTGTTCCGTGAACAGCTGTGTCAATAAAGCGTGTATGAATTTATGCACTACAGCCTGCCTTGTCCAATTATAAAACACGACATTCCCATGCTCCTGAGACACTGCACATCATTCCGACGTGTGAGAATGTCACTGCTGTCACATGGAGGAATCGCACCATTTGGTCCCAGAATGCAACGGTAAAATAAATAACTGTTTCTGATTCAGAACTGCATGTCCCACTACCTGTGGAGTCGACGCCTCACTGCCTGATTGATTCCGGAGACTTCTGGACTGTGCGCGTGGATGTGGTGTCTATGTAAAATTTTGGTTAGCACGGTTAACCTGCGCTAGTGATTCAATCACGTTGCATCTTCACTCTCTGGTCGGGGAATGCTGTAAGCACGGCTGCTCATCTTAATTAAGGTGAAAACTTGCATTTCTCTTGTAAGTCATTCTGGAGAAGAGCATGTGCTAAATAACGTAATGTAATGGATTAGGGTGTAATGTAGTGTAATGTAATATAATGTAGTGTAACTGGGTTTTCTTGTAACTTCCTTTCACTGTAACAGGTAGTGTAATGTAATGGAATGTAGTGTAATGTAAAATAATGCAATGTAGTCTAATGTAACGTAACGTGCTGTGATGTAACGTAATGTACTGTGATGTAGCGTACTGTATGATCTCACAGACTGCCCAATCAGGGCAATGGCTGCTGTCTCACACTCCATAGAGGCGATACAATCCTCTGTTGTCTATGACTATTCTGTATCAAGCTTATTCCTCCTGCTGCTGGCTGTGCATTAAACCTTCCTCAGGTCTGGAATGCTGAGGTTATTATCCTCCTTATTGTTTAGATTTATGGACAATTGTCACGCTTTAAAGCAGGACGGAATTCAGTGGCAGTTCCTTGCGAACAAACGCGCCGCTGACAGTTCGGCGGACGTAAATCAATTCCGCCACTTTTCCTCCGCGTCCCTGTAATCCGTGCTGAGCTTGTGCGAGCCCCGGGACGAGTCTGGCTGCGCGGACAGGCGGGGCGCGTGGGATCGGTCTGGCCCCTCTTAAATCGTTCAAGGCCAGGAATCGTCGTCAGAGCCTCACTGATTTACGGCGGCTCCGCACTGTTAAATTTGAGGCTTTTTGTCTCTCTGGAAACCAAGTGCTTTTTAACGAGCCGTGTGCTGCAGCGAACCATGGGACCCGAGTCGGTCCCAGGAGACACTCTGATGGGGTCAGATACTGAGGCACCCTGGCCATTATAGAACACAGGAAAACACTCCAAAATTAGAGAGGAAGGGAGGGGGTGAGAGAGGGAAAGAGAAAGAACAAGAGAGAAAGAGACAGAGAGAGAGCGAGAGAGAGCGAGAGAGAGACAGAGACAGAGCCAGAGAGAGAGAGAAAGAGAACAGTGCTGTCAGACCTGGGCCCTGCCAGTCGTCAGGAGAAAAACAGAGTGATGATATTTCATAAGAAAGCCAGATCTCAGATAAATAAGTTTCACTTCACAAGGCAGAAATTCCCTATACTCTGGGACCTGGGTCTGATGATCAGTGCCTCAGAGAAGTTTGACATGGCAGTACAAATGAGGAGAACGCACTGAGGGCTTTTCACTCCATTAGTAGGATGCTCTACAGTTTAACCCCTCCCAAAAAATAAAATGGCTTAAAATCTTTTAATTCTGCTCATTGACTCTATGGAAGTAAAGTGTGGTGTCCCGTTACAAAAGTGAATTACAACAAACTTTACAGAATCCCCTGCATTTTACAAGTTACGAATAAAAACTCCAAAAGCAACACATACATATTCATACTGGAGGTGTGAACAAACCTGCAGCCAGTCGGAATAGCAGAACGCCATCTTAATCATAAAAGTCATACAAAAGGCTTGGAACAGGCTGAACTATATGGCAAAAAAAAATGTAAATACTCTGAGCAAAATACCCAAGAGAATCCCAAAGGCAGGCCTGGCACAGGGACGCTGTGATTGTTTCCCATTAAAGAGACAGTAATTGGAGGAAATGGGAAGTGAATTTGAACATGCCAGAGCTGTCAGAGCGAATGAGGGAGGCCATCTCTCTGTGAAGGGGGGAGGAAGGCGGGGGGGGGGGGGGGGGACGCCATAGAGGCCTCTGTCTGCAGCACATTTGAGCTCTGTCTAGAGCACATTTATGTAGTGATGGCCTGCTGTAAATCAGCTCTGATCATCCATGAAAATAGCCCTGTCTCTCTGTATCTCTCTCTATATATATCTCCCTATCTCTCTCTCTCTCTCTGTCTCTCTCAAATTCACATTCAAATTCAAAATGCTTTATGGTCATGATATACATTTATCAATATTGCCAAAGCGTACATACACGAGAACATTAATGCAGACTAATCAGACAAATTGCTAATAACAACATCAACAACCACTGTATTATCAGTAAAAACTCTCTCTCCCTTGCCCTCACCCATGTGCCTCTGTAACACACACTGACTCACCCATGTGCCTCTGTAACACACTGACTCACCCATGTGTCTCTGTAACACACACTGACTCACCCATGTGCCTCTGTAACACACACTGACTCACCCATGTGCCTCTGTAACACACACTGACTCACCCATGTGCCTCTGTAACACACACTGACTCACCCATGTGCTTCTGTAACACATACTGACTCACCCATGTTCCTCTGTAACACACACTGACTCACCCATGTGCCTCTGTAACACACACTGACTCACCCATGTGCCTCTGTAACACACACTGACTCACCCATGTGCCTCTGTAACACACACTGACTCACCCATGTGCCTCTGTAACACACACTGACTCACCCATGTGCCTCTGTAACACACACACTGACTCACCCATGTGCCTCTGTAACACACACTGACTCACCCATGTGCCTCTGTAACACACACTGACTCACCCATGTGCCTCTGTAACACACACTGACTCACCCATGTGCTTCTGTAACACACACACTGACTCACCCATGTGCCTCTGTAACACACACTGACTCACCCATGTGCTTCTGTAACACACACTGACTCACCCATGTGCCTCTGTAACACACACTGACTCACCCATGTGCCTCTGTAACACACACTGACTCACCCATGTGCCTCTGTAACACACACTGACTCACCCATGTGCCTCTGTAACACACACTGACTCACCCATGTGCCTCTGTAACACACACACTGACTCACCCATGTGCCTCTGTAACACACACTGACTCACCCATGTGCCTCTGTAACACACACTGACTCACCCATGTGCCTCTGTAACACACACTGACTCACCCATGTGCCTCTGTAACACACACTGACTCACCCATGTGCCTCTGTAACACACACTGACTCACCCATGTGCCTCTGTAACACACACTGACTCACCCATGTGCCTCTGTAACACACACACTGACTCACCCATGTGCCTCTGTAACACACACTGACTCACCCATGTGCCTCTGTAACACACACTGACTCACCCATGTGCCTCTGTAACACACACTGACTCACCCATGTGCTTCTGCAACACACACGGACTCACCCATGTGCCTCTGTAACACACACTGACTCACCCATGTGCCTCTGTAACACACACACTGACTCACCCATGTGCCTCTGTAACACACACTGACTCACCCATGTGCCTCTGTAACACACACACTGACTCACCCATGTGCCTCTGTAACACACACTGACTCACCCATGTGCCTCTGTAACACACACTGACTCACCCATGTGCCTCTGTAACACACACACTGACTCACCCGGAACACGGAGATCATCGATTGTCATATAAGAACAGCCTGATCTCCAGGAGCCAAACGTGACCTTTCCTGACTCTTCCCGCTGGCTTTACAGAAACACTGGCTCTTGGGGCGTCTGCAACTGACGTTACGGCTGCCGAGGGTCACAGGTCACAGGTCATGGGTCGCGGTCGCATCATTCTAACAGGTGCATGTATTTTCCTTTTTTACCAACTTCAAGTGATTCTGTCCAGTGTCTTGACCGTCCAATCAGATTTTCCCCCTGGCAGACCAGCTAAATGGCACAATTATCTCTCAGACTGCAGGCCCACATAACCACAGGCTGCTTATCATGGCCAAAGCACAGACAGCGTGTGGCACTTACAGAACCGATCGCCTTGGACCACACAGCTGTGAAATTAAGCACAGACAGCGTGTGGTACTTACAGAACCGATCGCCTTGGACCACACAGCTGTGAAATTAACTAAAAGCTGTGGTGATGCTGTCCATGCTTCGCTTATGACAGCTATTTTTTAAAAATGCCTAAACGTCCACAGCATTAAAGAACCTGAATGATTATTTCACAAATCACTGACAAGTACTTAAGAGCCACAGATGGGCCTGCTACTAAAATATAATGCTGTATCGCCACAAACCCATAAATATGTACTAAAGGTTTTACTGTTACACGTGAATTTCATTGATCAGGGCATGACTTTACGTGGAATGCCTCTCTCTGGACAAACACCAATAGGTGGACAATAAGAATGACCTTTCCTGCTGCCGTTAGAGCCAGAACAAACCAGGAAGATGAGATACTGTTTCATTTTGCGCACGTCTACATGTCCCGAGGACATCCCTCTCCAGATGGAAAGCACTGGAATATTCATAGCGAAAGGATATGCGAATCGGTGAGAATTACAAAGGGAGGACACGAGAAGAAGCTGGCTTATCTTAAAACAACATCTGCACAGCAGGACCCCTCTATGCTCCGCGTAGTTAAGACTCTCTAACACACTTCCCTGGCAGCGGGCTGTACAGTAGCATTCAGGGATGTCAGTGCTGTCCTCGCTGTGTATTTAAAACCTCTCCTGAGTACGAGGTCAGACTCCTTTCCTCACTGCAAAAACCCCCCAAAAATAAGTCAATCTTAGCAAGCATTTTATTCTTATATTTACATTTATTTTTTGCTAAATAAGACACATATTTGCCAATGGGGTGAGATTATTTCACTTGTCAAGCAGAAAGTAACAATGCTGCTGCCGTTAAACTGAGCACTAAAGAGGAACCCGTCTCACAAGACCCTTTACTACTTTACTCACTTTTCTCTTCCATCCTCTCTCCCTCCCTCCTTCCCTTTCTCTCCCCATCCTTCCCTCCCTCCCTCTATCTATCTGTTCTTCCACACTCTCCTAGTATTCTCCCAGCCTTCTGTGATGCAGTAGGAATCCACCCCTGCCTGAATAGCCGTCAGCCGCACTACCAGGGCAAAGCTAATGAAAGATCCACTGGGGTGAAGCAGTAGCTTTTAATCCGTTCTTTTTTTAAAGCTGTTTTACAACATTCAATTGAGGGGGGGTGGTGGACAGAATAAAAATATACATGGATATATGCAAATATATAAAAATATACATGGTGAACTGCAGTCAAAGAACAGCTGTTTCCCGTGAGCAGAGAGACTGCTAGAGGGGAGAATTCTTTACAAAGAGGTCTGCTCCAAATACTCAGGGTCCAGTTACAGTTATAACAGTGCCTTTATAGAAATGCTTATTCAGTGGCAAGTATAAATCATTTTGTCATTTCAAGACAAATTTTTATCCTTACACTGCAATAACCAAAGAAATAAGTCAATCTCAACAAGTATTTTAGTCTTATATTTAGAATCTTTATATCTTAAAATATAAAGTATATCGTAAAGACGAAAATATTGCCAATGAGGTGTGAGAGTTTGACTCATTTCAAGATTCGCCAATGGGGTAGGAAAATTTTACTCGTCAAGAAAACATCAACTTATTTTCGACCATAAATAAAAATTACACTACGGGACTAAAACACTTGTTAAGACAGATTTTTTTGCAGTGTCATTTTCTTAATTTAGTAATTCCTAATTGTGTCAAAGGATCACTGCAACAATATAGTCTTGTATAAACTTACATAAAGTTAATTCAGGAAACTGCAGAGAAGAGTTGAGCCGGAATGGCTGACAGTGCGGCAGGTTCCACAGACAGCACTGACATGATATAGAACTGTGCATTAGGTGCTCTGAGATGCAGTGCAGTAGTATGTATTCAGTAGTGCGTATTTTCTGTAGACGCTGACACCGCGAGCGTGTAAAACATAGATCACGACACACCCGAGCCCCCGAGAGCAAACCGCTAAAGCGCTGCTGTCCTCATCCTCGCGCTCGCACAGACCTTACTCCGCTGAGTGCGTTCTGTACCGCCAGGGCCGAGGAGACCAGGGTGCGGACCGTTATTACCGCAGGGGAACGGAGGCGGGCGTGGCGTGCGGCGCGCTGTCTTTACCCTCCCACCAGCCGATCCCAGCCGCAGGGTAGCGGCGCGAGGCTAACGGTCAGAGCCCCGCCACCTTTCAAATCCCACAACATACTGCTTTAATGGGATAATTAGCACAACACTGTTATGCACTTGGCAGGCAAAAGCCTCTTGGATTCGAGCCACTGATGGTGATTAATCACCCCCCCCCCCCCCTCCCAAACCCACTACATTCATATTTGGACTCCCTTGTGTTAATACTTCCTGATACATGCTGCACACATGCACTAAAACCAGCACCCGTTGTACAGTACATCAGCACTGATATGTTAACACACTTTAACTAGCGGACATCTAGTCTTAGTCCCGCAGCATATATTGTACATTGATATGTGCATTGCCTTTGCCTTGATGGCTTTGTAAAGCACACTGGATAGTGTGTAATTACTGATCAATATAGAACACGTGCAGCACTGCGTGAACTACTAGTGCCTTTGAAACATGGCCAGGGCACGTCACCCACCCGAACCCGGAATGTTCCACAGCACAGGCGTGGTACCGGACTAAGACCCGTGGATGCGGCTCTCTGGCCGGTATGAGTCCAACAAACAGTACTTTTCTGTGGCGGACGTGTAAGCTGGCGCTTAGGCGGAGAGAACAGAAGAGGCGCTGCTTAGACGTACAGAAGCTGAGCCCAGTCCAGGTTCTCTACCCTCTGGCTAAGGAAGAAGGAGGAACCCTCTGCTTATAATGAGAGAGGAAAAGAGCGTTTCTCACTTCCTTAGCCCTCCCCCAAGAACAGGTATTCAGTATTTATGACCCGTACCATAGAGAGCTGTTCCCACTGTTAACGAGATACGGCTCGTTATTTTACGGGCTGGTGCTGGGGAGAGGGCAGGGAGGGATATTACCGCTGAACCGCGCTGCGAACGGGCGCGCGGCCAGGTTAATTAGCCTGTCTCCCGCGCACGCAGATCCTGCCAACACTCTACGGGGCTGTCTGCCCGAGTGCTGGCTTTCCCTGGAAGAGCTCACCTGCACCGGGAAAAAATAAATAAAAAATTCCCATCGGCAGACAGAACAAATATTTTATGAGAAATGAAGACGTACAGAAGAGAGGTAAATAAAAAGAGAAGATGAGGTGGAAGAGGAGAAGAAGAGCGAGGGATGTTAGGAGGGGGACTGAGAATGACTGTCTTGGCTCGGTACCCATGGCAGCCCTGAAAAAAGCATCAAATTGAAGTCTGGCTTCAAGAGTAGGAAGACAGAACTTTCAATGTTAAGACTTTTGTATTGAATATTAGCTGGATCTGTAGAATCGGTGGCAATGCTTGGCTCACTCGCACCAAGCCATCAATGGATAAGTCACTACTTTACAGAGCGGTGGGCTTCCTCTCCCCTCGCAGAGCGAACGGCGTGCTCCTAGAAGAAGCGCACGCGCGATTAAACGCGACGCGTCCGCCACTCGCCGTGGATTCTCCCAGGGCAGGCCTCCAGGGAAACGAGCCCAGCCCGCGAACGCTGCTCTTTGTAAAGGTCAGACCGCCAGTGGCAGTAAAGTCACAAAGTTAACACAGCCTTACGCTTCCTCGCCGCGCTCTGCCCAACGCGCACTCGAGGAAAACAAAGGGGCTGTTTAGTGTGTTTGGAAGGATGACAAAAGCACTCCGGGGCACTGGCTTTAATAAAGTCATTTGTTCTTTGAACACCGTCTCCTCATCCGCCCTCCTGTTGCGACTTGTAATCTGGACCTGCATTCAACCTCAGTTAATAACCCTGGACTGCATTTTTTGAGAAGTTTACGGCCCTAACAGAGGTAAAACACATGCTTTAAAGGTTTACAATCGCAAGTGTTAAGTTCACGACTCTTGGCCTTATATACAACTCTGGTTCAAGCATGGAGCGAAAGATGAACTTCAGTTTCCAAAACAAAATTTAAAAAAAAAGCTTTTTAACATTGAATCAAAGCGCACATCAGTTGCATTTTGTTTTCGGACGAGTCTCTCGAGTCGACTGTCTTTCCCCCAGAGGGCCGAGAGGCGTGCCCGTGGAGGCGACTGACAGCTGTCACTCACCCTGGCAGCTGCGCTCGTCCGTCAGCAGCTTGTGGCCCTTCTGGCAGCTGCATTCGAAGCTGCCCACCGTGTTCCTGCAGGAGTGATCGCAGCCGCCATTGTTCTCCTGACACTCATCGATATCTGCAGAAAGAGAGACAGAGAGAACGAGAGAGAGGGACAGACAGAGACAGAGAGACAGGAGACAGACAGAGAGAGATGTGACATAAGTCTCTGCTGTGTTGAAATGGTCAGTGGACAGGACAGGACGTTAGAAGTTTCTTGAATGAAGCAAAAAAAAAAAAAAAAAGAAGCCTCCAGAAAAGGTGAGTGCCGTATTTACTCGTCCTCTCTGGCAGGGGCCATAGACAGGTGGACAGGTTGGAGAGGTAGTGGCGGTTGGCATGAATAGACTGCTCCTTTTACTCTCAATGAAACCAGCACCTCAGTGTGGTTAAACCAGCATGGCTGCAAAATGCACCTGCTCCACTTCTGCTGAAATAGGCTTGATTGTGTAAAACCACTAGAAACAGAAAAGTGTTTTATTACCGATTGTTCACGTCTAATGTCCGTATTCAGTATTTCAATGTGTTTTATGCAACTGATTTTATCTGATGCTAAAGGTCTTTATTTATTCACACTGTAGCCCTAATCATTCATTGGTCACAAATCTCATGGTCAGGGCGGCTCCTCCATTAAATCCATGTTAAAATGACCCACATGCTGACTAGCTCAGCCACACCCCTCTGAAATGCACCCCAAGTGCTGCACACCTGGTTTTCTCTTTATAAAACTCATTGTTTTAATCTCTTTCTCTTCCAGTATTTAATTCCCCTGATTACAGTCAGGAGAGTCAGCCACAGAAGGTGAGGTAAAGCTGGGCTGCAGTACAGTGTTGCAATACTTCTAACTCTATCCAGGCCTACCTGGGACTAACGAAGCCCGTTACCAGCGCCGTCTCCACCGTGGGCGGAGCTGTAACCACCAGCGCAGCCGCCTGTCTGCCAGGTGTGGCTATTCATTTACATTCACAGCCACGGTGCGGTCAGCGCCACCCAGACCCACAATGCAAAGCAGGTGCAGAAGCCCGGGAGCCGTGCGTCAGGAGTAATGACCGCACGGGATCCCCAGGACTGCAGGGGGCTGCCAAGCCCCCCGTCTGTCAGCAGCTCTTATTTCACACACAGTTTTACCCTCTCATCCTGGTCTGGACATCCCTCTTCTCTGGGAAGGGGGGTGCGGTCATTTTGGGTCGTGTAATATTCTCGTGTGACGGACAGGGTGAAGGGGGGGGGGCGGGGTTAGGAGGAGGAGAATGCCGTGGCAGATTACATAGGATAAGCCCATTTTGATTGGTGTTGTAAGTGATGAAAACTGCAGGAGATTAGTCAAAGCCTTTGAGCCGGGAGGAAGTCAAGCACAAAACAGAATGGGAAAGCTGCCAGCGGCCGGGCCGAGGGAGCCGACAGGTTTAACAATAAAAAGGCCCATGAGAAACAAAGAGTCTGAGCCGCTCTGTGTACTCGGGCAGGACAAAACCAGGCCCCTTTTCCCAGGCTTCTGACAGTTATTACCACTCTTATCAGAGCCGCAGAGGAGGGGGGCTAAACCGCACGCTAAACCGCACGCTACACCCCACGCTACACCACACGCCCTCAACACATTTAAGTGGATGGAGAATTATATTCCTTCCCCTCTGTAGATTAATTAATTAAATCTGACCCCAAAAAAAAAAAGAATGAAATGGACGAGGCTCTCGTCACTGTGACTGTTGGCCTTTCTTTGGTCATCTGGCTGTTAACTGAACCTCCACTGCTGACTAATCCCTCACTGACACCATGTGCTGTATAGAAATGCTCTTCAATCACAGTTATCACATACTAATCCCCACTTACCTCTTGCTGAAAAGTGGCTGTATTAATTGCTGCTATTTTGTAGTTTACGATATATTTCATAATCGCTGTTTTGTGAAAGCAGGTATTATTAGATAACAATATTCATCTTCACATGGAAGCTATCGCAGGTTAAACTCTGCTGGCTAATCCCTGATGTATTACATTACCTCAGCCTGTCCCCTCATTCCTTGGAATGCTCCCTGTTTATGACCCCACGACCTCCGACCCCCTCATCGGCCCGTGCCATTGGCTGTGAGAGAGCGTCTGTCTGTCACAGAGCTCGAAAGCGGGTCAAGGGCCACCTCCTTAAAACGTATCTGAGCAATTTCTTTAAAGAAAATGTCCTTCTTTTTGAACACAGTGGAAGTGAAATAAGTGAGCCTGTATTGCAGAGGAAGGAGGACTTAATTCTGTGCCCGCACAAAAAATTCTTAATTACCGGCAAGAAAAATGGACCTTACGAAATAGGAAAGAAACCTGTTTTAGCCATCCAAATATATAAACCCAAAATATCAACTCCTCTCTTACCATCCCAATTTACCCAATTTCACAAATCTGTCCTGCCTGTCCTCCTGTTTCCACCCCTCCCTCCCTCCCTCCATCTACCCAACAAACTCACACAAAAAAATGTATGACTGTCAGTCAAACACCCACAAACACTGGCAGTCCCTCACTGGCATTCTCTCCTTAATTACCTCCTTGGAAAAACATGCAGATAATAGCATGGTGTTAGACTGGCCATAATGAATCATTTCAGCTAAAATAAATAGCATGCACTTAAACATCTTGAAATAATAAAATATATAGAGGAGAAATAGAGAGAGAGAGAGAAACATGATAGATAGATAGATAGATAGATAGAGACAAAGAGTAAACTCATGGAGCCTAACTAAGCACAAAGATAGACGCAAAGATGTTTTACAGGGCTGATATCAAGCTATTTTGGTGCGGAGAACATAGGATTATCAAGGACAGTAAAGAAGCCACCTAGCGGTGTAACTACACAATGCTAACTGCCTTTGCAACTGTAGTCTCACAGTGGAAATTAATTAGTCCAGTACAATGCTCATTCAGTGACACTGAAATAGTCCAGTACAGAGCTCATTCAATGACACTGAAATAGTCCAGTACAGTGCTCATTCAGTGACACTGAAATAGTCCATTACAGTGCTCATTCAGTAACACTGAAATAGTCCAGTACAGTGCTCATTCAGTGACACGGAAATAGTCCAGTAGTGCTCATTCAGTGACATTGAAATAGTCCAGTAGTGCTCATTCAGTGACACTGAAATAGTCCAGTACAGTGCTCATTCAGTGACACTGAAATAGTCCAGTACAGTGCTCATTCAGTGACATTGAAATAGTCCAGTACAGTGCTCATTCAGTGACACTGAAATAGTCCAGTACAGTGCTCATTCAGTGACACTGAAATAGTCCAGTACAGTGCTCATTCAGTGACACTGAAATAGTCCAGTACAGTGCTCATTCAGTGACACTGAAATAGCCCAGTACAGTGCTCATTCAATGACACTGAAATAGTCCAGCACAGTGCTCATTCAGTGACATTGAAATAGTCCAGTACAGAGCTCATTCAATGACACTGAAATAGCCCAGTACAGTGCTCATTCAATGGCACTGAAATAGTCCAGTACAGTGCTCATTCAGTGACACTGAAATAGTCCAGCACAGTGCTCATTCAGTGACATTGAAATAGTCCAGTACAGTGCTCATTCAATGACACTGAAATAGCCCAGTACAGTGCTCATTCAATGACACTGAAATAGTCCAGTACAGAGCTCATTCAATGACACTGAAATAGCCCAGTACAGAGCTCATTCAGTGACACTGAAATAGTCCAGTGTAGTGCTCATTCAGTGACACTGAAATAGTCCAGTACAGTGCTCATTCAGTGACACTGAAATAGTCCAGTGTAGTGCTCATTCAGTGACACTGAAATAGTCCAGTACAGTGCTCATTCAGTGACACTGAAATAGTCCAGTACAGAGCTCATTCAGTGACACTGAAATAGTCCAGTGTAGTGCTCATTCAGTGACACTGAAATAGTCCAGTGTAGTGCTCATTCAGTGACACTGAAATAGTCCAGTGTAGTGCTCATTCAGTGACACTGAAATAGTCCAGTGTAGTGCTCATTCAGTGACACTGAAATAGTCCAGTGTAGTGCTCATTCAGTGACACTGAAATAGTCCAGTGTAGTGCTCATTCAGTGACACTGAAATAGTCCAGTGTAGTGCTCATTCAGTGACACTGAAATAGTCCAGTGTAGTGCTCATTCAGTGACACTGAAATAGTCCAGTGTAGTGCTCATTCAGTGACACTGAAATAGTCCAGTACAGTGCTCATTCAGTGACACTGAAATAGTCCAGTGTAGTGCTCATTCAGTGACACTGAAATAGTCCAGTGTAGTGCTCATTCAGTGACACTGAAATAGTCCAGTACAGTGCTCATTCAGTGACACTGAAATAGTCCAGTGTAGTGCTCATTCAGTGACACTGAAATAGTCCAGTGTAGTGCTCATTCAGTGACACTGAAATAGTCCAGTACAGTGCTCATTCAGTGACATTGAAATAGTCCAGTACAGTGCTCATTCAGTGACACTGAAATAGTCCAGTGTAGTGCTCATTCAGTGACACTGAAATAGTCCAGTACAGAGCTCATTCAGTGACACTGAAATAGTCCAGTGTAGTGCTCATTCAGTGACACTGAAATAGTCCAGTACAGAGCTCATTCAGTGACACTGAAATAGCCCAGTACAGAGCTCATTCAGTGTAGAGCTCATTCAGTGACACTGAAATAGTCCAGTACAGAGCTCATTCAGTGTAGAGCTCATTCAGTGACACTGAAATAGTCCAGTACAGTGCTCATTCAGTGACACTGAAATAGTCCAGTGTAGTGCTCATTCAGTGACACTGAAATAGTCCAGTACAGAGCTCATTCAGTGACACTGAAATAGTCCAGTACAGAGCTCATTCAGTGTAGAGCTCATTCAGTGACACTGAAATAGTCCAGTACAGAGCTCATTCAGTGACACTGAAATAGTCCAGTACAGAGCTCATTCAGTGACACTGAAATAGTCCAGTACAGAGCTCATTCAGTGACACTGAAATAGTCCAGTACAGAGCTCATTCAATGACACTGAAATAGCCCAGTGTAGTGCTCATTCAGTGACACTGAAATAGTCCAGTACAGTGCTCAATGCTCATCCTCACACATTGCTACACACTGCACTGCTGCATATTGTGAGCTTTACTGCCGATGCATCTGAAGCGCCAGGAGCCTGGTGATCATTCTCCTCTCCCTCAGACTGGCAGCCAGACAGAGGCACTCTTTAAACGAGCCAGCTCTAATTACAACTCTACACACATATGCCACAACAGAGCTCAGCTCGTCTACGTGAAGAAGAGAGACTTAATGAATCATGACAGGCCCCATCTCGTCTTTGTAGCTGGAGGTGAGATGCAAAACAAAAAAACAAACAACAAAGGCTGAACTCACACAACCAACCTGCACTAAAGAATAAAGAAGAGAATGGCAGAATTTTATTATCATGATTTCTTTTTTTAATTAGGCAGCAAAGGAAAGCATTTACTCCTTATTTTTATTGTTTACCTGCAAAAGGCAGAGCTTTATGATTGTTACTGTTTATTTACCTGCAAAAGGCAGAGCTTTATGATTGTTACTGTTTATTTGGCAGATTCCCCGATACTGAATAATTTAGGACATCCTGCAGAACAAATTCCTTGTTTTTATATTTCCCTTATTTTCTGCCAATTTGGAATGACCAAATTTGATAACGAGCATTAGCGCTGCTACGGAACAGAGTCAAGCTGCCAAAGACTGTGACTATACCCTATCCAGAGCAGTGACTGTGACTGCCCTATTTGCCCAGAGCAGTGACTGTGACTGCCCTATTGTCCAGAACGGCGACTGTAACTTGTCTATTGTCCAGAGTGGTGACTGTGACTGCCCCATTGTCCAGAGTGGTGACTGTAACTGCCGTCTTGTCCAGACTGGTGACAGTGACTGCCCCATTGTCCAGAGTGGTGACAGTGACTGCCCCATTGTCCAGAGCAGTGACTGCCCTATTTGCCCAGAGCAGTGACTGTGACTGCCCTATTGTCCAGAACGGCGACTGTAACTTGTCTAATGTCCAGAGTGGTGACTGTGACTGCCCCATTGTCCAGAGCGGTGACTGTGACTGCCATATTGTCCAGACTGGTGACAGTGTCCCACTGTCCAGAGTGACTGGTGACTGCCCCCTGTGTGGAGTGGTGTGCTGACTGACCCCCCCCCCCGGTGACTGTGATGACTGACTGATATTTGTCCAGGGGGGAGGGGGGTGCAGCGACTGATCCATTCCAATCACACCTTACACACAAACTGATCACCAACTGGAGCGAATGCCTCGCCTAGCTCAGCTCATAGCCAGCCATTTCCAAGCAAATCACAATCAATGGAACCTGCCCATCTTTTACACTAAAAGATTATACTATCCCCTACCATGTTTGCCCCAATACTCTACTTAGCCAAACAGGTGGAACGAAGCACAAAAGATAAATACAGAGATGTTTTAGGGAACGTCTAACAGCCGTCTCAGCCACAGGAAGCCAGCGCGAAACACAAGACACTGACCAGAAAAAGCTCTGATCATTTCACATGAAACGGAGAGGCCAACATGTTCCGTATTGTTCTCTGCACTGAACTTCAAAGCGCCCGAAGCCACACCTCAAGGGGCGGAGCTGACCAAAGACAGGTCGTGGGAAGGCGTCAAATTCATATTCACTATTGGCTTTAGTGCTGACCTACAGTTCAACATGACCAATGTCCCATTTCCTCTGAGTACAGACAGACAGACTGACTGACAGACAATAGTGCTGTTCTCAGAAGCATTGTTCAATCAATCAAAAAATAAATAAATAAAAACTAAAGATTACGTTGAGATAATCTTGTCTCGTTACTGGTCATTCCATTTAGTTGTCTGGAGTTAAAGTTATTATTTTTTAAAGTATTATTTTTTTCAAAGGTAATATACTTGTGGAAACCAGAAAAAAATAAAGTCAAACGGAGAGCAGCACAGTTTTCATTAAAAAAATAAACTTTATCGCTCTCTGTAACGGGCAGCAAGCGCTAATCTCTCAGAAATGGCAAAGTAAAAACTTATTTTTTTCCAAAATTCCACTTTCCAAATTTTATTGGGTTTTTCACAAAAGTATATTATTTTTAATAACAGTGGCTAATCTAAGATAAGAAAGACTTTTCATTTTTAAAACAATAAAACAAACAGTCAGACAAATGATGAATGCGTGGTGCGTCAAGTGAGGTGAGCGCTGTTGAATGTTCTTGTCAAGCACTATTACACAACTTAATAAATATTATCATGCTGGGCCTTCAATGTTCTTTTCAACTTACTATTACAACAAAAAGAGAGGAATTTAGGACTATTTTATGAGGTTTGGCTGTTGTGAAACTTTCACTGCAGCTCGTATTTATCTTTTCAGGGAACAGACTGTTGCTTCCATGCAAAGCTATCCATTAGACACAGAAGAGAAAGACATCACCAAGGTGATTCCAACCACAGATGTCTTGCATACTCTCCTCCTCATCTCATTGGTGGATTCCACGAATGCAAGACTCTTTATTGGACCGTGGCCACTCGTGTATTAAATTATCTGTCCTGGCTGGGGGGGGTGGCTGAAGTGCATTGTATTCTTATGTACTCTGTGTTATTCTGGGGTTTTAAGGTGGATTTCAGGGCGTAACAGACCCCTGCTGGCAGTGCCCCACAGGGTGGCAAAACCGTTTGTGGCTGCAGCTGGACCCAGGAAGGCGTGTTTTGGTCAGCGGGTTCTGCGACGTCATGACTGCACAGCCAAGCAGCTGGACTGCAGAGTGAAAAGAACGTGTGACAGATGGGGAAATGCTAGGGTTGCTACAGAGGAGGAGGTGGTAGGGTTGCTACAGAGGAGGAGGTGGTAGGGTTGCTACAGAGGAGGAGGTGGTAGGGTTGCTACAGAGAAGGAGGTGGTAGGGTTGCTACAGAGGAGGAGGTGGTAGGGTTGCTACAGAAGAGGAGATGCTAGGGTTGCTACAGAGGAGGAGGTGGTAGGGTTGCTACAGAGGAGGAGGTGGTAGGGTTGCTACAGAGAAGGAGGTGGTAGGGTTGCTACAGAGGAGGAGGTGGTAGGGTTGCTACAGATGGGGAGATGCTAGGGTTGCTACAGAGGAGGAGGTGGTAGGGTTGCTACAGAGGAGGAGGTGGTAGAGTTGCTACAGATTGGGAGGTGGTAGGGTTGCTACAGAAGAGGAGGTGGTAGAGTTGCTACAGAGGAGGAGGTGGTAGGGTTGCTACAGAGGAGGAGGTGGTAGGGTTGCTACAGAGTGGGAGGTGGTAGGGTTGCTACAGAAGAGGAGGTGCTAGGGTAGCTACAGAAGAGGAGGTTGTATGGTTGCTACAGAAGATGAGGTGCTAGGGTTGCTACAGAAGAGGAGGTGGTAGAGTTGCTACAGAGGAGGAGGTGGTAGGGTTGCTACAGAAGAGGAGGTGGTAGAGTTGCTACAGAGGAGGAGGAGGTAGGGTTGCTACAGAGGAGGAGGTGGTAGGGTTGCTACAGATTGGGAGGTGGTAGGGTTGCTACAGAAGAGGAGGTTGTATGGTTGCTACAGAAGAGGAGGTGCTAGGGTTGCTACAGAAGAGGAGGTGCTAGGGTTGCTACAGAAGAGGAGGTTGTATGGTTGCTACAGAGGAGGAGGTGGTAGGGTTGCTACAGAAAAGGAGGTTGTAGGGTTGCTACAGAAAAGGAGGTTGTAGGGTTGCTACAGAAGAGGAGGTGGTAGGGTTGCTACAGATGAGGAGGTGCTAGGGTTTGCTACAGAGGAGGAGGTGGTAGAGTTGCTACAGAGGAGGAGGTGGTAGGGTTGCTACAGAGGAGGAGGTGGTAGAGTTGCTACAGAGGAGGAGGTGGTAGGGTTGCTACAGATGGGGAGGTTCTAGACTGTGTCCTGAGCACAGAGAGGGTGCCTTTGCTAGTCCCTGGGAGGGCAGGGGGTTATTGGGGGCTTGGGCTGATGGGAACCTGCCCCGGGTGCCCAATTGTGTGACGCACTGCATCGCCCCCCGACACACTGCGCCCGGGCATAACTCATCTCCAGCCCACGCCGCTGCAGATGTTCCTGCTAATCACACATCTGGAAACATTTCAGAATGCTGCCCCCCCCTCTCTCTCTCTACATGCAAACCCTGCAATAAAACAACCCCTCCATTAAGGCGTCTGTCATCGGGAGCGGAGGTGCGTCTCGCCTTGCGGCCGCGAGATGAGAGGGTGTTTATCGGGACCGTTTGGATTTAAACATTTCCTAAAGAGCTTTGTACTGCGGCGATAACACATCCGCCAGGGCGAGTGATGTTCCCGCCAAACGCACCGCGACGGGCAGGAGCTTATCAAGCGCCATCTTGCCACAGAGCATTTCCCTCTCTGCTGCGCCAGCATGTATCGTAACCATTTTACAGCCAGTTATTTCTCACTTATCCTCCCTGTTATTATCAAATATAATGTATTAAAAGCAGGGTCTTCCGTCAACGGCTCTATCTCAGTTTACAAGGCCATGTATTACAACAGCTATGATGCGTAACGGCCAAAAAGGGGATGATTCTTTGGTCTGTGCAACCATTCAACTCATCCTTATCGTACTACATTCCACATAGCTAATGTAACCATGAAAATTAATGCCATCTGAAGAATATTCCAGAATCCCGCAGTGATCGTGTTCCCAAATGCCCTCAAAATATTCCCATAAGAACACAGAGGTAATGGGCAGGCGATCCGTACAACCGAGGCACTGAAATAGGGTTCTTGAGGTCAAAGGTCACTTTCTGAACTCTGACCCCCACGGCTCTGCCACCCCTCGGCACTTGTAATGCTGATACCACAGAGGCAGAGTGGCCCCCCCTCCCTACCCAACAAGTCACTGTCCGAGCGACTTGTTTGCACTGTTGTCATAGTGACAAGGCCCTGGTCACAAGCCCCAGACCCATTCCTCCATCACATTAGAAGGCTCCAAAGAGAAAAGGTGGGTGCTACACATTGGTGGTGGTTGAGGCGAGTTTCCCCCTCATCATTGTAAAGTGCTTTGAGTGTCGAGAAAGGCGCCATATAAATAGCCCGGCATTATTATTAAAAGATAAAAACAGGCTTCCTGCCAGTATTAGAAGACTGAGACAATTCAGAAATTGAAAAAAAAATAATTGTATATATATTTGTGTACACACCCATACAGACACGCACATGCACACACGCCAGCATGTGGGTATCCTGAGACTACATAGTGACCCTCTCCATGGCCATTGAGGTGTGCTTAGTATAAGGATATCGCTATAGAATCGGCTCTGAGCCATGAGCAGTTACAGCTGAACTAAATCAGGCAACATTAATAGCATTGTTGAGGAGAAGCAGAGGTTTGGATGATACAGGCTTTGAGTGTGTCTCGTGTTTTATGGGCAGCATGGGAGGGAAAGGGCTGTTTCTGCGGGCGGGCGAGACGCATAGTAAGTCAGCAGTAACTCAAACAGCATGAGCAAACAGACTGACTGCTGTAGAGCCTTGTGAAGATGCGCTGACTTCGGATGACAAATGCTACATACTGTCCAAAGTTCAGGGACGTATTAAATGACTGATTGATCATCACAGAGACTATACTATTATAATGAGCCTGTCAATTCACATAATGCAACGATCGGGGAACTCACAGGCCTGACAGACATTGTGTGTGTGTGCGCATGCTTGCGTGTGTGTGTGTGCCTGCGTGCGTGTTTGTGTGCATTTCTGGGTCAAGTGGAGAGACAGGTAAGTTTTTCCCTCTATTTTCACTGTAGTGATAAATGGGTTGTCACGTCCCAGGAGGGACTTGTGTCTCACGCAATTTATGAAGCCCCTGAGGTGAGGGGAGAGCCAAATTACCTGGGCGGGACAGTGCCTGACCGAATGACACAGGCTGTCCCTCCATCCGTCTTCTCCACTCAACGACCCCCCCACCCCCACCCCACCACCCACCGGAAAAAGAGCAGAGAAACACGTATTTTTCTTTTTCAAGCATAAATGCAGTCTTGCCCAGACACAAGTCAAACTCAGACGGAACGCAGGTGTCTGAATGACCTTGACGTTGGATCGAGACGAGATCGACGGACAAAAAAGAAAGGCGATGTTTTTCCAGTTCTCCTCGCCGATCAGAACCAGGATACCGACCCCAACGCTCGCGGCGTAAAAGGACCCCGGGGTTTGTATTCATAAAGCACCGCTGTGTAGGGACGGGGCTCTAAATGCTCCTTCTGAGAGCGACACACATTCGGTTCTATTCACAAACACTGCACCCTTGACAGCCCTCCAAACTGAGAAGGTATTTAAGACTCTGTTCCTAAAAGGCGCTGAAAGATTTTGTCGTTTTTGTGACAGGAAGACAATGGAAGTGGATTTCATAACAAGATTCTGGTGTTGGGGGAGGCCGTAGCGAAAGGGGGTGGCAGACTTAAAAAAAATAATAAAACGCAGGCCATAGATGACCCAGTACATCACTGCATATATCATTCATTCAAATACGCCAATTTACGCAGCGGCTCATTTCACTGTACTGTAGTACAGCATGGTTCAAAGTGACAAGATACTTTTCACAAACTGTAACGTACGGCTAGTGATACAGGGGTGAGCAGTGTCCCTATAGTAAACTGTTCATCCCTGTGCTACTTATAATTCTTGCGCAGTTCTTGCAGCTTTGTGTGTTAAAATCAGAAGTTGCTCAATATGTCTCAAGCCCTCCTTTGCTGTATAGTTGCACACTGTTATAAGCAACAAGGGTTTCACTATTCACTCGTGTATTTTACTGCATCGGAGCGCATATTGACTGGAGGGGTTTTTCAAACCTTTTGTGCTGTCTGGAAGCGCTGATGCCCTCTATAACACAATGAAACGGGTGAGCGGAAGGAGTCTTATTATGCAAGGAGTACACAGTGTCAGAGGACGGCATCATTGCTTGTGATGTCAACTGTAAGATATTTCTGCATAAACTGGGAGGATATGCACGTAATAATACGGCGTATTTATTCAGTATAGAATTCCTTTTGGATTTCTTAGTATCAGAAATGATTGCTAGTGTAAATTATATTATTGTTTGGTGACGGATTGTAGAAATGTATTAAGCCTCCAGTCTTTAAGCAGCTACGGGCGGTTATAGAGCCGCCAGTCTACAAGCGCCAGTACCAGAGGAGCGCGGCGAGGTGGCGTTCTCTTCGCATGAGAAGTGAGCGAGGCCGGGCTGGTGGGCCTCACTGTTCAAACAGCCCAAAGTTTGCCGATGTGTCTCGCTGCAGAGCCGAGAAACGCTCGTCTCAAGCATTTACGCACATACACGCAACATTCTCTGCCCACATGAAAAGCTCCACAGCTCTCCCAGATCCAGGAAGAGGCGGACGGTCACATGACTCCGTTGCGTCACCACGGCGACAGAGTCGACCCCGGCTTCACGTGTTTGCGCGCGCGTCTTTGATGCACGTGGAGCTGACCTACCCTCCACTCCATCTGATTTAAAAAATAAATAAATAAATAAAGAGGGGGAGGGTTTAGAACCCCATCCGCCAACCAATCAAATAGATTGTCTTCCTGCTACTTCTGCTATGTTCACCTAGCATACAGTAAAAGACCAGAAGGAAATCTGGGTCACGGCCCTTTGTCATTGGACAGAGCCGGAATGGCGGACCTTTTGCTCATTTACGGGCAAGATATTTCCACGACTTCAGACCATTCAAAACCATTACAAAGTAACATTTCCTTTATTTGTCATTGGGGACAATGTCAAACGAAGACTGTATAAATTGTGACTATGTATGTAAGAGGCTCGCTCTCGTTTCTCTTTGAGTGGTACGTACAGTGCAGTCGTTTCCTTCAGGGCTACACTCTGCAATCTGTTCAGTGCTTGACATTAACAAGGCTGCCTTCAAGCACATACCACTGCATATAAATTGTTTTATTTTCCACTGAGTGACCCGGAGGTCAAATTGTTGAGTGCGGTATTTATTTAGAGAAACCTCTGCTATTTTGTGTACAGATCATTTATCTGGAGTTTGACTTTGAGAATCAAGGGAATGGGGGGGGGGGGGTGTTATTGGTGCCACTGAAGAAATTCGGAAGTAGATTGCCAGGAAAACAACGTAAAGCGAAAAACAAAAACAAATCGTCGGAGCATTCCACGGTGGGAGAGTTGGTTTTGGCTCCAGATCACTCGTGTGCCATGCCCATGACCTTCAGGTGTCACTATGAACAGGAACCCACTGGGATGAAGACGCTTTTTTCATGTGAATCAATAACGTGTATAAAGTTTTGCACGATTCGCACAATCCGCACATGCACTGTGCCAAGGAATCTACCAAATCCAAAAATCAACCAGAATTCTCAAAAAACACTTTGATGCATCAAGAGTGCACACACACCTGTATACACACACACTCACACAAACAAACATAACCTCTGACCTTTGCAAGTTTTCCCATCAGGCTGCAGGGTAAAGCCCACAGGACAGCTACAGCGCACCCCGGTGGCCGTGTCCTTACAAGTCCTGTCACACCCGCCATTGTTCACCGCACAGGTTTCTGGGTAAACAGAGAAGGAAGGAGGGGGAGAAGAGTGAAGAAAATGAACACACGTTATATGAATTATGAATCATAAAACCTCTGCATACATTTAAAACATACACGTCTGTATTCCCGTTCCTACTGCCTACTGCATTAACTCTTACAATCTGAATTTTGATTGACAGTTTCAGTTCTCTGATAATCCCACTGGCGACCAATAAAAATAAGTACAGGTTCTTGGTCAGGTCTCATGTAAAAAAAATTTTTTTTTAAAAACAGTAGAAAAGCAGCCTTGCGTGCAGCAATGAGTTAACCAACAGAAGTGTACGGTTCTGTAGTGAGGTGAGCCGTGGACATCTCAGTGAAAATGACATGACATACATTCATTCAAGGAGGAAAATATGATGAGCAAACAAATAACATGAAAAAATAGTTCCTGTAATGTGGCTTTGGAGTCACCCAACAGCCATACATGTGTATTTACATACTGCAGGTCATCCAAAGAATACATCACCCAGCACCCATCAGAGTGGTTATGCCATGATTTACCCATAATGCAACAACAACAACAAGCGACTCTTGACTTGCTAGCAGTGACTCACTCAGCATATTGTTTTCTGTTGCTGTTTTTACAGTATTTAAGTGGAAATTAGTTTGTTTACATCTGTCATCATTTACGTAGTAAATGCGTGCAGTAGTTGAGGCAATCTTTATCATTATGTAAACAAACTAATGTATGCATTAACAGCCCTAATTTAGCACCACAATGGATGCAACAGAAGCATGACTACAACGCAGTGTACAGTCCTTCAGACACTACAACCCCACAACAGTCCCATGCTAAATTTAAAGATTTCCGTTTTGTGCTGGATTCCCAAAAGCTAACACATTTTCTCCATGTCTCACATACAAACCCTGCATCATTGCCCATTATGCCCAAACCACCTGTTTTACCCCCATGTGACCAGCAAAGTTTGAACGTCTTCCCCCTCGTGAAGGCTGATCTGATTGGATGGAAGCCTCCATAATTAGCCACCATTGAAGATCTGTCACACTTGTGGCTCAATTGTGAAAAGGGAAAACAAAAATAAGAGTAAGTTCCTTTCTCTTAGCTTCTAGCATCAGAAACTGAAAGGGAGATGAACGAACTGGAGTTAAAAGGACATGACTTCAGTGAAATAGGAGGACAGAGATAAGTGTGTGTTCTGTACTGCGTATGCATGCACTTATGTGGGGGGGGGGGGGGTTGTGTACAGAAAATAAATGAGCCCAAATAAAATTGGCGTATTCCTTGTTTTAAATTGCCCCGGTCTTACAGGATATTGCTGTTCAAAAAGGGCCGAGGCATCATCCATCAGACTGAGAGGCCTCCCCTGTTTCCCATCCGCCGCATCTGCCTTTTGGCCCAGATCACAATCTCTTCTCATGGAAGGCCTCACAGCAGACTGTCCACTGTCAGCATCAGCGTTAGCGTACATTACGCTCTGTTTACAGCCCTCTATCAGACGTTAGCGCGGAGATCTCCAGCTCCAGCCCTCAGCGGCTGCAGTCTCTTGCTGGCTTGTGTGATTTCCTTTCAATCAAGCAGACAATTTGGGACTTGGAAACAAGGTGTGCAGAGTCTTTAGCCAAATGCTGACTTAAATTACGTGCTTAAGTGCAGAAACACATCAAAAACCAGCAGGCCCTTCTGGATTTGAGTTTGAGATCCCAGCATTAGATCTGAGATCCCAGCATTAGATTTCAGTTTGAGATCCCTGAAAAAGATCTGAGTTTGAGATCTCTGCATTAGATTTGAGTTTGAGATCCCTGAATTAGAATATGGTTTGAGATCCATGCATTTGATTTGAGTTTGAGATCTCTGCATTAGATTTGAGTTTGAGATCCCTGCATTAGATCTGAATCTGAGATATCTGCATTAGATCAAAGTTTGAGAACCCTGCATTAGATCAGAGTTTGAGATCCCTGCATTAATTTGAATTTGAGATTCCTGCGTGAGAGGATTCATTGAGATATCTGCCATTCCGTGACCTCCACTGCCAAAATGATTTTCTTTTCTATTGGGCTGTATGTGCAAACAAAAGTGGCAAGGCCCTTTTCCCTGCAAACTACCTACAGAAATCTGGATCACCACAGTTAGCACACTTTCAGACCAGGGGGCGAATCCGCTTCTGGAGCCGGATGAAGAATAAGTGGGCTGAAGCACGGCACACAAAATATGTTGCATGAAAAAGAGCCAGCATGGCCAAATGTGGAGGCAGGGTACTTTTTTATGAGAAAAATGGTAACTGTTTGTCAAGAAGGTGACCTGCGTCAATCCCAAACATGTGGCATCAGCACTGCGAGCTCTGAGTGTACCTCCATCAGTTTAGCCTTCACACATCAACATGGGAAAGATAAGAGAACACACAAATCAAATGAGGGAAAAGTGTGTTGAGCTTCATAAGTCAGGGAATGGCTATAAAAAAAATAGCTACTCACCTGAAAATACCCATATCTACCATTAGGGCAATACTTAAAAAGTTCAAAGCAACTGGAACTGTTACAAACTTGCTTGGAAGAGGACCCAAGTTTATTTTGCCCCCAACGCTAATGGAACTTTGACTGGAACCATGTTCTATGGTCAGATGAATGAAAATTTAGCTTTTCGGCAACCAACACTCAAGGTGGGTTTGGCGTAAAAAGAAGGATGGCTATACCGAAAATAACCTGATCCCCACTGTTAAGTATGGTGGAGGTTCCGTGATTTTGTGTGGCTGTTTTTCCTTCAAAGGCCCTGGGAACCTTGTTAGGGTACATGGCATCATGACATTTTAAATCTGAATCTGGCTGCCTCTGCCAGGAAACTAAAACTGGGTCATCGTTGAATCTTCCAGCAGGACAATGATCCAAAACATACATACAAAACAACACAAAAATGATTAACTGAACACAAATTCAAGCTTCTGCCATGGCCATCTCAGTCCCCTGACCTAAACCCGATTGAAAACCTGTGGGCTGAGCTGAAGAGGAGAGTGCACAAGAGAGGACCTAGGACTCTGGATGATCTGGAGAGATTCTGTAAAGAGGAATGGTCTCAGATTCCTTGCTCTGTATTCTCCAACCTTATTAGCTGTTAAGGGAGAAGACTCGTGGTTTTGTTAAAAATAATAATTTCTTGGGGGACCGCGGTGGTACAACGCAGTTGTACTCCGAGGATCGGGGTTCGCGCCCCAGTCCTGCCAGATCCGAGCGTGGCCGGTGCCCTGTGGAAGCGGCAATTGGCAGCTGCGTCCGGGTGGGGGGAGGGGCTCGGAGAGAATCGCTGCGCACAAAATGGCCCTGGACAAGTTGGAATCACGGTCAGGAGCTCGAGGAGTCGCGCCCTGTAGAGGACGTGGCGCCCTCTTTCCTACTACCGGCTGACAGGGTTGTATAGCGGTGGTTCCCAAGCGGTTGCTACATGGGGGGAATTGAATTAGAATAGGGGTTCAATTGGCTACTAAATTGGGAGAAAAAGGGGAAAAAATCAGAAACAAATTTTAAAAAATTAAAAATTAAAAATTTAAAAAATTATTATTATTATTTCTTGATGAGGGATTTTTTTTCTTAGAATAAATTGACTTCAATTAAAGCTGGGATTTTTCTCATTTTTTCAGTGTGAGATTAAGTTAATTCACCAAACGGTAATTTTTTTTATAACCCTTTTTACTCATCTTTACTAGGGGTGCCAATAATAGTAGAGGGCACTGTATATATATTCTCTGAAGCAGTTTGACACAGGGTTTAATGCTATGCCAAAAGCTGCGCGATCAATTTCCACAAACCCTTAACTTCCCTAATACAATTAAGACTGCCCGTTTTGTGGTCCACTGTACATGTTTCTGGGCTTGTGACGAGGTTACAGCCTGCAATTCAGTCACTGGCAGATGGAATGTCTCACGAGCAACGTGTTCACTGGACACGACAGATAGATGAGTCTTCTGTGAGACTCTGCATGACACATGAAACACCCGTTATCTTAGGATGTAACTGGACCCGCCTGACAGATTGAGGGCATCCATTTCTGAAAGCTGAAATCCTGCTTTATGCTTAGACGTGCACAAACATTCCCAGAAGACCTCCCTTCGGAAACAACAACACGACTTTAACATCTTGGTACATGTATCCAAGTGTGTTCAGAGGATTATGGTGTTGCCTCGTTCCTCCTATGTACTAACTGTGACTTTGACCACGCAGAGACTGTGCAGACAGTGAACGACTGTGCAGACCGGGCGCAGACTGTGATGGCGCGAGCCAATGAGGCTCGACAGCCGCGTCTCTGTAAGCCACAGGACTAAGCTCAGAAGTCCCCTGCTAACATCCCACATCGCGGAGATTGTTTTGCAAATCCTTCTCAGGAAAAAAAAGCGGACGACAACCGTCGCTTCACCCTCAGACCAGAGCCCGAGGCCTGAAACGCGATTACGTGTCCCCGGAGCTCGTGAGGCGGCGGCTTACGAACAGCCGTGACGAATGTGCGGCTCCAGTCAGTAAATAACACCTAAAAACAGGCTGACAGACAGCGAGCTGAAGAGGAGCTGGCGGGAATATGCTGTCTCCGCATCAGCCGAGCGCTCTGACACCCGCTACAGGGCACAGCGCGCTCGCCCCCCCGAGTCGGCCGGCCTAGTCATTTCTGCATCTTTATAGTCAGAATGATTTATAATGAGCACGAAAGGCCCTATCATTAGCATGCTGTGAACAGAGTCCTGTAGCCTGTGCGCTTTACCAGCTGGCTGTGCCCCTCGGGCAGGTGGAGCGCCCGGGAATAGAGCCTCCGAGGGCTGACATACTGGACACCCTCCACCCCCTCTGCATACTTCTGCTCCTGATATCACTGCTACAAGTGGCTTTCTGATCCCACCTCCAACCTCTACTTGCTCAAAGCGCTGCGCAGTATCCCGGCAACCACAAAACTAAACAAACGTTTATCGCCGCCTGGTTACGAGTTCTTACAATGTTCCTTATGACATAAAAATAAAGTGTGAACTCTGTCATAAATTGATAAATTATATTACCATCTCATATTCATCACCTCATTTGTATGTTAATGGTGTAAAGAATCTCTTCAATATCACTCGTAGAATTATTTTACGGAGAGCCATCGGGAGTAATTCTGATTGATGAATGGATACATGACCTTCACTTAATTGGAAATATGACCGTACTTAACTTCTATGACCAAAAATGTGACTAAAATAAAAAAGGACAATACAAAAGGACATACTTGCGCATTTAATGCCCTGTGGAACTGTACACCCCCAGGCACTGAAGTCCCAAGGGGCTTTCTGGGGCAGTGCATGTTTATCAGAAGTGGTTCCCCAAACTGTGGGTTATGGGAGAGGTTGAGGTGGGTCAAAAAATTCAACATGGGAAAATAAATCTATATATTACTATATTGCGTACATAATACACATGGCAGTGCCGTTCATACCAGCTATACGAAACATTGCACCTGTTACATGCTAGTTACAGTGTAAACATTTTATTTTTATTTTGAAAAGTTAAAAAAATATTTGAATTCCAAATAGAAACACGTTAGACTACATTTAATAAAAGAGGTCATCCGAAAATATATTTTCTCATGAAATACACTGCTCAAAAAAAATTAAGGGAACACTTAATCAACACAGTATAACACCAAGTCAATTAAACTTCTGGGATATCGATCTGCCCAGTTAAGAAGCGAAAACGATTGTGAATTAATTTCACCTGCTTTGGTGCAAATGAAAGTGACAACAGATGGACAGGAGAGGCAACAGCGACACAACCCCCAAAAAGTAAATGGTTTTGCAGGTGGTGGCCACAGACCATTTCTCTCTCCTTATCCTTCCTGACAAATTTTTCTCTAGTTTTGCATTTTGCTAGTGCCCTTGTCACTACTGGTAGCATGAGGCGGTACCTGCAGCCCATTCAGGTTGCACAGGTAGTCCAGCTCCTCCAGGATGGCACATCCATACGTGCCGTCGCAAGAAGGTTTGCTGTGTCTCCCAGCACAGTCTCAAGAGCGTGTAGGAGATACCGGGAGACGGGCCATTACACGAGGAGAGCTGGACAGGGCCGTAGAAGGGCAACAACCCAGCGGCAGGACCGGTATCTGCTCCTTTGTGCGAGGAGAAACAGGAGGAGCACTGCCAGAGCCCTACAAAATGACCTCCAGCGGGCTACTCGTGTGCATGTTTCCGACCAAACTGTCAGAAACAGACTCCATGAGGGTGGCATGAGGGCCCGACGTCCTGTAGTGGGACCTGTGCTCACAGCCCAGCATCGTGCAGCTCGATTGGCATTTGCCAGAGTTGGCAGGTTCACTATTGGCGCCCCGTTCTCTTCACAGATGAGAGCAGGTTCACACTGAGCACGTGACAGACGTGAAAGAGTCTGGGGACGCCGTGGCGAATGTTATGCTGCCTGCAACATCATCCAGCATGACCGGTTTGGTTTAATTGACTTGGTGTTATACTGTGATGATGAAGTGTTCCCTTAATTTTTTTGAGCAGTGTATAAAGCGGGTGGTGAGCTCTGTGTTAGGGCGGGCGCTGGCGGGGCCCCCTGATCAGGGGCCTGAGACACTGGCTGTCTGGCGCAAGTGGCCAGGGCACCCCGAACCTTCTCAGGAGGTGCGAGAGACACACTAGAGGAGACGGGCCCCATTTTAAAATATTGAGAAACAGAAACATGTGGAGACTATGCAGTGACAGGTGAAGATTAGTCAGCCCTCGTATTCACCCGCACAGTGAACTGCCGTCTGCCGGCCGTCCAACGGGGAAATAAAAATACATAAGTAAAAATGCATCATCTGAGGCTGTGGCGCTGTTCTACCCACCTGTGTTTTCTCCTCCAGACCTGCCGGCCCCGCCCTCGGCTCTGAAAGCAGACCGCTCTGAGCCGTATCCTTTCAGCGAGAGGTTCCGTCTGCGTTTATTACCACATGGGACCATGGTAAGCGTTTAGATACCTGCGGTGAGGTGATATCTGGCCCGTGCTGGGACAGCTCTGAACCCTGGAGGGAACGGCTTTTCCTCGCTTCAAACGAGACACTGCGTGTACTTCGGTGCTTCTGTATTTTTGGCAAAATGGAGGTAAAGAGGAAGGGGAAGCTCTCGCACGTGTTCGGGGGACGAGCTAACTGGAATCCTCAGACCCCGTCATCGCTCTTCACTGAAGGGAGGGGGGTAAAAATCTCCAAATACGCTACTTAAACGCCTTCTGCTGCAAAACGTACAGTATATGTTCCAATAAGCATACGTTAAAATGAAAGAAAATACATCGCCTCATTAAGGCGGATGCCAAAGTCCTTCGGCTTTGTATGGCTTTTCTTTCATGGGGCTTAACAAAAATATGGTGCATTTGACTACATTGTGAGACACAGCTCAGATACATCTGCGTCTATGTGGGCTGTTTATTTGGTCTCTGTTGGGGAGGTCAATATATCACGATTGGTTTTCACACCATCATCACATATGTCAAGCACATGGGGGCGTATTTACCTAAATTCCTTAAATTCCCAAATTGTTAAATGGCTATAGCCTTGAAACACCTCTTTGTGCTCTCCCTCTCTATGTACTCTTCTCTTTCTCTCTCACTCTCACTCGATCCGAATAATACACCCTCCTTTAAATATCCCTGAGTGTTCACAATACATTCTTTCCCCTTAAACCAATAGTTCACTTTCTGGAGATTTAAAAAATATTGTTTAAGTTTTTGTGTGCGATGCAGAATATTTCAGATACGCGTTAAAAAATTTTTTTTAAATGTTTAATTTTCTGAACGAACAACTAAATAAGACCAGTGGAAATTCAGAAGTTATCACAGCCCGCAAAATGTTGAAAGCGGATTGAGGTTGCAAGCTCTTTCGGTTTATTTTCAGGTAGCTACACGAACAGAGTGCAGTACACACTTTCAACCAAACAAGGTACACGGTAACTACCTTACTCTTTTTGAGTTGGAAAACAATTTTTTTTTAGCTAGCTAGATTTATAGCTGCTGGCCCCATTAGGTTTTAAAGGATAGTTTTCTGGCTATCAATGATACCATGGATTAATGCTAACCAGGTGTTGGCTTGTAAACTAAAGTGAAGGTTGTAGTTAGCCAGATATCGATTCAAGCACTTTTTTTCCTTTTAAAACGCAGGCGCCAATGACCACATGTGTGAATTTACTGAGCTGCATTCCGTTAAAAAAAGGTCTTTTCACAAAGAGAACAGACATGGTCAAACTGGGTCCTTGAGCGAATGTTTTAGCTTCCTGCTTCCTCCCCAGCCGTTTGTGTTCATACGCCAGTGGGCAGTGGCTCAATCGTGGCCAAGCCGGCACATTGAGTGTGCCATTAAAACAGACTGGCACTCAGCCCAAAACTAGTCTTATTAACATGGGAAGTCAGGTCCCTAAAACAAAACCAAAGATCTATAGGGTTTAAATTCACACATACTTATTCTCAAGTAACTTCAATTCACACTTAGGTACAAAAGATTGCCCCCCACACCCCTTCTCTCTCTCAACAGTTTGGTTGGGTGATGTAAAAGAGTGAATGTAAGAACTACCAGTAGGAGCCATTTCTCCAAGTAGTTTAAAACGTTTTACCTCTAACACCAATGCTACTTTAAATGGCATTACGAGCAACACAATTTTGTTGCAAACCACATATTAAAATGTTCCCCCAGCAGTCAAAATGAAGACTGGGCAAACAAAGGCTTATATACACAAGTTCTGTAAAATATTCCTAACTCATGAGGAGATCTACATTGGTCATAGGAGTCAGCGAGAAGTCATGGCAATGTGGACAGCGCAGTAAAGCGTATACATATACAGTACATGTTAGGGTGTAGAAGTAGGAGACTACTGTCAGGCGTTTTAGGGGTTTCTAAGGATTTCTAAGGATGTGGATGTGACTGTTGTGCAATGATTCAGAATAAACAAGATGGCAGAACAGAAAGAGTCAATAGAAAAGAAGCCCAGAAGAGAGTAGTGGTCATTTCTATTGCACCAATGAGGGCAATACCTCCCACCTGACTCCTATCAGAGGCTAACTTCAAGCCCTGTGGACCTGAAGAGTCCAAACCTGTTCAAACACCACAATAAAATAGACATAGACCCAGTGACTGTGTCCCAAATACAAATGGAAGCTGTTGCTCCAATTCAATCAGTCAGTGATTCAAATGCACACACCTGAGCGCGACTGTTTGGGTTTTAATGATGTCACACTCGAGTCTATAGAGTACTCAAGTGACTACGTCACACTGGTTTCGGATGTAAATTCCCCATTCACTTAGAGTGTAGACATTAACTAAAACTTACTTTTAAACCATTTCTAGTGATTATGTCTTACTGTCAATTTCCTGGATTGTTCAATAATGCCCGTTCGCAAACTTTGTCGTTTTTCTGGACCAGCTTCGAGTATATTTTACACTTCAGTATTTTTTAGTGAATATACCAGCGCAGCTGCCGTTTAAGAACTCGATGTCCCATAATTCCCGCCGGATGAGCGTAGCGTTGTCTCCAAACATTGTCATATAATTTTAGCCAGCAGTAGCACACAGCTCCGTTTTTAAACACTTTTTTCTAGCGTTAGCTAGCTAGCTTGAAAGACTAAAAGCTAGAATTGCTTTATGTAGTTAACCATAGCGTAGTTCTTGACCTTGTCGGGCGGGCATCTCAACTTCGCAAGCTAACGGTAGCTCATCTTCAGTGGCAGCACAGCCAAAAATGTCCAGACGAGATGATATTTCATTGGTCAAGAACCACCCGTGTGTTGCAGTATTCGATATGTAGTCCGTTAAAGTGGACTACAAGATGAACTGCAACCATTAATCCATTACCTTAAAAAATAAAAATTGGAACATACGATATATGGTCTATATCCTTATACCACACAGGCTAATCCAGGAAAGTTTCGGCTCATTCTATAAATCAGATTTTAAGAAGTCTCCGAAGCCCGTTCTATCTATAGGGAATTTACTTCCGAAACCAGACTCCACCCACGTCTGACGTACTCACTTGAGTGCTCTATAGCTGATTTGGCGAACGAGCGAGAAGGGGTTGGACCAAAATAATTACACCTTCAGACACTCGCCCTCGTCTGGACTCTATGGTATTCGTCATGGAGACGCATCATCACCGCAATGTTGATTCTGAAGAAAGGTGATGCTGAAGCCATGCATATGGCTGCACATTGTCAACTTTAATTAGCCACGACTAATACATTTTCCAGAAACGTGTTTTGCAGTCAACTTTACAGCCCTCGTTTTGACTTTAGTGACCACGGCATGGTTCTGAAGTTGCAGCTGATTTTATTTTGAGCAATTGGAGCCAGCAGTCTACAGATGTTTTCACATGTCATTTTTATACACCAAACATTTTTATACATATTTGTTCCAGCAACATTTTAAATTTAGCTAATTACATAAAATGGACCCATCTGGTCCAAATTTCAGCCACACACAAAAAATACACACATACACCTGCACACACACACACACACACACACACACAAACTATTATTATCAATCTAAATGCACTGAAATCCCGAACTAGAAATGCCAAGAACCATCATGACATCAAGAACCAAAACAGAAAATTCTGCCCAAAGACTCCCAGATTAAAAGAGGTGCAGTTAAAACCAAGTTTAGTGAAGAGCGGTAGTGGTTTTGTCATTAGGAGTGTTAGTAGCTCAGTTATTTCCTTTAGATAAGCCAGGATCACAGCAAACAAACAAAGAAATTAAGAATGAAAGATGATTGATTGTAATGAATATCCCTTCTACAACTACAGTTCAGCACCTTACCCGATAAAAGCTGAAAAGCACCGAACCGCTTTGTTTTTTGAAGTAATTTCAGTAATTGCACATTGGAACGGAAAACGTGGTGTGAGACTGAGGGTATGTCATTGGCATCCCAATGCATGTGATCATTAACTTCATTATACTATTCCGTTTCTTCATGCTTTCACCAGCTAAGGAGCTCTATGGTGATGGTGATTAAGTTTTGTATTACTACTGTCGATCTTTATGCAAGAAGAGGGTTATTCATTCATTTATTTTCCAGAATGACAGATATCTGGAGCCTTGCACGCATGTAGAGTTATAGCGGCTAGCGTGTTGATTCATGTGTACATATACAGTGCCGTGAAAAAGTTTTTGCCCCCTTCCTGATTTCCTCTATTCTTGCATATTTCTCACACTGGATGTTTTCAGATCTTTAGACAAAATATAATATTGATTTTAGGGAACCTGAGTAAACAAATGACACATTTGTTTTTTACTTATTAAATTTATTTAATGAACAATAAATCCCAACACCCATTTCCCTTGTGTGAAAAAGTAATTGCCCCCTTACAATAACTGCAGCCAATGTATAATAAAGTAATCATTTGTAATATTTGGTCACATATCCTTTGCATGCCATGACTTCCTGATGTCTTTGACCCAACAATATCAAAAGACTCTTGAAATCTTATTTTCTGGTATTTCTACAAGCGATACTATAACCTCTCTGCATTTGAATGGATCTCTATGGGAATTGGGGGGTGGGACTAGATTTAGTTGTAAATTACACTGGAATAGTATGGAACACATGGTTGGCTAAATGGCTCTAAGTCATCAAGGGTCTGATGTATCAAACGAGCCTCAAACCATCACTCTGCTGCCAGATATGCAGTAGATATGGATGGTTCACTTTAAGGGTTGTTTCTCCTGACAAATTTTCCTATTGAACTCTATGGAAAAATAAGTGATGTGTCATTTGTTTACTCAGGTACCCTAAAATCAATATTATATTTTGTCTAAAGATCTGAAAACATCCAGTGTGAGAAATATGCAAGAATAGAGGAAATCAGGAAGGGGGCAAAAACTTTTTCACAGCACTGTAGAGTATGAATGTGTCGCTACAATGCGGTTGAAATTCTAAGCACGCGGGAATGATACTTTAAGGCAGCCCTGATCAACTGAAATGCACTTGATGGCGGTAAAGGCTGTTATCTGTAGAGAAATGAATACTGAACGGAATATTGAACGGAATATTGAACTGTCCTCCTAAGTTTACTTCTGCGGGGGAGAGGGGGGGGGGGGTTTAGGTCAGACTCTACTGTGAAGAGTTTCGTGAAAAATGTTTTTTGAAATGTCCATTTACAAAACTATGAGATTTAATCTGATCACACGTCGACGCGATTGTTATTCGCTGCAAAATAAGAGCGTGTTGTGGACCCGCATGTTTCAGTCATCATCTACCCGATAACGGTAGCGTTCGTCTCTGGGATTCTGGAATTATGCCGTTGTTTATTCGGCCAATGGCAATTACACTGTGACATTTTACTGCCCTCTTCAGTGCAATCGCACAGATCCGACTAAAGAGGTTTCTCTGAGACGTCATGTGACCTGTTTCCATGCCCATGCATGGCGGCTGAGGGCGGGGGCGACCCTGGCAGACAGACTCTTTAAACAGGAGCGGCCTGTGCCAGCCAGACGCACACCCGTCCAGGACAAACTCAGTGACTCCGACCCTGACAGCGTGCATTACTCAACGGGACAGCAGCAAGGGCTTAATATGTTTTCAGAAGGTTACGGATAGATCACTTTTCATCGCCTTTACCACCATTTGCACGATTTGTCCTGACTTGCTCTTCGTTATTATTTTAATCGCATCTGAAAGGAGGAGCGCTCTCGTTATTGTCAATCAGGCAACCGCAGCATTCTCCAGCACATAGAACTGCTCGCTACCTCTCAAAACACGTGTGTGCGTGTGTGTGTGTGTGTGTGTGTGTGTGTGTGTGTGTGTGTGTGTGTGCATGTGAGTGTGTGTGGGGGTCTCTGTACTGTATGAAAAGAATTAAGGATATGTGCGTGCGTGAGTGTGTGCGGGGGTGTCTCTGTCTTAAGACCAATCTACAGGATATGTGCATGTGTGTGTGTATGAGTAAGTGAGAGTGTGTGTGAGTGAGAATGTGTGTGTGTGTGTGTGTTTGGGGGGGGGGGGGGGTATATGTACTGTATGAGGTGAATTAAGACCAATCTACAGGATATGTGTGTGTGAGGAAACATAAACACCGCTCCCAAAATATGGAAATTCCAAAAACGTGCAGAATGCCTGTATTATACCTTCCTGAGACAAACGCTAATCCCAGCGCTGAGTTTATTAAACAAACACACCAAACAGCGTTGAAACTGAGCATCCCTGGAAATGAAAGGCCTAAAGTGACCTCGGTGAGAGAAAAAAAAGACTCAAGGCTCCAGAGATCTGTTTGCGTGTTCGAAAAGACTCTGGATGTGAAACCCATAAGGTGTGAGGTCACTAGGGGTCACCAGGGGGTCAGAGGTCAGGGGGATAAAGTAAACCAAAGCTAAAAGCAGAGTCATCCGTTATAAATAAACACAGTGTACAGCAAATGGGCTGCTTCCTTTTTAATGGAAACTACAGCACAGCCAAAGATATTATTGGCAAGATTTGTGACTGCACTTGACTTTTTTTTGCTGTTTTGTTGATGCATACGTATGTGAGCAGAACGGAAGCTTCCGGTGAAAAACCCAGTCAGGAATCAGCAGAGTCTAGTCAGCAGTATCTTTGGTGCACGGAGCAGCCGGTAATAGAGCAGGGGTTAACGCAGCGTCCGTCTTTACCGGGGAGAGAGTCTGGAAGACGGACATAAAAATCTTTTTCACTCTTCCACCTCACCCACCTTTTTTTATTTTATCACCAACAATATTATGCACCGTCGGGCAAAATAATAAAAAAACACCCTTTTTTCTTAAAACAAAACAACCAAAAAAAAAGGGAGGGGGTGGGGGAGGAGGAGGAGGAAGAGGAAACAAGCACAAGCGCCATAGCAACACACAGGAAGAGGAAGAAAAGAGTTACCCATGAGTAGCCGCCGTTTCACCCGCTTGTCCACATCAGCTAGTGACGTGGCATTGAACTCAGAGCTCTCAATTGCAGCCTCATCTCTCTCTAAAACACAAGTAACAGAGGGGGGACAAACATGGAGCAGTTGGTTAATGTGAAGCCCGGTCCTCCGCCACCCCGCCGCTGCTGCCTGAGCATCACTCTCTCGGCGTTTGTGCCAAAAACAAAACCAAAAAAAAAAAACCCCCAAAAAAAGCCAAGAAGCAGGAAGCCGCCGAGAAGCACCAAAACAAACCCTGTTAGAGTGTTAATTCCACCAATAACAATCCCAGAACAGGCTATTATTTGTTTTTGAAATAAAAATAGAAAGGTGAAGGGAAGACAAATTTTTTTTCTGGTTTCAAAACATGATTGTTATTATAGATTTTTTTTTGGGGGGGGGGGGTTTGTTTGCCGTTGTTGCTCGCTGTGGCTGTTGTCGTGGTTGCAGGTTCTGTCTTCCATATCAAACGGCCACAGTACGACAATGAGTCCCTCTGATCAAAAGGGGAGGACGGAAAGACGTAAAGACGTGTCCAAGACACAAGTGTTCGAGTGGGGGGAAGGGGGGGGGGGGGGGGTGGACAGTGATGGGAGAGGAGAGGGGGAAAGGGACATGGAGACGAGGTAAGCACCAAAAAAAAATTAAAAGCCTATATTCATAAAGCGTGAGTCACAACAACGGGAGACAGACTGGGAGCTCAAAGGGGGAGGAGCTCAGTGACATCACGGGTAAAAAAAAAAAAAAATTAAATAGAAAAATGGAAATCTGAAAAGGTGACATACAGTATGGGGGGGTGGGGGGGTCAATCACAAACAAAAGTAGGAAAACTGGGGCGGGCGGGGGGGCGGAGACTAATGAAAACAGGAAGGGCATGCAAACAGGAAGGCGTAGTCTGGGTGCAGCGCTGGTTGCCTGTTTGTCTATGGAACACATCGCAACTGGCTTCCACATTCAACGCTGGGAAGGTTCCAAAAGCGGGGCGGGGCCACGGTTACCATGACATGCAGATGTGCAACTTAGCAGCGGTGTTAGAATGGTGATGAGCAATGGTGGACCAATCCTGGGGCTCGTGAATAGGGCAGGGGGGTGGATTTGGGGAGGTGGACCTCTGTCCAATCTCTCTCTGGTTGTATACCTCATAAGGAGGGAAATGGGAGGGTAGGAAGGGAGGGGGGAGGGGGTAGGAGGTAGGGGGGGGGGCAATAAGCTGTAATCACATATGTCCCTTTATTCTATTCAGTCCTTTTTTTAAATGTGGTGGCAGGATGGTGCCTTTGATGTACAAAGACCTGTGGAGGAGGACACAGGCCCAAAGGCCTCTTTGGAAGACGAGACACTCGAAGCCTCTTGAAAAAGCTCCAGTCTGGGGGCCCCTGGCCTCTCAGACAGGGCTGGTAGACAGTGTAGGAGGACCAGAACTTCCTGCAGAAGATTCTGGAATGAATGGAGACTCCTTTCTAAAGCTAAGGCTGAGAAGTGTGTGAGGGCTGAGATTTCAGCTTAGAGAGGGGGTGAGGGTGCGGGTGGGGGGATGGGGTGGGGTAGGAGTTTCGGAGTGTAAAGAGGAGAATTCTCAGGACTCTTCAAAAGAAACTAAAGGAATCAGCCATTAAAAAAAAGCCCTCTTTAAAAGGGGCCAGCAAAGGAGGGCGTGGGTTTTAGCGAGCAAACAAAAATAAATAAAAATAATGACAAATTCAATAAAAAGAAATGGTTTAAAAAGGAAAAATTAATAATTACGCTATAGCTACAAACGATAACGAAATAGTAACTGTAGTAATAGATGCATTTGAAACAGGAGAACTGAGGGTTACTGAGGTATTTCAATTCTGGGTGGAGGGGGGTAGGAGTTGAAAAAAAAAGAAAAAAGAAAATCCAAGACAGGCTCTCCCATGCGACCAAATAAGGGCAGTGGATTAGTGAAGGTGATAGAGATGGGGAGACAGACAGGCGGACAGAAGGACATAATGACAGGGTTAGACAGGAGCATGCGGCAGGATGGGCGGAGCTTCAGGCGGGAGGGGTGGGGGAAGGGGCGGAGTTTTGGGTGGGTGTGTGGCAGAGGTTTTGGACAGTCATCTTGAGACAGCAGGGCGGTCAGGGGTGTCAGAGGTCACAGGGCTTTTTTTTTTTGTAGCTTGGTAAGTAAGTAAAAATTAGTTGGGAGTCACTACTTTTTTATGTTGCTGAGTGATTAGGTGGGTGGACGGGGGCATTTATTCTACATTTTGTTTGGTTGGGAAAGTGCTAGGTTCGATCAGGCTGCAATTGAGATGTTCGCTCTAATACCGTAATTGTTTCCAGAATGTCTTATTTTAATGGGGGTATTTTGCTTCTGTTTCATACAGATTTTGTTTCCTCATGCTAACTTCAATGCTCGGACAAGACAGGCAATCAGGAGCTATCACCAGAGAAGGAGAGAGGAGAGGAGCAGGGAGGGAGTCTACAGACAGAGGAGCGCTACAGAGCGGCAGGAGGGTGGGGAGTGGGGAGGAGGAGGCCGCAGAGCAGGCACGGCTCCCCCGTCACACACACAAACACAGGGACTCTTGTCGGATGAAGGAGGTTGAGGAGAGGGCTTTTTTTTCTTTAACATTTTCCTCTCCCCACCATTCCATTAATGGGATCTTCTTCGGCTTGAAGCTGCAAAGGATAAAATCATCAGGGGAAAAAAAACAGCCACAGACCCAACTAATAATAATAATAATAATAATAATAATAATAATAATAATAATATGCAGCTTGTCACGGGGGGAAAATGGAGGCTTTTCTTCACCGTTTTTCCCATGTAGATGTGACAGTGTGCGGGAAAGTTTGTTTTTCCTCTTTTCTTTACATGTTTAATAGTCGCGTTTGAGGGTTGGCAAAATTTCAACAGCGATATCTAAATTTATTTGCTTTCTGTGGTTATCACATGCTGAAGAACGCGGCCCGGCATCCCTGTTCTTCAACACGGAAACAGGCATTTTATTTTCTTCTGAAATAAATTCTGCAATTATAAAATCAAGGGGAATGTTCCAAGTTGCAAATGTGAAACTTTGAATGGCAAGCTTCTAATTAATTTCACCTCAATGTAAACTGAGCTCCCTAGTGTTGCTTAAAAGTGTTACATAAACCCGACACGTTAACCCTTTAACACAAAAGACTCATTTGAAGACGAAGTGTCAAAATCAATTCCTAAAGGGTTGGTGTGTGTATGATCATTTTTGCTGCGACTAGCTATACTCACTTAACCTTAGCTTAACCTTATTGACCCTAGCTGGCCAACTGGTTAATTGACCGATTGGCTAATTGACTTTTAATTGGCTGAACACATTTAGGGTGCGTCCCAGTATTCTTCACTCCCCACCTCCTTTCCTCCACTACCCCACTACCACTCCTTTACTACCCGGAAGTATGCAAAACTGCCTGAACGTTTCGAGTGCAAGTATTTGCATGTACAGTATATAATGTACCTGACATTGCGGTTTGCGTCGAGACATTAATTAATATATAACCATTAATACTTAATTAAAATATAATCAGCAACATTAGATTAAAACACAAAGATCCGTTTCCGGAGCACGGAGGAGAGGAGGAAAGGAGGGTGCATTTTTCGAGTATTGGGACGCACCCATATACTAATACATCTGGGCCACAAATGTAGAATACAGCCTTCATCAATGCAAGCTTCTTTAGACATGCGTATATGGCATAATGCCTGCAGACCCACAGCCTAAAGCTTTGCATGTGTTCAGAGGACATTAAGGCCATTCACACTCTGTTATGTTACACTTAAGAACAGCACTTCATAGAGCTGTGCATGTTTTATGTCATCCTTCATAATTGCTTCTAACAATATTACATCATGTTAATGAAGCTATTGTTCTTTCTTCATTGCTGGATTTGGGACTATATAAGTTGTGTAACCAGTAATTGGGTATAGTGGATATATCTGCAATCTTAGAAAAAATGTAATGAAATAAATGCCAAGCTGAGCAAATGAACTGAGATTGTCATGAAATTAAGAACAGAGGTAGGAAGAACTAGACAAGACACACACAAGCCCTTAAGGGAATGACTGATACCCTTCAGGCTCGTCCACACCAAGAACGATAACTATAACAATTACTATAACTATAAATATATCGTTTTAAAAATCGTTCTCACTCAAGGGGATGGCGGAGTCCACACCACAACGGCAATGACGAACGATATTGTTGCGATCACTTTGAGAGCGATTTGATGAACGATAGAAACGCTGACAGCCAATCAAAATCCATCAGAATTATAACTATAACGATAACAAGCTGCCGAACACAGCGCAGCGCATACTTGGCACCACTGTTTACAGAACGTTATCGTTCATCAGCGTGGATGCTCACATCGTTATTGTTATAGTTATCGTTCTTGGTGTGGACGGGCCTTTAGTCAGGGGTCTCAGGCTGATCCAGCAAGAGCCGGTGTGGGTGCAGGCTTCTGTTCTAACCAAGCAGTTACACACCTGATCCTGCTAATCAAGGTCCTTAGTGAAGACTCTAATGGTTGATTAATAGGATCAGGTGTGTAACTGCTTGGTTGGAACTAAAACCTGCATCCACACCGGCCCTTACTGGATAAGACTGAGGAACCCTATCCCTCCAGGCCAGAAGTTTTTTTTTTCTTTTTTTTTTTCTCCATAGTTAGTTAAAGATAGTTAAAGCTGGAGTACGAAAATTTCTCAACAGGCGCATTTGTCATCAAAACATTTCAAAGTCATAACATCCTTTGGCCCTGCCCACAGAGAAAGAGACACACCCCCACCCCACTGCTTCCACAGACCTCATTGAGAACGTGTAACCGGCCGATATCTTCGATTGGCTTGTGTCATGAGCCACTTTGTTTTGGAAAAAAAAATTATTTGGACTGAATAGCTGGTTTTAGAATGCAGAATTTGAGGGTATAAACACAGTGTATGGTGCTGGATTCTCACAACAGTTATTTTTATGATTGCTACCAACTGAGCATGACCATTCCCCAATATTGTTTTCTCAAAAAATTGTTGCGTACTCCAGCTTTAACTAATCGAGTAATGCCACTGATTGGCCAGAGATTTAACTCACCTGTTGTCCCGGGTTTCAAATCAGTCCTGATTAGAGGGGAACATTCAGCAGCACTACTGGCCTTCAAGGTCAGATTTGAGTATCCCAGCTCTAGTGTATGATACCACTAGTGTCCGTCTGTCATTATTCAACTTATTACATACGTACACTCTCAAGAACAAGAATATTCTCACACTTATACACACTAACGCACGCACATTATTTTAATTTACGGACCCACTGGATTTAGATTTTGTAACTTGGTGTGATAAACTTCATTTAAGGGCTGGAATGTTACAGGGAGACACTAAATCATTGCGTATCTTGCGTAAAAAAACATTCAAAGGCGTTTGGCACAATTTGTATGCGCCCAAACGCTGGATCAAAAATAAGAAAGGAAAACAAAGATCGCAGTCCAAGTCAAACACTGGACTGGACCGACGGCCGAGAGAGTGAGAGGGAGAGACGGGGGTGGGGGGCGAAACAGGACAAGACTTACCTGGAACCATTCGTCAAAAATCATTTCCTCCCGGGTGCTGCTTGTCAAATGTGTGCAAATGATTCTCTTTGCGCAAGCATGGATCATGGATCATGGATCATGGATCCTGCCATTCTGGGCACTGTCTCTGCTCATTTTCCACACTGGCCAAGACTTCTTTTTCAAAGGCACTCATGTCATTTATTTTCAGCACAATAGATTTTCAGCAGATTTTCAAAGCGTTGCTTGTTGTCTGGTTCCTTCCAGGTTTGTGAAAGGAGCTGGGTTTATGAAAGGAGCTGAGTTTGTGTGTGTGTGTGTGTATGTGAGTCTGTGAGTGTGCGAGTGAGCTGAGCGTGTGAGTGTGTGTCAGTGAGTGAGTGAGTGAGTGAGTGTAATCCTCTGCTAAAAGTGTGGTTTACCTGCTCCGTGTACACACCAGACTGCCCTGTGCTGTGTGGCTCGGGTCAATAACCAGAAGACGACACTGATTGACCTTTTTGTCTACATGTCCATAGGACATTTAATAATTTTTTTTACAGTGTGCGCAAAACTAATAACTAATACCAATCGTTGGTTGTGTTATTAGTTTTGCAGATTTTGCACATACTAAAGGTAAGTAAATCAGGCCCTGTATCTTTAAGGTATCCTGGAGGCCGAAAGTGCATGTGTGAAATTGTGTGAATGTGTGTGTGTGTGTGTATGTATGTGTGTGTGTGTGTGTGTGTGTGTGTGTATGTGTGTATGTATGTGTGTGTGTGTGTGTGTGAATGCGTGTGTGTGTGTGTGTGTATGTGTGAATGTGTATGTGTATGTGTATATGTGTGTGTGTGTGTGTGTGTGAATGTGTGTGTGTGTGTGTGTGTGACTCACCGATGCAGGTTTTGCTGTCCGAGTGTAGGGCGTATTTCTGATGACAGCCGCATACAGGCCCCACATCCGTATCATCACAGGTATGCTGGCAGCCTCCGTTTCCATAGTTACAAGTCACTGGTGACACATAGGTACCAAGCCATGAGCAACACAGGAGAGGAGCGCGCGCACGCACACACGCACGCACGCACGCGCACATATTTATTTACAGGCCTTTAAAAGCTGTGGTTAAACTGAAACGTCCTTTCGTGCGTCCCACAAAGAGCCATGCCATACACCCGTGAGGCTGTTCACGAGTGCTGAAATGCCATGCCGTCGCGTGACATTTTCCCGGCACACAAACGGACTCCCCCGGTGACGGGCAGTAAAGCCGCGATGCGCTGGCGACACGGCGGGAGGCTTCGCCGTCGGGCCCCAGCTCATTCGTACACACCACACGCCCTCCGCACTCAATCACACACACCACCATTTGGCCTTTTAACGCGCTACCCTGAGACCTTTCAAAGGGGGGGGGGGGGGGCATCAACTGAAAATACTTACAAAAGATTTTAAAAATTCAACAACTCCTGTACAGCACAATTGGTATCAATCCACGGGTAACCTAACGCAGCTTTTATAACACAAGCAATACTCCACACCTAATCTGTCCACTTCATCCATAAAATAAGCACTGCAGCATCATTCTAAGGTACATTTTTATCACTTTTAGCCCTAAATAGAGACTTTAAGATTTCTCAATGTCTTACGCTCACTTTGCAGAACAAAATGTATCGCCAAACAAAGTTGAACTAATAAAAAACATATTTTCTTCTAGAACTTTTGTTGGAATTGTGTTTTTCTTGAAACAACAGAGAAGCAATGTACAAGCCCCACCATCCACACCCCCCCCCCCCCGTAAATTTTATGTCTCCAATAAATTCTGCAGTTTACAGAAATGTACCAAGATCAACATCAATGATCAAAAGCAACCATGTTGTGTTTTAAAATATCGTCCAGGGTTCATCATACTCCGGGTAACCTTTTTAAACACTACGCACCTGCCGCTAACAACACGTTGCAAGTACTCTACGTCATTATAATTATGATTATCATTTTATCATAAATTCTATTCTACACTACAGCCGGGCGGGAGAGACGGAGGGGATGTGGAAGGTAATTTGGGCCCTCGAGTTAGGTGCGTCACACAGCGAGTGTGTATCCAGCTGTACCAGGTTTGTGTATTTGTGCTGTCAGTGTGTATGAATAATGGAGCCTTGGTGCTTTGTTCTGTGCTATGGGGAGCCTGGCCTTCCGTTAACTCTGCCCATTTACACACAGAACCTAACCCCCCTACCCCACAGGCTACATACATGTACAGTCTCTCTGGGTCTTGGCCAGCTCGAACCCGGGTCTGCACTCTCAGGCCACGCCCCCCGCCCCCCACAGGCTACATACATGTACAGTCTCTCTGGGTCTTGGCCAGCTCGAACCCGGGTCTGCACTCTCAGGCCACGCCCCCCGCCCCCCACAGGCTACATACATGTACAGTCTCTCTGGTTCTTGGCCAGCTCGAACCCGGGTCTGCACTCTCAGGCCACGCCCAACACCCCCCCCCCCACAGGCTACATACACACCAGAGAGTTTATCCTCGCCAGTGTTGCCTTTGGCTTGCTCTTATGGAGGTTTAGGCTGGGTTTTTCTGTGAAGCGCATTGTGACAACTAGTTGTGAAATGCGCTCTATAAATAAATATTGATTTGATTTGATACATGTAGAGTCTCTCTGGTTCTTGGCCAGCTCGAACCTGGGTCTGTACTCTCAGGCCACGCCCCCCACCCCCCCCTGGCCCCCCACAGGCTACATACATGTACAGTCTCTCTGGTTCTTGGCCAGCTCGAACCCGGGTCTGCACTCGCAGGCCACGCCCCCCACCCCCCCTGGCCCCCCACAGGCTACATACATGTACAGTCTCTCTGGTTCTTGGCCAGCTCGAACCCGGGTCGGCACTCGCAGGCCACGCCCCCCGCCCCCCACCCCCCCCTGGCCCCCCACAGGCTACATACATGTACAGTCTCTCTGGTTCTTGGCCAGCTCGAACCCGGGTCTGCACTCGCAGGCCACGCCCCCCTTGGGCGTCTCCCGGCAGATGTGGGCGCAGCCGTGGTCCTTGTTCATACAGTTCATTCCATCTGCAGAGAGAAAGAGAGAGACAGAAGAAGAGATATAAAAAGTGAGAGAGAGAAACAGAAAGAGAGCTTAATAAAAAAAATTTAAAAGGGGAGAGAGATAGACGGAGATATAGAGAGAGAGATACAAAGCGAGAGACAGAAAGAGAGATATAGAGAGCGAGCGAGGGACAAAGAGACACAATGACAGAATGGTGAGGAGCAATAGAAAAAAGCAGCACATTCCACACGTGTACTCCGCTTTCCCAAACCTTAACCACGGACACCCCTGCACCTTCCAAAGAATCCCACTGTACAAACCCCGTTAATGTTCTGGGCTTCACACGGTGGCCGCTGCGAGACGACGCCCTGTGCAGACGTGTCCGCTAAGGGCGTAAATAAAGGTGTTATACAGCGTCGGCGAACACGCGTGACTGTGAAACCATTAAAAGCACTCAAAAAAAAAGCTGGTCGCTGGGAGCGCGGGCGGGCGGGCGGTGGAGCTGCGTTAGCGGGATGGGAACGGAGAGGCCTTAAAGCATCCTAATTTACAGCGCATAGAGGGGCGAGTTCTCTGGGTCCCCCATTACACATACACTCCACGTCCATGGGAGTAATGCTGAGCTTTTATGAGCACGTAAATTAGTTTAACATTCCTGCCACAGCCCACCCCCCCAACCCTAACACACACACACACACACACACACACACACACACACACACACACATACACACACACACACACACACACACACACACACACACACACACAAACACACACACACACACACACACACACACATGACACAGACACACCACACACACACACACACGTCCAGACAAAGGCCAAGACAAGACAGTTGAACTGCGTGTGAAACCTTTACACTAATCACACAGAATGAGCCGCTCACCTCCCACATTGTCACACATAAATGAATGAGCAGGGCTGTGCTGCTGTGCTGCTGTGCTCTTGTGCAGTGGCCACAGGTGAGCGCCGGTTATTTTCTCTGTGAGTTTGTACTCGTGTAGGGGCTGCCTGCTCTATCAGACACACACAGCCTCCCTCTCTCCCTCCTTCTTTCTCTCTCTCCCTCCCTCCCTCCCTTCCTCCTCCAGCAGAATTCCTAATGAGACGCCACGCCAGGATCCTTTCAGCGCTCTCCCTTTTAACCAAACTTTCAAAGCCGCCCACTACAACCCTCCCAGTTCGGTTACAATGTGTTGTCAGGGGAGTAACTGTCTCTAACTTTAGGGGATTAATGGGTCCGGCTTTATTTTATGGGCCTGTTTACGCAGTTAACACACTAAGAACAAATATGCCACTACTTACAGCTCGGAAAGTGCTTACATTTATTTATTTATGCATTAATTTTCACAATAGAGTTAATAAACACCCAGTAAATGCTTTGTGTAAATAAAAATAAAACATTTTTAAAAAGCTTTTAAACGCTTGTAAAACAGCCAGAGACAAATCATCATGCCTCGCCTGGTCAGAATTGTTGTTTTTTAAAATGTTAAGGTTGATATATGCCGATATTTTAATATTTGACAATCAGATATTTGAACTGATTGTCACCTCCAGGCTCATTGGCGACACTACAAACCATCAATTTCATTCTCAATTCCAATCCCAATCACAATTCCAATTCCAGTCCCAATTCCACTCCAATTTCCACTTGAATTTCCACTCACAATTCCACTGAATTAGAAGAGACAGTCCATGTCCTGGAAATAAACTGCTTAAGCAGAACCCCAGAGGAAACACTGGCTGTCGTAAGGTCAATAACTACATCTTAAATGAACAATCTAAAACACACTAATGGTTCCGTCAGCTGAGCACAGAAAATCAATGATGTCTTGTCTTAGGATGGCTTAACATCATTCCACTGCTACGCTGATGACACACAGCTTTATTTAAAAACTGCCCCTAACCCCTCTGCCTCCTCATCATCTCTCACCACCTGCCTTGAGGAGATAAGGGCGTGGATGAAAAACAACTTCTTGCAGCTAAACGACTCTAAAACCGAAACCATCTTAGTTGGCACTCCCCACCAGGTCCAGTCATCCCCCATAGCTCACATCACCTTCTCTGGCCAAAACATTCCCCTCTCCTCATCAACCTGGGCGTTAGGTTCGATCCTCATCTGACCTTTGACACCCACATCAAACACCTGTGCAAAACCTCCTTCTACCACCTCAAGAACATCTCAAAACTCCGTCCCTCACTCAGCCTACCAGATGCTGAGAAACTCGTCCACGCCTTTGTTTCCTCAAGGCTGGACTACTGTAACGCACTTCTCATCGGGATCTCTAGCAAGAGCCTTCAGAAGCTCCAATACATCCAGAACAGTGCTGCTAGGATCCTGATGAGAGTGCGTAGGTATGACCATATAACCCCCATCCTTCACTCACTTCACTGGCTTCCTGTATCCTCCAGGATTGCTTTCAAAATTTATCTGCTTACACATCAGTGTATCCATGGAAATGCCCCCTCTTACCTCAAGGACCTTCTCACCCCACAAACCTCCACCCGAAACCTGAGATCCTCAAACTCCTACCTTCTCCACCCACCCAGAACTCGGCTCCGCACTATGGGAGATCGCGCCTTCTGCTCGGCTGCCCACCGCCTGTGGAATAATCTGCCCGATCACCTGAGGGCACCACAGACGGTCGAAATTTTTAAGAAAGGTCTAAAAACCTTCCTTTTTAACAGAACCTTTTCTTAAATTTGTACTTTCGCTTGTATCTGTGCTTTTTAGGTTTTATTATGGCCAGTTTTTATTATGACTGTTACTGTGTTGTTTTGTTGTTGTTGTTGTTATGCTCCACATATGCTTTGTAGCACTTTGAGATCTCCTTGAAATGAAAAGTGCATTACAAATAAAATGTATTAACAATGAAGGTGCCTTACTGACACAAATGTCACAATATATGAATGTAGGGGCTTAAAGGCAAGACTGTAATACTGGCCTGTGATTTTAACACAGTAAATGGACTGCCAGCTACACAAAGAGGAAATATGCGCTAAACCTGCATAAGGGCATCTGCTGGGGTAGATCGCGGCTGGTGTTAATTTAGGGCAGTGGGCAAGGATGGTGCTGAACCGCGGAGCATTTTCGCCAGACCCGCCCTGGCTCCCCCCCCCTCCTCTTTGCCTTTTGATGTGGGCTTGAGGCCGGCCTCCTGATTTACGCACAGGTGCGCGCTAATAACTTTAATATCCACTCTATTAGGGGGGGGGGGAAAGCCTGCCGGTGGCGGTAATTCTGCCCCGGATCAATGTGCGGTCATGAATGCCGTCGGGCCTGGAAAGTTAAACGGACTTTAAAAAAATATATTATTTCCAACTGGCGAGAAAAAACTGCGCGATGTGCTGTGGGGAAGATGAAATGGCGTGATAGCCGGTGAGAATGTGACCCAACAGGATAGGGATAGAACTGGCGCAACACTTCACTCTGGCAAAGGACATAACAGACAGTCGAATTATGCTCTTTGCCATAAATGAGTCCATTACAATGCTCACGAAGACTCCACAGACAAGGCCAAGACTCCACAAACAACACCAAGACACCACACACAAGGCCAAGACTCCACACAGAAGGCCAAGACTCCACACACAAGGCCAAGACTCCACAAACAACACCAAGACACCACACACAAGGCCAAGACTCCACACACAAGGCCAAGACTCCACACACAAGGCTAAGACTCCACACACAAGGCCAAGACTCCACACACAAGGCTAAGACTCCACACACAAGGCCAAGACTCCACACACAAGGCTAAGACTCCACACACAATGCCTGCAGAGGAACTGTGAGTGTACAAGCACTCATCATGGGATGGGGAGATCAATGGACAAATTTCTAGATGGATAGATGTTTTTTTAAAACACTGCCATACTGAGCACCACCCCTGACTTCCCAGAGTAATAAGACCCCAGCCTGGTCTTCATGGAGTCAGGGAAGGAAATAAAGTGAAACGAGTGAAAAAAGCTGCAGTTTTCAAAGCAACCTGTGGACTCGCACCTGAGCAGTAACCACCCAGTTACTGTAATGATGGTGATTCCCATTCTCACCCAGTTACTGTAATGATGGTGATTCCCATTCCCACCCAGATATTGTAATGACGGTGATTTCCATTCCCACCAGTTACTGTAATGATGGTGATTTCCATTCAAATCCGTGTTACTGTAGCGATTCTGTGTTATTGTAATGGTTCTGTTACTGTAGCAGTTCCCTGTTACTGTAGCGATTTCGTGTTACTGTAGCAATTCCGTGTTACTGTAGCGATTCCGTGTTACTGTAGCGGTTCCCTGTTACTGTAGTGATTATGTGTTACTGCAGCGATTCCGTGTTACTGTAGCGGTTCCGTTACTGTAGTGATTCTGTGTTACTGTAGCGATTCCGTGTTACTGTAGTGGTTCTGTGTTACTGTAGCGATTTCATGTTACTGTAGCGGTTCCGTGTTACTGTAGCGTTTCTGTGTTACTGTAGGGGTTCCGTGTTACTGTCGTGGTTCCGTGTTACTGTCGTGGTTCTGTGTTACTGTAGCGGTTCCGTGTTAATGTAGCGGTCACATGTTACTGTCGCGGTTCCGTGCTACTGTAGTGGTTTTGTGTTATTGTAGCGGTTCCATGTTACTGCAGTGGTTTTGTGTTACTGTAGCGTTTCCGTGTTACTGTAGCGTTTCCGTGTTACTGTAGGGGTTCCGTGTTACAGTAGTGGTTCTGTGTTACAGTAGTGGTTCTGTGTTACTGTAGTGGTTCTGTGTTACTGTAGTGGGTCTGTGTTACTGTAGTGGTTTTGTTTTACTGTATCGGTTCCATGTTACGATAGTGATTCAATGTTACTGTAGTGGTTCAATGTTACCGTAGTGGTTCTGTGTTACAGTAGTGGTTCTGTGTTACTGTAGTGGTTCAATGTTACCGTAGCGGTTCTGTGTTACTGTAGCGGTTCTGTGTCACTGTAGCGGTTCCGTGCTACTGTGATTTCCACATGGCCTCCTGTGCAGAGTGTTTCATAGAAAGTAAAAGTGTGGGGGGGGGCGGGCCATGTTTACACCTCAGAAGCACTTTTTCTTCTGCCTGCATAATGCATTCTCCAGCAAAGGCCCGTTGCCAGGGCAACACCATCAAAAACACCGGTTCGGCCTTTTTCGGCAGCCTCCTTCTCCCCTTGAACCACTTGAGGGACACAGGCAAGCTTTTTTCCCCTTCTTTTTTTTATTTTTGGAGTGAATGTGCAGGGAGAACAATATGCCTTTCTGCCTCGGACCACAGCAGAGGCCCGCCATTTGCCTCATTAATAGACGATGGTGTGGTTGGAGACCATACAGAGCCTATTAGTGACAAAGCCCCCCCCCCCCCGCCTCCATCACAGCCAGTAATTATAGCTGAAGATGAAGGCAGGAAGCCCGGCTCTCACGGCCCTTTGATGGTAAAGCAAACATTTAAGCAGCGGCCGGCTCTTTTAGGGACCTCTCCTGTGAGGGACAGGGGAGCTCAGAGGGGACACTAAGGGCAAAACCAATAACATAACCAATGATTGGTCATGGTATTCGTTTGGCACCAATCATCGCTTGTGTTGTTAGTTTTCTGTGTGCTAGGCTAAATGTCTTAGTGAATCGGGCCCTAAGTCTTTGAAGACGGACCAACCAGATCCAAATCACTAGCTGGCATCCGGAAAAACACATGTCAATCGTGTTTTAGAACAGTAAATGAGTGTATCATCGTTTGTGCTTGTGATTAAAAAAACATGGTGAATAGGGGAGGGGGGGGGGGGGGGCACAGATCTCCGGGGGGGAGGGGGGGACACGTGTTTGGTCTTAACGCTTAATGCCGGGCCCGACCAGCCGGGAGAACAAGAGTCGCACTGATTAAAAATGTGCTGAAATGTCTGTAAACTTAGAAAAGATTCAAGAAGCATTTTCTTTGGAGATGTGCCACAAGTCCTGAAATTTGGCTTGTCGAATTTGTTTCTTTTCTCCTGTGCACGCACGCACGCACGCACGCACGCACGCACGCACGCACACACGCACACACTTATATATGAATGACAGGTAGAGCTTTAAGCTTAAAATAACAGTGGAAAAAATTAGTGAATTTCAGCTTGTGTTCCTGCCTTTATTTTGACTGTAGAGGTCAGCAGGTACAGGGCTACTGAATCATTTCCTCAGTAAATACCATAGAGTGTAGATAACACACGAGTTAGGGCCCCTCCTGGAGGATTCATCTGCCTGATCCAAGCATATCACAACACTGTTATTATTGCCTGCCTTTCCAAACAATGTTGAACCCGGTTAATGTTTAGGCAGAAGTCCCTCTCCGCCTCTTTGGGCTGGGGGGAGCGAGGGATGGGGTGACGGCGGGGTTTTGGATCGGGGTCTCAGCCAGCAGATGGAGGGGGGGGTTCTTTAATGGGGATACCACTAAGGCGTGGCCCAGGGCTCCGTGCCAGACACCACTCTTTTTTCTCCACTGCTTGCTCGCTCCGGGGGGAACGTAGAGGCACTAGGCTTCCTGTTTTGGCTTATCTTCCTGGTGGCGCATCGTGGCAGGCTGGCACTCCCGCCTCCACGGTGGGATCCTATGTCTAGAAAGTGGTCATGCTATTCTAATAACAGCTTTTGCCAGGTGCCAATCATAATCCAATTAGGGAAGGAATTTCGGTTCGAGCAGGGCAGATGAGAGGTGGATTTTGGGAGGAACATTGAGGCCATCGTCACAGAGCCGTATGTATGGACGTACGGGGCTATCGGATTCAATCTAAATGTTGATGACACTGCTTTGTTTCATTCACTAATTAAACGCAGGTCCAGTTGTGGACAGTTTCTATTTAGTGACTGAGCTGTTTGTACACAGTGACAGGCTCCAGCAGCACTGCAGGCTGGCCAGCGCCTCACTATGGCATGGTGTGCTGCAGCACAACTACAGGAGAAATTAGTAGAATATTAGCAGTTCAATCAAAAGCACAAGAGGACCAGCTGAAGACAGGAATGCACTAAAATGCTCACGCACGCAGAAATTAAGTTTGACATATAGAACATTGACGTGAGATCACCTCACAACTAGAGGATGGAGCAGCAGTCTACTGTATGAAGCACCATTTTTAATAATGATTTTCACAAACTTACTTCCTGAACCGTTTCTGGACATTTTCATAGTAAAACACTATTGTTTTGTTAATAGGTTCACGATAGAGCTTGGACGTGCCTAAACTGAGCCAATAGTCAGGAGTGGGATTCCAAAACATGTCCATGGCTTCTGCACCTTTCAGCTGCCCTCAGGCTGTTGCTATGCTGTGCCACGCCGTTGCTATGCTGTGCCATTACCTGTGCTGTCGCCGTGCTGTCGCCATGTTAGGGTTGTGCTGTTGCTCTACTGTTGCTGCTCAGGTTATCTCTGTGCTGAGGTTAAATAAAAGGCTGTGTTTACCCCTGGTGTTTTACAGCAGCTGAAATAGGCGGGCTGAGCCGACGTCTCCCAGTCCCGACTCTCGGCGTAAACCCTGTACAAGCCATACCAACGTTAAAAAGGACCCTTCAAACCTGCCATTAACCAGGCGCCCTCCAAACATCCTAATGCACTATCAAAAGGAAGAGCTTCAAGGCCTAATATGCATGATAGCCCACAACCCTCCCCCATTCTTCAGAGGGTTTTGGGTACATTAAAAACCCCCCCAAAAAAGCCTGCCCTATGCATGCCCCCGTCCCCACCTCACGACAGATACGGTTTCTAAAGTGTACTACATGTAGAAGAGACAAAACACATTAAGTTTGATTATCTCCACTTGGTAATGAGTTAAACTGTAAACCTGATTTTCGTTCTGTATTGAGAACATCCGTACGATCACACTGAAGAGAGCGCATAATGGAGTCGCTCCCAGCGCCGACACAAACAACCTTTGTCTCTTTCCTCTCATTTGGATGAAGACGGAGTGATGCGATTTTGAGGGTGCCATTCCGTGGGGGTCTGCTGCACCCCTGCTCGTCCTGGCGGGTATTCCACAAAGCAGGGTTACAGAGTCAGCTGGATAACTCAGTGCAGTGGATTTTACTCAGTGCAGTTATCCTGCTGCGTAATCCTGCTTTGTGGAATACACCGCAGGGCTCTGGAGTGTAAATCTATGTGCTGCATATATCTGCTGCATCTGACAGAGCCCTTTAACAGGCGATGTCTCAGGGCAGCTGACCAAACTGACAAAGCAATGCTAACCTCCCCCGTGCCAGAGGGGTGAGGAGCCCCTGAAAATATGGGACTGGAGCAGAGTGGGAGGGCGGCACCGGGACGAAAACAGCGTCCTAAACGATCGGACATTGAAGATCGGAAAAACGTGTTGTGCCAATGAACATGTTTAGGATCCCGACGGTTAAAAATGTTTTGAGTCTTTAATCCTGAATCCTGGTTTTTGTTGGTGATCTTTGCAAGGTATTTAGGGGAGCATTTGAGGGGGAAATGAAGAAATGAGGTGTTTGGAGGAGGAGACACAGAGGGAATCCCAAGCAGGCTCAGCGAATAGCTCTCCCCATGCTCACGCTTGGAGAAAACCGAGGCAGCCGATTGGCTCCCGTAACTCGAGCCGTGTTATCACAAACCCACCTGACCCTGGGCAATATTGACCGACCGGCCAGCTGGTTATTACTCCAAACAGCAGAGCTGGGGAACCCAGGGCCACAAAGCACCTTTTGTCAGGGAGAGAAGAGAGGAGAGGAGAGAGGTGGATAGAAGAGACAAGAGTAAAAAGTGGACAGGAGGAGAGGAGAGAAGTGCACAGTAGAGGACAGGAGAGAAGATGGGGAAAAAGGAGAGAGGAAGAGAGGAGGAGAGAGGGAGAGAAGAGGAAGAGAAGAGGAGAGAAGGTGTGAGCGGCCTGCAGTCTGACAGGTGTGATCCTGAGTGTTTCTGGTGACCCAGAGAGACAGGTGCTAGAGCGCCATCTCGGTGGGGACGCGGGATGCCGATGGGGAACAAACAAAGCAGGGCGGGGCGGGGCGCAGGGGATCTTTCCAACAGAGGGGTTGCTGGTCTGAGGTCTCAAGCCCAGGGTACCGTTTTCCCCTGAGCAAAATTAGCACAGAGATCAGCAAAAACACACCCCAATTAAAAACCTGGTCAGGCTCAGTTAAACTTAGACCAGGCTTCGGAGGTAACAGCCAGTATAGCTACAGACTGAGCATGTGCAGAGAAGCTGGTTAACTGAGCCGGCTGTACTGGGTTTCCCAGCTGAAACGCGGCAGTACTGGAACGCAGTGGAAAGAAGGGCCCCGGGCCCCGGGCTCCTGTGTCTGCGAAGGCCTGGGGTCTGTAGCGATGGGTGGGGG
>CM040403.1:12075853-12098353 GCA_022702515.1 Ilyophis sp. 1 JC-2022 | reverse complement strand
TATCTTAAAAACACAGACCTGGGATCTTAAGATTCCAAAAAGGATCTTAAGAGTAAAGATTATCTTAGGCCATTTTGCTTTTATATTACTTTCATTGTTTGTTTGTTTTTTTTCATCATGTTTTTTGTCTCCTCCCTCTATCTATTATCTTTTTTATGTAACTGTCAGTAAAAAATAAAATAAATTTTAATGAATAGAGCACAAACACAAAACACTCTAAGATGATTTCTACTCGAAGATGCTTTTGGGAAACGGGGCCCTGGATTCAAATAATTTAGCTCTCATCTCTGGCTTACAAACAATTGTACAAAAAAAAAGTGTTACCTTATTTAAAAGCAAGCAAACTAAGCTGTATGTTTGAGGGGAAACAAGAGCTAACATTGAATTGAGCCAAATCGAATGTTTAAAAAAAAAATCAAAAAAACATTGCTCACCAAACCTGCTAGTGTGTGTACGAGGCCTTATTTAGTCAAATCAATCGACTCTAGTGATCAGGAACTCAAGAAAACAGGCAAGATCCAACACAGGCCTGGCTCCCACAATTCTCCTCTTCAGGAAGCAGACACAAAGCATAGGGGATCTGTGTGTCTCTGGTCATCCTGAACACACACCTCCCACACCATTTAACTCTGACCCCTGACCCCATGCCCCCGGGATCCATCCGAAAGACCAGGATGTTTGCGGCCGGGTTTAAATATGAGGCAAACAAATGCACGGACCCGCGATTATGCGCCTCATCTCTTAGGACACTAGACTTGTGACAAAGCGTCAGCATGGGACGCGTCACTCAGGGTACCGCTACACGTTCTACAGACTAGCCAAAAGCTATATTATAGCTACAGAACATCCACTGTCTCAGTTTTGTCCTTGACCACGCCCCTTAATGAATATTCAGGAGACGCATCAGTCTGGAATGATTCAGAATGCAGAGTTGAGTATCTGGTGGGTGGGGCTGAATCTGCAGCACTGCACTGATGGGTGGGGCCAGGAGATGGAGGAAGAGAAAGAAAGAGGTACGGAGGAAAGGAGGGATGGAAGGTGTGGTGAGATACGAAGAAGGACAGGCAGGAGGGGCGTACTTGCCCAAATATTGTGCTTAAAGGCTGGAGAAAGCACCTCACTGTTGAGACACAGCAGATCTACAATGCAGGAGCACTATTGATCAAACCCTACTGAAGGGTCAGCGCTGTATGTTGAAAAATAAATGGATGCGCTCTAAGAATTCTGCGTCCACCTGATATTTTTCCGACCATAATTCCGACAAAATTATTTCCTTTTTCATTTTCAATAACTATTTTCAACAAACATTTAATTAAAAATTCCTGAGTAAATATGAACAGCATATTGGACACAAGAACAACACTATGACAGACACCTCATTTTCTTCAACAGATAGTTCAGGGGTTAGTTCATGTAAGGACGGCAAGTAACTGACCCGGCAGGCTTTGAAGGTAATCACAGAGGTCAACATCCAACACTGAGGAAAGAGCTATGCGTAACCTATCAGACCTAACCCCGCAGAGTCCCATACTATGAGTGAAAGGGGCAGGATGAATCAGGTCCAGGCCCTACGGCACCACGGCCCGGCCGGCCGGTGTTTGTTTGAACGGAGAATTCCTGCTTCGGCGACGTCTGAAGTGCGCAAGCCGTGGAGTACCCCCCCCCCAAAACGCTTCGTTCCCCCTTTGTGCGGAACTCCAAATAAACACGCTGCCCTTCCCGCCGGTCCACTGAGCCGCGGCCGTTTGCCTGTTTGTTTTCCAGCCTCTCCGGCGGATCTGAGAGGTAGCGTCGGCGTCCCCCGTAACACGTGCCAGGGTCGTGAGGGGGGGGCGGGCTGGCTTTCGTCAAGGCGACCGGCTGGCTGATTCTAACCAGGCTTACTGAGGTGTGTGGAGAAAGCACCGGACACAGTCGCTGATGGCGTTGTGCGGAGATGGTAACCACCATGGCTACAGCAGAAGTAGCAAGAATATAGCTGCTAATGTTCGGTTTCTTCATTACGGACGGATATAAATCTGTCTAAATAACTTAATCTCCCATTTACGCACCCTGGGGCCCAGAGCGTCTCAGTGCCGCATGTGACACGCGGGTGAAAGAGTCAAGCCGAGGTGTTATTAATACGGTCCTTGATGAAAATATTGATTGATTAATATAGCCCTTCACGGTTTCTTATACGGCTGCGCGTTAAATCAGGGCGTGGCCAGTCCCAAACTCCGAAACAACATAAAGCCTTTAAAAAAAATGCTGTGTCCATGCAACACGTGTGTGCACCGTCGGTTGAAAAAAAAAAAAAAAAAAAAGAAAAAAAAAACAAACATATAAGCACAAAAGCCCTCGCCGACAGCAACACAGCCCAGCTCAGACACAGCCACGGTTGGCGGCGGCGGCAGGGCTTAGCTGGGGGCCGCTCTGTGGATGCCAGGCGACAGGAGGTAATCCCCCCCAGTCGGGGAGACCCACATGGCCGCGCACCGTAGGGCGTTATTCCTCACCTTGAAGTCCGCGCGTCGACAGTGCAAACGCTCCATCACGGCGCACGCGGCTCTTTGAGCAGCAGCGGCGGGCCGAGCCCGCGTATTCCCATCCCTGTTGTAAATCAGCCGCAAACTACATTTTTCTGGCCTGTGTGAAAACTTAACGACGTGTAGTGTGTTCATTTCTCCCCCGAGAGAGCGAGAGCTGAAGAGACACCGCTCGTCGCCCCCTAGTGGTGAGACGATGTTACTGCGCGAGCTGCACTTTCGCTTGCTGGGCCAGGCGTGAGCGATGGACGCTCCCATCTCCAGGACAACGTCTTCCAGTCACTGCCAAACACTAAGATTTAAGCCTCCGGACACTATCAACCTAAGAAATACACACAGGAATGGATGCACACACACAGACACCCACGTGCAAACATGCATGCACGTACACACACACGCATGGACAAACACACACACAACCAAAGACATGAACGCACGCACGCACACGCACACACACACACGTTACACACGTTACACACACACTACCTTACAGCTTTTCCTTGTTTCTCACAAAGAATGTAAAAACAGAAACTGTTATTTCGAAGCGAATGCTTGCGAGTGGTAGGAAACCATGCATTTCAGCCGAGGTCTTCCTTAGGCCAGAGTTAAGCCATCTATGCCCCACAGAGCTATGCTTCAATGAACAGACTAATTTATGTCTTGGGTTTGGGTAAAAATACAAGAGTCCAAGGCCCTGCTGGTATCCTAACCCCTTCCAATTGTTTAGACTTTCCATCTTATTATGATTGGATGAAAGCGGGCCGTAGCCCAGAGCTGTTATCCGCTGGGAGAGGCCGCTCTGCTCTGCTACGATCGCTCAGGCTGAGTTCCTGGCTCCGCGGAGAGAGAGAGAGCCCCGCACATATTTCTGCTGTCGGCTACATTTCAAAGCCTCAATTTATTACCAGCTCCGATTCGCCAGGATTTCTGGACCCAAGAAGAGAATTTACAGGCAAGTTATTTCACAACATGTGGGGGACGTCTGATGCCATATTTTCAAAACCACCGGGGTTTTGTTATCTTCTAAATATTGCTTTATGACCAAAATGAATCTGTCTGTGTGCCCGCATGTGGTCACAAGACAGATAAATGGCATTTCTGTGTGGCTACTGTTACGTCACTTCCTGTTACATCGCCAACAGAGACACAAAAATTAAGAGACCACTGCAAAATGATCAGTTGTCTCGTTGTTATTTTGGTTCTGTACTCTAGCACTTTCAGATTGAAAGGATACAATGGCAATGAGGTTGAAGTGCAGATTGTCAACTTTAATTTGAGGGTATTTCCATCCATATCAGATGAACCGTTTAGAATTTTTGGAACCTTTAGTACACAGTCCCCCCCCATTTTTGGACTGTAAGGGTTGTTTCTCCTGACAAATGTTGACTACTATATTTCTGGCAGCAGAGTAATGGGTTAAGGCTTGTTTGATAGTCAGACCCAAGTAATTTAGCCGATCATGTGTTCCATACTGTTCCGGTGTAATTTACAGCTAAATCTAGTCCCACCCCCCAATTCCCATAAAAACCCATTCAAATTCAGAGAGGTTATAGTATCGCTTGTAGGAGTACCAGAAAATAAGATATCAAAGAGTCTTTTGATATTGTTGGGTCACAGACATCAGGAAGTCGTGGCATGCAAAGGATATGCCACCAAATATTAAATATGAATACTTTATTCAACATTATGTTAAACTGCCCAATATTTTTTGATGCCAAAAAATGGGAGGGACTATGTACAAAAGGTTTTATAATTTCTAAACGGTTCATCAGATATGGATGAAAATACCCTCAAATTAAAGTTGACAGTCTGCACTTCAACCTCATTGTCATTGTATCCTTTCAAACTAAAAGTGCTAGAGTACAGAACCAAAATAACAATGAGACAACTGATCATTTTGCAGTGGTCTCTTAATTTTTTACAGAGCTGTATACTATATCGGTTCCCAATAACCACAGAACTGAAGTTAGCACATAGCTGGGGCATTCTTAGAAACCTGGCAGCTGAAAATGGAGACACCCAGCGCACGATCACGGTGGAACAAACAGTGAAAGGTTGTGCGCTAATGATGCTCATTATCCTCCAAGCGGCCGACCGCGATCCCTGCTCCTTCCCACCGTGGGCGTGAGAAACGCAGCGGCGCACGCGCGCCTCTCAGGAACGCTCTCAGCGCCCCGCCCAACTTTCACACGCAGAGATGAGCTTCAGGGGCCCGAATCACTGCCGAAAAAGCAGAACCACGCTGCAGGTACCCGCTGCACTCCCTCTTATCGGTGATTACCACGCTGCAGGTACCCGCTGCACACCCTCTTATCGGTGATTACCATTACATTACATTATAGGCATTTAGCAGACGCTCTTATCCAGAGCGACTTACACAACTTCTTATTACATCTTATTACATTTATCCATTTATACAGCTTGATATATACTGAAGCAATTCAGGTTAAGTACCTTGCTCAAGGGTACAACGGCAGTGTCCTACCTGGGAATTGAACCGGCAACCTTTCGGTTACAAGTCCAGTTCCTTACCCATTATGCTACACTGCTGCCCAACCAAACACAACTTTCTGAGACAGTAACAGAAATGCCCCTGGTTCAGGCTAGGCCACGGTGCTAACATCCCACCACCTGGGCAGCCATCGCAAGATTCACCTTACTGCTCACACCTTGAGCTTCCAGCACCCCTGCTTTCCTCCAGGACTCTATCCTCTGCACTGTACAGTGATGGGTTTGCAGTTTTGTCCTATAAGAGTAGTTAAGCATGTGTGTGTACTGATCAATTATTTAGTGTAGCAGGTGAGGACTGATCATCAGGGGCCTGGGTATGGTATGGCCGGAGGGCAAAGGCTGTGATTGGACAGGCCTCTGTCCTCCCTGACCGCACATCTAGGTGCTATAAGGTATCAGGCATGACAAATGATTGGAGACCATAATTTGTCATGGCATTTGGTCATGTATTTGCGCCAATCATTGGTTGTGTTATTCAAAGTATTTGCACATGCTAAAGGTCTTAGTAAATCAGGCTCTTAATTAATAAAATAGGTGCTGAGTTACACTGAAAACCAACAGACCCTGTAGCTCTCCAGCCACTCATTAAAATAAGAAAATGATTAATTAATGTATTTACAAATCTTTAAACAACAACAATATGCATGACCAAGTGGATAATTAGCTAAGCACGCACCACTCAGCATTTCTAGCAAATGGAGAAAATGAGTGTTGAGGCGAGCTGATCCAGGGCTCATTTAGGGTGACTGTTCGGCGTTTTCCATTTTGTCGCTGGATCAGCAGCTTCCCCTCTGGTTTGCAGGTAATCACCAATTACAGCTGAGAGGGGCGGAGCTTGCAGCCAGATGGCTGCAGGTTCCGTTGTTATGTGGAGTGCCACTCCAGAACTAAGTGTCCAGACCCCAGCCAGCAGCCAGCAGCCAGCAACCAATCGGGCGCAAGGAAACCAGGTGAGGACACTGTGCAACCAGCTGCTTTAATTGGTCAATTAAGTCAGAGGCCATAAACTTCTGGTTCTTTAGAGAAGCCTGGTCTGCTGTTTTTTTTTTTTTTGCCTGTTCCTCTGCACTTGATTGGTCAATTAAAGTGAGCGATTACGTAGTTGACTCGCCTCGTTCGTTTCTTAGGTCAGGGGTTGTTGATTTAAAGGTGAGAACAAAAATTACGCGCGCAGTGCAAATCTTCGAGGGCAACGGTGAATGGAAGGAGGCCACAGGGCTCACAGTGCGCACCATTACCCACTGATCACCGAGCAGCAGCCAGAGAGAGGATCAGTGGGTAATCAGTGATTGAAGCCTCAGAACCGTATGTCCTGAGAGTACGAACAAATACTGATCCTGTGAAATAACAACTTATCTTCAACTTATCTTCAACTTATCTTCAACTTATCTTCAACCGACTGCAGCACAAGCAGCAACTGCAGTACTGAGCTGAAGAGTTGAACCCACACACTCACAAACACGCACGCACGCACACACACTCTCTCTCTCTCTCTCTCTCACACACACACACACACACACACACACACACACACACACACAGGCTCAGGATCAGCAGTCAGCTCTGGTGGGATTAAAAGTGTCCGATGTGATGTACGTTCTGCATTCCTTCAGGTTTTCGAGAGAGAGGTGTTGAGAATCCCGCCCCAGCCCCATCTCCCCGTGTTACCGTCTGTCACCGGAATGGCGTGGGGTCCCGCTGGGGGCCCCCCCCCCCACCACTCACGGTCGGGGTGACAGACGGAGCGGCGGCCGCTCGTGGGCCGCCAAAGCCGCTGCGCTCTGAATGCTGAGGCCCGACGGGCCTGGAGTAACTACTGTTTACAGAGAGGGATGCTTTTCATGTTAAAAATACACCATGCGCCAAAATAAGAGAAGAACATCTTCAGCCATCCAGCTTTCCAAAAAGGAGAACACCATCATGTTTCTATTCCTGGGCCCACCAGGCTTACACCTGGAGCCTCAAATCCCTACAGAGCCACCCCAACACACTGTTACCCAGTCCTGGGGCGCAGACGCACCCCAACACAGTTACCCAGCTCTGGAGTGCAGACTCACCCCACCCCACCACACCCTCTCTCTACATTCCCAGAGACTGACCTAACAGATGAATATCAATCCCATCCCCCCCCCCCCCGGTTCACTCCACTGTATGCTGTTATTCATGTGGGAGTGGGGGAAAAGTGGAGATATTCAGCAGAATCCATTGAGCTCCTCCAGCACTGAGAGCGATTCCCCTGCCGTCTCCCCCTGTGACCCTCAGTCATGCGGGGCCATAATGTGTCTAATTGAGGCCATAAATTAAGTTTGACAGGCGGAATGGGGAGAGGGCTCTGGAGTGGGCAGAGGGGTTACGGACACGGCGCCCGTGAAAAGCGATAACGGGCCGCGGCGGAAGAGGGCCGCGCCGACCCCGACGCATATTTGTCAAATGTCAGGAGCTGCGCCCACTCTTCCGCTCGCACAAAGGGTACGGAGTGATGATGTCATCCCACGGCTGCCCGCACTGCTGAGTCCCTGTTCTGTGCAGTTTCACCCTCACAGACAGGGGGAACTCACAGTTCAGCCTCACATCTGAAGAGTGTGAGAATACATCACCATGATGTGTTACATAGAAGCCCCAGAGCAGACACCTTTTATTCAGGCTGAGCATATCAGAGCAGTACCAGAGACTGTGGTCCTCACACCTTACAATATGAGCCAGACTGAATGCAGGTGTGTAGATTCAGACATATAGGTGCAGGTGTGTAGATTTAGGCGTGTAGGTGCAGGTGTGTAGATGCAGGTGTGTAGGTACAGGTGTGTAGATTCAGGCATATAGGTGCAGGTGTGTAGGTGCAGGTGTGTAGATTTAGGCGTGTAGGTGCAGGTGTGTAGATTTAGGCGTGTAGGTGCAGGTGTGTAGATTTAGGCGTGTAGGTGCAGGTGTGTAGATTCAGGCGTGTAGGTGCAGGTGTGTAGGCGCAGGTGTGTAGATTCAGGAGGCGCAGTGGTTAGACTCAACATCAGAGGTGGATGTAGGTGTGTGTGTGTGTGTGTGTGTGTGTGTATGTGTGTGTATATACAGTTGTGTAGGTTCAGGTGTGCACATTTACATGTCTAGATTCAGGTGTGTATATACAGGTGTGTTTGTACATACGGAGCAGACTCACCATCAAAGCGGTGGATGCAGGTGTGTATATACAGGTGTGTTTGTACAGGTGTGTAGATACAGGTGTAGCAGTTAGCCTCATCATCAGAGCGGTGGATGCAGGTGTGTATATACAGGTGTGTTTGTACAGGTGTGTAGATACAGGTGTAGCAGTTTGCCTCACCATCAGAGCGGTGGATGCAGGTGTTTAGATACAGGTGTAGCAGTTAGGTTAGCCTCACCATCAAAGCTGTGGATGCAGGTGTGTATATACAGGTGTGTTGACTCACCATCAGAGCAGTGGATGCAGGTGTGTATGTATAGGTGTGTAGACTCACAATCAGAGCGGTGGATGCAGGTGTGTATATACAGGTGTGTTTGTACAGGTGTGTAGATACAGGTGTAGCAGTTTGTCTCACCATCCGAGCGGTGGATGCAGATGTGTATATACAGGTGTGTAGATACAGGTGTAGCAGTTTGCCTCACCATCCGAGCGGTGGATGCAGGTGTTTATATACAGGTGCGTTTGTACAGGTGTGTAGATACAGGTGTAGCAGTTAGCCTCATCATCAGAGCGGTGGATGCAGGTGTGTATATACAGGTGTGTTAGTACAGGTGTGTAGATACAGGTGTAGCGGTTAGCCTCACCATCAGAGCGGTGGATGCAGGTGTGCTGGTTGTCGCTCAGGAAGAAGCCGTCGGTGCAGAGGCACTCATAGCTCCCCATGGTGTTGATGCAGACCTGCTGGCAGCCGCCATTGTTGTCCAGGCACTCGTCCACATCTGTAGCAAACAAAGCAGAGCCGGAACAGCGGCGGTCAGGCGGACGGAGTTCCGGAACGCCGGGAAGACCGGCCTCACAGGGCACGGGAGGAGAGGTGGGGGGGGGGGGGGGCTCGTTCCGTCTCATATCTCCCATTTACCCGCAGGTATTTGCACTCACGTATTTTGGCGGAAACATATCTGAGTTTTCCTCCATTATACTCTTATTATAAGCTGTGGGGCAGAAGCACAGGACTCGAGTGATGAGAGAGAAAGAGTGTGAGAGAGAGAGTGAGTGAGAGTGAGCGAGAGAGAGAGTGAGAAAGAGTGAGACTAAAAATTGTTCTGAGAGAACAGAAAGTTTATTATACTTACAAACGGAATTTGCCCTGCAATACATTACAAATAGATGCGTGACATAACATTACCTGCTTTGAAACACACGACGCAGGTCAAGAGTTTCAGAGCAGTAGCATCCAAGTACGTATGAAAGACATTGGCTTTCAGGGGCTGGTCACAGTTAAGTTGTTAAGAAGCTGAATACTTTTTGAACTAGATGAGGGCAATGCTCTTGTTTTTTTGTTCAGGGCATCGGCTAACAGCCTCCAGCATAGCAGGAGCTGACCAGTACTGCAGGCTCAAATCCCCAGTGGGGCATTGCCACAAGGTGACTACTACAACTGCGTTAGTGAATAATCATACTGTATATAATATGCATCATAAAGAACAGAAAACAATGCTGTGCAATCTAGGCCAATTTGGATAAGCGCATAGAAATCATGTATTGTAAAATAATGTTAACAAACCTATATATAAATTATATATTATATACTCATACACACGTGTGTGTGTGTGTGTGTGTGTGTGTGTGTCTTTCAGGGGCAGGTCATAGTTTGCACATGCCTACATACATGCAATATAGAATATATATACTACTTCAAACTAACTTTGAACTGTGTGTGATTTTACATGTGTTTTAACGTAGCTCCGGGCTGAGTATGCGTGGTGCTGTGGGCAGGGGGGGGGGGGGTTGCGTGTGTGTTTTATTTAGTCTGCGGCCGCCGAGCTGTGTGTGTTTCGGGTTTTCACAAGCGAGGCAGAGCGGGCACCGGCGCTGGTGAGGTCAGAGGGGGGGGGGGAGCAGGAGACACGCTGGACCGTCGGCTCTTCCGTCGTTCCAAACAAAACCCCCTCACCTGCTGTAGCCAGAGGGCATCTCGAAGGTTCACCACGGGCCAGATTAGACCCCCACACTCTCCTGCCTTTTACATGGGTTTTACCTACACGGCCCTCTCAGGGGCTCCTAACCTGTTTAGACAGCTAGGTACAGAGCAGCAGCAGCTCCAGGCTGCTTGTATTGACGCCTTCCAGGAGAAACTTCTGAATGAAAGAATAGAATAGAATAGAATAACTTTTATTTTCCCGTAAGAAATTTCAGTTGTAGTTGCCAGCAGTAAAAAATACGTAGACAGTGGGACAGACCCACAAAACACAAACATGTTAAATAAAGACATTCAATTGAATGAGATGTTTCACATTAAAGTGAAGGTATGTGTGGAGTGTATTATGATTATGATTTAAATGACTATTATTATTAGTATTACGATCAAAATTATATTAAATTCATTAAATATTAATTATGATGAAAAATTGAGCATCAAAAGCAATAACAGTTCCTCATCTGTCTTTACTGTCTTGAGATGTCCAGTGTCATGAAGCAGTCTAACGACTGTCGGGACAAATCTGTTTCGGGCTCTTTTTGCTTTAAGGACCTTGCATATGGATTATCGCAGGACAGCGCCTTTAACAAAAGCTCAGTTTTCCCACATTGTGGATGAGCTCTGAAAGGCTCTGATGTCTAAATAATAAAACTAAATCACACAAAGGGTTTATTTCAACTTCAGAGACTGGTTGTGCTGTGGAGATGAGGAAATGATAGCTAATGACACGCTGGTCTGAATGACTTCAGCCCTCCCCCTGCTCCTCCTCCTTCCATAGCTCAGCTCTTCAGACAAACACAAATAAGAGAAGAGAATGGGCCGCGACCGCCAGGGCGCTGAAATTAAACGCCACGGCGGGTTTGCAGCGATCACGTTAAAGAGAGCCCCGTAGCCTCGCTCAGTGAGATAATTTGGGCCGGGACCCAGGCAGGTTTTACAAGCTTTTAGGGGTATTTAGAACTCTCTTTATACGCGGTTGTAAAATGCTTTACGGCGGTTGTCACCAGGGATACCACTGTAAAAGCAGACGGGCTTGGAGGAGCTGCGGCCGTCTTTCACGTGACTCCATTCATGGGGTCACTCCATGAATGGGCCGGTAAAGCGCAGAAGTCCGGCTGTCCGCGCAGCGTGGGCGGGCCTCGCTCTGGTACCGCCCCTTCCCGGCGCTGCTCCAGACGGGTCGTGGCGCCCTTTAATTTCGGCCCCGTCTCCTACCGGACGGGGCAGCTTGTTAAGCGTGAGAGAGGGGCGGGAACGGGTGTCTTGTTGAGGCAGAGAGATGGACCACGCGAGGGCAGCCGTGCATTTATGTGGCTCACGCTGGTGATCAAACTGTACACTCTAGCCACACCCACTTAAACTGTACACTATGACCACACCCACTCAAACTGTACACTATGGCCACACCCACAATCTGCCCCTGATGACTGAGGCCACACCCCCACTCTTCTCGTCCATTCAAGCGTGTTGCGGTGCATGCATGCCTGTCTGAATGTAGGAAGGGACACTGTGGGGGTACACTGTACCCCCCTTTTCCAGGGGCTCTGAGCCCCGCTGTGGCCCCCTGTAGTGGAGCACAATGGGCAGGAGTAGAAAAGTAAAGCCCCTTTTAAACCTGTCACTCCCGACCAAAGCCTGCGCGTTTCAATTTCTCCTGTTACGGCCCTCTTAATCCCCCTTCGGCTCATTCAGGGGCTCCGTAAGAAAGCCTGGGCATGCGCCATGCCTCAGGGCCATTACTCTGCTCCATCATCCCTCCATCCCTGCCTACTTCCTCCATCCATCCTTTTTCTATCCACCTGCTTTTGCTGTACCTCCACCACTCCTGTTCCCACAAGTTCTAACTGGCCAACCGCATCAGCACTGAAACTTCCACAGCAGACACGATATCCAGTTTAACAAGTGCACTATATCATATCATACAGTACATACTGTATATGTGTGTGATATACAGTATATACTGTATACTGTATGTGTGTGATATACAGTATATACTGTATATCCATCTATTATGAATATAAAATGCATGGCCATTATGAGTGCATGTTGCCTCATCAACCTTTAATTTGGAGAGAAAAGAAAAGATTTCAGCTGTCAGGGTTCACTGTTCATCTGTGCCAGACCCGGTGAAAGGAGAGACAAGCTCTATAATCCTGCAAGTTTAAACCAGAGTGTCTCTGTTTTGTTTGATGGGGCTTGTGTAAACTTTTATTTGGACGTGTGAGAGAGGTAACGTGAAACAACAGAAAAGAGGGAGAAGAGACGTTGAAACGAGACGAGGAGGAGGAGGAGAGAGAACGGAGGAGGGGGAGGCGCTGGGATTTGGGGCCTTTTCAGACAGGCTCAGACGCCTCACCAGCGTTCAGCACAAACATTGGATGGGCTCCAGAAAGGCAAATGCTACAGACGTCACAAGAGAGCCCAACAGCCAGGGCAGGAAGCTCAGTCCCAATCACACAACAGCAAAGGAGTAATACCAGCAAAAGAGGGACCAAATGTAGCACTCCGCCTCACCAACTGTAGCGCTCAGCCTCACCGACTGTAGCGCTCAGCCTCACCGACTGTAGCGCTCAGCCTCACCGACTGTAGCGCTCAGCCTCACCGACTGTAGCGCTCAGCCTCACCGACTGTAGCGCTCAGCCTCACCGACTGTCGCGCTCAGCCTCACTGCAAAAAATAAAATCTACAGCGCAACAATGATTTGAACAGAGCCTGGAGGTAATGTAACTTAAAAAGTGACCACACAACATCCAATGACAGTAACACAATTGGACACTGCCCCCTCTAGCCCTCTAACACATACAGCATGGGTCCCATCCCTACGTCCCACAGAAGAGGCAGGAAGGAACAAAAAGTGCAATTTAAAAGAAAACAAACCACCGACAGGCAATACAGACGTTCATAAAAGGGCCGAATCATCGGCATATTGCACCCAGCTGCGTTGGAGACAGAAATTATATAAATAAAAGGGGCCAGTGACAGAAAGGGCAGGGGAGACGGCCCCAGATTAGCCTTTAATCAGGGGCCGATTAGGCAATCTTCAATCAATTAGTGCTCTAACTTGTTGACATAAAGCATCTGGGAAACTACTTCCTACACGAGTCCAGATGGTCATGGCCTTCCCTTTCATTTCTGCTTTATTTAAGGTCTCCCCTTTATCCCGTGAGCCTGGTGAAAAAGTGGGAGAGAGAAAGAGTATGAGAGAGATGGAGAGAAAGAGAGAGCGAGAAAGAGAGGGGGGAAGAGAGCAAGAGCATGAGAGAGTGAAAGAGGGGGAGATAGAGAGAGGGGGAGAGAGAGAAAGCAAGAGCATGAGATAGAGAGCATGAGAGAGTGAGAGAGAGGGGAGATAGAGAGAGAGAGAGGGAGAGAGAGGAGATAGAGAGAGAGAGAGAGAGAGTGAGAGAGGGAGAGAGAGAGAGAGGGGGAGAGAGAGAGAGAGAGGGGGAGATAGAGAGAGAGAGGGGGAGATAGAGAGAGAGAGAGGGGGAGATAGAGAGAGAGCAAGAGCATGAGATAGAGAGCATGAGAGAGTGTGTGAGAAAAAGAGAGAGAGGGAGAGAGAGAGAGAGAGAGAGAGAGTGCATGAGAAACATGAGAATTCTTTTAAAATATTATGGCACCTTTATTTCACAATGCAATGCAAATAAGTATTTACAAAGCAAACTAAAATACTATTAGTTCCATTTCATCACAATGTTTAAAATTAAGATAAAGGGCCAGTATGCCAAGGGAGTAAAATATAAATAAATAAATAGTAATACCACAATAAACCAATTTGAAACTATAAAACCATCAAAACCGACTTTCGGTAAAACAATAAAACGTGCAAAATCGGTTTAAAAACGCTCCATATAGCCCCCCTCATTATCTACAGTATCTATTATGAGAGAGAGAGAGAGAGAGAGAGAGAGAGAGCAAGCGCATGAGAGACAGAGAGAGAGAGAGCATGAGAGAGAGAGAGAGAAATAGAGAGAGAGAGCATGAGAGAGAGAGAGAAATAGAGAGAGAGAGGGAGAGAAAGAGAGAGAGAGTACAGCTACAGAAACAAAAAGAGACTTAGCCCCATAAACATGAACTAGAAGGTGTCAGACAGAGACGGCTACTTTTAACTCATGGCTTTTGTCTGCCAATTACTCAATTCTTATGAGAGCTAATCACACGAAATATGCAGGTACTAGTTCTGCCAGCCAAATACCCGAGGGAACCAAGTGTGAGTTCTTCCAAGAGCCAATCACTCATGAGAACTTGGTTTTGAGGCCTTTTAAAAATCAATCATTCGTGAGGTGTACATGTAGTGTAGCAGGTAGCTAGGGACCCATCAAAGTATTGAAGCAGAGGGGAGCGAGGCCTCCGTCGCAAATCAGCTTGACTGAACAGAAGAACCTTTGAACAGACAGACGTAGCAGCCAGCACGACCCAACCACAGCCAACACATGAATCTGTGAGCCTCGGAACACTGCTGCAAATCAACGCTAACTAACACTTCCACCTAGGGCTCGAGAAGCAATCCATCTATGCGTACTGTTATTTTCACATTACGTTCTCATGCCATAAGTCATGCTGCAATTATGACATTGTGGCAGCATTGTGAGGATATTGCCGGTGATGCGTACAGTTTAATTATGGCGCCGTGGCAACGTCGTAAGAATATTGCCGGCTATGCATGTTTAAATATGACATTGCAGCAGCATTGCGAGGGCATTGCCAGTTAAAAATGTGCCATTGTGACATCACAGCAGTGTTGCGAGGGCAATGCCAGTTAAAAATGTGCCATTGTGACATCACAGCAGCTTTGTGAGGGCAATGCCAGTTAAAAATGTGCCACTGTGACATCACAGCAGCGTTGTGAGGGCAATGTTAGCTGAAACGGCAGCAGAACACAGAGCTTTAAAAAATCTGGACTTCCCACTTGCAGTGAATGTGTGATGTTTTTAAATGTAAAAGCAGATCAATGCCGTGGCTATGCAAACATTCAATATAGTGAAAAGTCAGTAAGTCCCCGGGATGACATCATAGATCTAACAAAGCTGACAGAGGAGCTCCCAGCGGGATTTCATGACAAGAGCCAAGCTGCTGTTTTATGAGACACACAGCATTGGGCCGACAGTAGACAGCTCCGTATATGCATTTTAAACAGTACAATACTGAGCGCGTACACAGACCATCTAGATCATTGGCAGTACCTTGATAGAACATGCATTAATTTCTCTCTTCAGTTGGAACGCATTGCCTGTTTTGTAATTGATGTATAATTCTGGCTCCATTTTGAAAAATCCGTAAACCCAGCACATTAATTTGTCAAACTGTAAATATCAATGCAGTCGGGACAAAACACTCATTAAATCTGATGGAAATTCTATCTTCATGGTATGAAAAAAGCAGCCTCGCAGCTAGTGAAATTATAATTTTATATAAATATATAAAGCAGAAACAACTGGTGCTGCTCCCGAAAGCGAGTCAGCGGCTGAAGAACGACGAACACGAAACACAGATTTTCTGCGTCTTCAAAATATCTGGGAACAACAGACACCAGTCTGGACAGGTTCTTGACAAAAGCATTTCCAGAAAAGCCATAATCGACACGGCTGTCTATTATTTCAAAATGAACAGGTTTTTAAAAGCGACTATTCTGACCTGCTGATTGGACCTGCCGGGTTCCCGCTGTGCGGCCCTCACCTGTGTGAGTAGCGCTGCGGCTGGAGCAGGTGCGCTCGCCCCGCCCCCCCCTGACCGCACAGCCCCATGGGACAGCTGCAAGATCCATGAAATATGATAAAGCAGCGGTTCTCAAACTCTAACTGGGGACCCCTTGGCGTGCCGGGGGTTTTTGTTACAGCCAATCTCGTGCTCAATTAAGCTTGTTGAACACACGTGTGTAAGTTCTTTCATCATTTTTTCTCCCTTAAACTTATTAACACAATGCCAGTTTGGCTCATTATCATTTGCTTTATCTTTGTATTCTTCATCAACTGCCAAATAGTTTAAGTGGCCAGGTGTCCATGCTTTGACCAGTTAGAAGCCTGTTGATGCACCTGTTGATTTCATTTGATCGGTTAAAACTTTTTTTGACCCGTTTCACATAAATGTTTGCAATAATAATCGTATAATAAGCACAATAGCAATTTCTAACATAATGTGGCTAAATAATCCCTCAAAAGTGACTAATAAAAAAAATTTAACAGCTTGTTAAAATGCTGGGATTGCAACTGCGGTTGCAATGAAAACCAGCATACACAGGAATGCACTGTATGAATGTGAAATGCACACATATTGGTCTGTAGAAACTAAACTCAGGTTTCAGGCCGGCTCTAAAGTCTTAAGAGAGCAGCGACTGTAGAGCTACAGTGTCGAGAGCTGCAGTCCGAGAGAAGATGAGCAGCCGTTCGGAGCGACGGTAGAGCTGCAGTCCGAGAGAGAAGATGAGCAGCCGTTCGGAGCGACGGTAGAGCTGCAGTCCGAGAGAGAAGATGAGCAGCCGTTCGGAGCGACGGTAGAGCTGCAGTCCGAGAGGAGATGAGCAGCCGTTCGGAGCGACGGTAGAGCTGCAGTCCGAGAGAGGAGATGAGCAGCTGTTCGGAGCGACGGTAGAGCTGCAGTCCGAGAGGAGATGAGCAGCTGTTCAGAGCGACGGTAGAGCTGCAGTCCGAGAGGAGATGAGCAGCTGTTCAGAGCGACGGTAGAGCTGCAGTCCGAGAGAAGATGAGCAGCTGTTCAGAGCGACGGTAGAGCTGCAGTCCGAGAGGAGAGGAGCAGCTGTTCGGAGCGACGGTAGAGCTGCAGTCCGAGAGAAGAGATGAGCAGCCGTTCGGAGCGACGGTAGAGCTGCAGTCCGAGAGGAGATGAGCAGCTGTTCGGAGCGACGGTAGAGCTGCAGTCCGAGAGGAGATGAGCAGCTGTTCGGAGCGACGGTAGAGCTGCAGTCCGAGAGGAGTCAGTCACGGGACCCTGGCTCTCTCTTCTCTGCCCTGCAGCACACGAGCCTGACAGGGTACTGGGTTCAGATGACAGCCATTAGCGGCCACAAATGAGACCAAGGGGTCGTTGGCAGGGGGGGGGGTTTGGGGTGTACGGGACGGGGGCGCGGGGGGAGGCTCGGCAGCTCGGGGCAAGGGGACGGCCCTCCTCGTCGTAGCCTCAATTCCCAGCGCCATCATTTTCTGTTCTATTTGAGACATTCCGCAATAAAGATGTCAAATAGAAAGCAGAATCGGCGTCTCTGGGGAACAGCTTGGACAGACTCCAATCTGAACCAGCAGCCAAGATAACCAAGAGAGAGTGGGAAAGAGAGAAAGAGAGAGAGAGACAGAGGGAAAGAAAGGGACTAGGTCTTTGTACTTTAAGGCAAAAAAAGGGGGGAGACACTGAATGGAGCTTCAAATGAGTTCCCCCTCTTCTAGCTGGCTTTACCTATGAGTCCAGAGTCAGTCAATTTAATTAAAATGATTGCATCAGCACAATCAAAATTCAATTACACACCGGGCTGGAGTCGTATGTTTGCTTTGGGGTGAGATGGGGGGGGGGGGGGGGGGGTGAGGTAATTTTTATTAACCACAGGCAACGTATAAGTTAAATAATGGCACTGGACTGGTCTAATGTAAGAGCTATCAGTGACACTGACAGTCATGCTGAATCTACCACATGTTCAAGCAGTTAGGAAAAAAGGGCTTCAAGTGTACCTCAGACACACAGGTCAGGCCTCAGGGTCTCTCCCTCTGCGGGCCTGTCAGCGCCTCACAGAGCTTGTAGCCATTGTTTCCGAAAAGTGTAACACTAAATTGTGCAATAAATCTCTCTGGTCATGCGCTGCTTCTAGAAGTAACTGCAACATGTGCATGAGTCTGACATGTCCTCTTTAGAGGGAAACCAAACATCTGCAGTCACTTAAACACACACAAGCACACCGACGCACACACATACGCACACACACACTACGCACCAACGCACGCACGCACGCTCGCACGCACGCTCACTCGCACGCACGCTCGCACAAACACACACAGGGTGCTCAAATCCCATCTCCAACTCTCTCCGACACAACGCTGGTCTGAGGCAAAGTTCAAGGTCCAAGAATTTGGTCTCTCAGCTTTTTGGATAAATATTAGGAGTCACATTATTCATTTTCTCACTGACAGCGTTTTTTTCGGCTCCCACTTATTCTCAACCAGTAACATAAACAACTGATGTGCCAGCTGAATTCTGGGAAGGCAATAAAATTACGCCAACCGTGACATTTAAGTGACATTTTTAAAAGAACGAAAATAATAACCCCCCTGCCCTGCGACCCCGCCCCCACTCCCTGTCCTTCCTCTCATTAAAGAGGCTTTTTTTGGGGCTGTTGGGCCCATTTCTCATCTCTACCCTGAGAGTGGGTGAAAAAGCACAACTTGTATTTTCTTATCTTCATGGTGGGGGTCACGTGGGGAGGACACGGGGGAGTGTGGGGGGGGGGTAACTCATCAGCGACTGTAACCTGGGGAGGGACTGTGTCCGTTTATGAGAAATATCATATTAACGTGAACCGGGTCCAGGGAGGGCGTCCAACAGCGTTAGTGAGGGGTCCCGGTCCAGGGAGGGCGTCCAACAGCGTTAGTGAGGGGTCCCAGCCTGGCGTTCTGAGCAGGGGGGGACCAAGGCTACAACGCCCCCCGTGACTGAGCTAAAGCTCATCAGTCTCTGAGCATTTTTGCTTTGGAACAGAAACATCGATCCCAGACCTGGTGTCCCCACACTGCTGCATTTCCTGCCCTCTTAGACATGGGAAGAGACTGAAACATCGCACAGCTGAAGAACTGAAACATCGCTCAGCTGAAGGACTGAAACATCGCTCAGCTGAAGGACTGAAACATCGCTCAGCTGAAGGACTGAAACATCGCTCAGCTGAAGGACTGAAACATCGCTCAGCTGAAGGACTGAAACATCGCTCAGCTGAAGGACTGAAACATCGCTCAGCTGAAGGACTGAAACATCGCTCAGCTGAAGAACTGAAACATCGCTCAGCTGAAGGACTGAAACATCGCTCAGCTGAAGGACTGAAACATCGCTCAGCTGAAGAACTGAAACATTGCTCAGCTGAAAGACTGAAACATCGCTCAGCTGAAAAACTGAAACATCGCTCAGCTGAAAGACTGAAACATCGCTCAGCTGAAGGCATTCTGTGTTTAATGAACCCTTAATTAAGGGTTTGATGACAGAAAATACCACAGAGTAGCACAAATAACATCAGTGTCACGAATACCATAAAGTGTAAAATACAGTTAAAGAAAGGCATCCCCAGGTACCGTTAAAAAAAGGGAGAGAGACTTATATACTAACATGTTGATTTTTCACTGAATGTGTAAAGAAATCACGGCACGTACTGCAGTTGTGGATGGATGACATACTCGGTCTTAACACACGACGACGCACTGCGAACAGCTGGACTGTGAGTACTAACAACTCACTCAACATTTCACACAATCAAATACAATTATTTACATGACGCATGATGTTGAGAGCGATGCGCACCACTGAGCGTATTTAAGCCGAAGAATAGCTGTGGTTTTGGCACAGTTAGGCATCAAACACATTGCTTAATAATGGCAAAACATGTCCGACCACAGACTTTTGAGTCACGCGCGGTATCTAAACGACATATTTTGATTTGGCCCGTGTCAGTCAGCGCGAGAGAGAAAGAGAGAGAGAAAGAGAAATGAAGAGAGCTGGAGATGTGTTGAAGCACATTTGAGCTGGACTGCATGCTGTGCAGAGAGCCGGAACATTCTTCTGTCTGACGCTGTGTAAACATCGGCGCTCCGCTAAACGGGCCGGATCTGTTTTTGAACACGTTTCTATAGGTTACCTGGAGGAAGGGAAAATATCATCTCCGTCTGCCCCTTCCAGAATTTTCCGCCAGACCTCAGAACGCATGAGAAAATAGTGTTGGAAAAACCAGTAAAACCCAAGACGGAAACTCTGATAGAGAGGACGAGTGATAGACAGTCAAACAGACGACTTAGACGGGGAGGTGAAGTCAGAGGTTACGTACACACAGAAGACAGACAGACAGACAGACAGACAGACAGACGGACGACTCGCACGCAGACAGGCGGGTAAAGTCAGCGGTTACATACCCAGAGGAGGACAGTCAGACAAACGACTCGGACGGGTGGGTAAAGTCAGGTTACGTACCCAGGCAGTTGTGTCCGTCGTGCGCGAGCATGAATCCATCGTAGCAGGTGCACCTGTAGTTGCCGGGGATGTTGATGCACTCATGGACACAGCCCCCGGTGTAGTCATTATCACACTCGTCCATGTCTGAAACACAAACAGCAGAACAGGGCTGAGGAGGAGGAGGAGGAGCAGGAGGTGACATGCATATGCTCGCTCACTCACCCTCACACACACACACACACACACACACACACACACACACACACACACACGTTTAAAACAGGCTGAATTCACGTGTAATTCACCACACACGGCATCAGGCACATGCAGGTAATGCACAGCCTGGCTCTTACAGCCAGATCACAGTCAGAGTGTAATCATACAGCCTAGCTTTAACTCCAGATGACAGTCAGGGTGTAATCATACAGCCTAGCTTTAACCATAGATCACAGTCAGAGTGTAATCATACAGCCTAGCTTTAACTCCAGATGACAGTCAGGGTGTAATCATACAGCCTAGCTTTAACTCCAGATGACAGTCAGAGTGTAATCATACAGCCTAGCTTTAACCATAGATCACAGTCAGAGTGTAATCATACAGCCTAGCTTTAACCATAGATCACAGTCAGAGTGTAATCATACAGCCTAGCTTTAACCATAGATCACAGTCAGAGTGTAATCACACAGCCTAGCTTTAACTCCAGATGACAGTCAGAGTGTAATCATAAAGCCTAGCTTTAACCATAGATCACAGTCAGAGTGTAATCATACAGCCTAGCTTTAACCATAGATCACAGTCAGAGTGTAATCATACAGCCTAGCTTTAACCATAGATCACAGTCAGAGTGTAATCACACAGCCTAGCTTTAACTCCAGATGACAGTCAGAGTGTAATCATAAAGCCTAGCTTTAACCATAGATCACAGTCAGAGTGTAATCATACAGCCTAGCTTTAACTCCAGATCACAGTCAGAGTGTAATCATACAGCCTAGCTTTAACTCCAGATGACAGTCAGAGTGTAATCATAAAGCCTAGCTTTAACCCCAGATGACAGACAGGGTGTAATCATAAAGCCTAGCTTTAACCCCAGATGACAGACAGGGTGTAATCATAAAGCCTAGCTTTAACCCCAGATGACAGACAGGGTGTAATCATAAAGCCTAGCTTTAACCCCAGATGACAGACAGGGTGTAATCATAAAGCCTAGCTTTAACTCCAGATGACAGACAGGGTGTAATCATAAAGCCTAGCTTTAACCCCAGATGACAGACAGGGTGTAATCATAAAGCCTAGCTTTAACCCCAGATGACAGTCAGGGTGTAATCATACAGCCTAGCTTTAACCCCAGATGACAGACAGGGTGTAATCATAAAGCCTAGCTTTAACCCCAGATGACAGACAGGGTGTAATCATAAAGCCTAGCTTTAACCCCAGATGACAGACAGGGTGTAATCATAAAGCCTAGCTTTAACCCCAGATGACAGACAGGGTGTAATCATAAAGCCTAGCTTTAACCCCAGATGACAGACAGGGTGTAATCATAAAGCCTAGCTTTAACCCCAGATGACAGACAGGGTGTAATCATAAAGCCTAGCTTTAACCCCAGATGACAGACAGGGTGTAATCATAAAGCCTAGCTTTAACCCCAGATGACAGACAGGGTGTAATCATAAAGCCTAGCTTTAACCCCAGATGACAGACAGGGTGTAATCATAAAGCCTAGCTTTAACTCCAGATGACAGACAGGGTGTAATCATAAAGCCTAGCTTTAACTCCAGATGACAGACAGGGTGTAATCATAAAGCCTAGCTTTAACCCCAGATGACAGACAGGGTGTAATCATAAAGCCTAGCTTTAACCCCAGATGACAGACAGGGTGTAATCATAAAGCCTAGCTTTAACTCCAGATGACAGACAGGGTGTAATCATAAAGCCTAGCTTTAACCCCAGATGACAGACAGGGTGTAATCATAAAGCCTAGCTTTAACTCCAGATGACAGACAGGGTGTAATCATAAAGCCTAGCTTTAACCCCAGATGACAGACAGGGTGTAATCATACAGCCTAGCTTTAACCCCAGATGAGTCAGAGTGCACAGTGACTGGTAACGCTGACTGGCCTTGCAATCGAACAAAACTCACAGGAGAGTGTGACCTAAGTGTTCAGGTTTGCTGTTAAGCCCTGTTAGAGGAAAATCACCAT